>OX421504.1:23161361-23761361 GCA_949126835.1 Anisus vortex
ACTCTTGATTAATTTATTTTATAAACAAAAGCTAAATGTAACCTAACGCGATTAACACTTGAGTCTTAATTATCGCCTACTCACTTGTGATTATAAAAACGGATTCCTCATAACTAATTTTGTATCCTTTGTATATTTCTAAAAGACTAGAACTGGCCGTCGAGGTTGAAATCAATTGTCAAACACATGCTTATTTTGTTTACTAATTTAAAAATAGAACCGGAAGTTCGTGATATCTTCCATTTGAAAAGGTCACGCCTCATTAAGACTTGTCAATACATATATGAAGGGCTAAAGCAATTAAACATGGAAAATAAAAAGAGGAGAAAATGCCGACTTTTAAATATAGATAAGTGCACTGTATGGCACTGAGCTATATACATGGAAGTACCAAATATGTATAAAAAAAATCGTTATTGCGTCATTGAAATTTGATAAAAAAATATAACTCTTTTATGTTGAACATACGTTATATATATATATTTATATATACTCTCTTATACGAGTAAATTGTTTTAATTTTAATTAGTATTGGATTCATTAATTTAATGGCGAAGTCAAAAGATGAAATGGTTGATGATTTTTATTGATAATGCTTTGAATACCACATATATATGTTAACTGAGTAAGTAATTTTAATGAATATCTATTATTTAGACATATATATATATAGTTCGGTGCCATACAGTGCACTTATCTATATTTAAAAGTTCCGCATTTTCTCCTACAATTTATTGCATGAACACTCCATATATAGATATATATCTCAGTGTATATTTCACTTACCAAAATGGCGGCTGTCGGGGGTAAAACTCCGACCATCTCTATCGCTTTGCAGTTTTGTTGTGAGATGCATGTGTTTTATTTCCCTTGTTGATTATTATTCTTGTAAATCCATACATAACGTTACTGTGGACACATTTCGCCCACGGGCCGACTAGTATATGTAATAAAAACAGTCCTCTCCGAGGCCTACTTTGAAGCAAGTCTTTAAATAATGCTATAATTTGAGTAAGTTTTAAAGAAAGCATTTTTTTGTGTAAGGGTACGCGAGGATTAATTAAAGCAACAATTTTTTCTTGAACAGTCTGAGCGCAGGCAGTATTTCAGCGAATCGTTCAAGATTTATAGATGCAATTTATACAAAGTCAAGATAGACATATTGCATTATTTGTATGTTTGTGTAAAATGACTCATGTTGCATTCGTCTTGATAGACAGCAGGTTGCTGGGATAACGCGACGCACTGTGAGAAATTGTCTTACCGAAGTTCACCTGTTAGAATCTAGACTAATTCTACGTTGTTGTTTTTTCGCCAGGCCCGTGTAGGATGGATGGGGTGGGAGGGGGGGAGGTTCTACGTCAACCCATCTCTAATGGGTGTCGAGAAGTAAAAAGACGGCTGGTCTTTGTTCTGGCCACACAATCTCCCCGTGGACGTGGAGACTTTTGAACGATGCTTCACTTGTCCCACTTGACCCAGCATGATATTTTTTGTTTATAACCACGGCCCACGAGAGAGAAAAAAATAGTTTCTGGTGCGATGCCTTTTCTGGGGCCCTCCTATCCAACACTAGCCATATCTAGATGATTTAATAGCATTACATACGTTTTGAGAAATAAGGAATCTTTATAAAAGGTCTGAGAACCACTTTGTCAAACTGTAATCAGAGTTACCATTAGAATGTAATTATATCATTCACAGACCTACTTCCGCTTCAATATCGATCTTATAAATAATATTACAAAGAGAAGTAGAATGTGAAAAGTGACACTCACTGATGATTCATTTAGATTTAAAGAACTCCCAGAGAAGTATTGGAGGTTATAAAGTTGGAAATCAATTAACTTGTCACAATTCATTTTCATATGGAATAATTTGAATGTGAAAATTGAGAGAGTAAATTAAGACTCTGAGACGCAAGTTAATGTAGGTTACTGGCAGCTAGTTTTCACAGCTTACAGGGTTTAATACTTTGGGATATATATCTATGACAGTTGTAACTCTGTAATAAATAAACTGCATATTATATAAATCAAGTGGGTCTCCTGTAGTAATAGCCCCTTGATCCCCATTGGCTACACTTTTGGAAATGATTAGCACACGAGTTTAAAAAGATTAACTAACTAGCATCGACTGGCGTACTAGTATGCAGCAACAGCGACATAGACTTATATAGGCCTACTAAGCTCACATTGAGGGCTGTAAGGCTACTATAACAAGCTCACATTGAGGGCTGTAAGGCTACTATAACAACCTCACATTGAGGGCTGTAAGGCTACTATAACAAGCTCACATTGAGGGCTGTAAGGCTACTATAACAAGCTCACATTGAGGGCTGTAAGGCTACTATAACAAGCTCACATTGAGGGCTGTAAGGCTACTATAACAAGCTCACATTGAGGGCTGTAAGGCTACTATAACAAGCTCACATTGAGGGCTGTAAGGCTACTATAAATGTAAGGGCCTCTGGAATCAAAAATGATCCATACTAGAAGCTACTTTGCATATTTAGCACAAAGTTTTCAAGTAAGCTTACACATTCAAATAAAGCAAATTTAAGGGCCCCCGGCGCCACATGAGATTGTAGGAGGTTTAGGGACTTTGTAGGAGGTTTAGGGGCATTGTAGGAGGTTTAGGGGCATTGTAGGAGGTTTAGGGGCATTTCCTTTCAGCTTTAAAGCAACAATAAAAAAATACATTCCTAATTGCCCATTTCATTTTTGAATTTTAATATTCATGGGCCCCCCTAAACTCGTATGGGCCCCCGGATGAGGCGCACCGGCTGCACCACCCTTCTCCAAGGCAGGTCAAAGTGACTTGAAGAAATTCAAACCGCGACGAAGTATTTCACACGTGTCAATAAGGCTAAAATAAAATGGTGAGCCTTATGTTTGAACACACAAAACAAAACAACAAGCCACGTGGTGCGCAAAAGGCGCTTAATAGCATTGAATAGACACGTGGTTGTTTTAACATCTGCGCGCGTGCTAATCAAGACGCATCGATTGGTTAGTTGTTTGTGTTGTCATCTTCTTGTCTTTCAGTTCGTTTTTATTTTTTATGTTTTTAATGAGATGAAAAAGTTCTGATGACAATTTTTTTTCAAGAAGCAAATAAAATGGCATGAGTAATTCAGTAAGAATTAAACGGAACTTATAGATCTAGTTTTATCAAGGCCTTTCTAACTAAGAAAACAAAACATGCGTTTACCTGTTGTTTAAATTATCCCGTACAGCTTGTCGTCTGCCGAACACTTATCGCGTCCCGCATATTGAAAATAATATGCAAACAGAATTCCGCCCTGGCGTCGTGGAGTACAGCCGTTATAAGACAATACGAAATTCACACACCGCGACCGCCAATACTACACACACTCAACAGGCCCCGCAACTCCATAATATTAAAAGGAAGGGAGATAAAAATAAAGATAGCAGACGATGAGCAAGAACTGCAACTCGTGTACGCAAATTTTTTTTTTGGTTTTGTCTTTTTACTTAGTCGAGTGTACGAGGTGCGGATCAAAGGTTGGGGGAAGGGGAATGCGAGCGTGGAAAACGGTGGGTGAGGGTGGGTGGGGGAACAAAATCGTTGTCGTCTGGTTAAATTCAAACAAAGAGGAATCATTTGGCCTCTCAACCTATCGCTATACTTTGCGACTTGCGACGACTCCCTATCCCGCTCCCGTCAACCCTCCACCTATGTCCCCCCCCCTCCCCCACAGTTTCTCCCGCCTAACATAAACCCCACGTGTCGCTCATCCATAGGCCACTGCTGACTGCATTATTTAATGTAATCAATTGCTATCTTTGCCTTCACAACTATTATTATAGTAATCCCTCTTACCCCTCCCCCTCCCCCTCTCGCCCACCTTAATAAACGAGTGTGGCCTTAAGTTTGATATTTTGAGAGTTATCAGGAATTAAGTTATTCCTTGTTTTCTGGTGTGGTTTTTTTTTTTCATATTGTTATAAGACAGGTTTGAGAAAGTTGCAAATCAACTTGACGAATCTTTACAAACATAACGCGTAGGATTTGTGTATTTTGTAGTTGAATTGTGTGTGAATGTGTGTATTCATGTGTACGTGAATGTGTATGAATCAGAACGTAGATGGGTGTAAGGATTGAGGATGTCTCTGTGTGTGTGATTGTAAATGTGGGTCAATGTGTGTATTGTTTTAGGTATGCTGAAAAACGGAATTTATGTAATCAAGTCAATTTTCCATTCATTTGGATCAATAAAGCAATCTTATCTTATCTTATCTTATTTGTGGATGTGATTGTGATTGTGGATGTAAGTTAATGTGTGTATTAATGTGAGGGAATGATTGTGGATGTGTGTATTAATGTGAATGAATGATTGTGGTGTGTATTAATGTGAAAGAATGATTGCGGATGTGTGTATTAATGTGAATGAATGATTGTGAATGTGTGTATTAATGTGAAAGAATGATTGGGGATGTGTGTATTAATGTGAATGAATGATTGTGGATGTGTGTATTAATGTGAATGAATGATTGTGGATGTGTGTATTAATGTGAATGAATTATTGTGGATGTGTGTATTAATGTGAATGAATGATTGTGGATGTGTGTATTAATGTGAAAGAATGATTGTGGGTGTGTGTGTATTAATGTGAATAAATTATCGTGGTGTGTATTAATATGAAAGAATTATTGTGGATGTGTGTATTAATGTGAAAGAATGATTGTGAATGTGTGTATTATTGTGAAAGAATGATTGGGGATGTGTGTATTAATTTGAATGAATGATTGTGGATATGTGTATTAATGTGAATGGATGATTGTGGATGTGTGTATTAATGTGAATGAATTTGTTGTGGTGTGTATTAATGTGAAAGAATGATTGTGGATGTGTGTATTAATGTGAAACAATGATTGTGGATGTGTGTATTAATGTGAATGAATTATTGTGGATGTGTGTATTAATGTGAAAGAATGATTGTGGATGTGTGTATTCATGTGAATGGATGATTGTGGATGTGTGTATTAATATGAATGAATTATTGTGGATGTGTGTATTAATGTGAATAAATTATTGTGGTGTATATTAATGTGAAAGAATGATTGTGGATGTGTGTATTAATGTGAATGATTTATTGTGGATGTGTGTATTAATGTGAATGAATGATTGTGGATGTGTGTATTAATGTGAATGAATGATTGTGGATGTGTGTATTAATGTGAATGAATGATTGTGGATGTGTGTATTAATGTGAATGATATGCTGTGGTGTGTATTAATGTGAAACAATGATTGTGGATGTGTGTATTAATGTGAATGAATGATTATGGATGTGTGTATTAATGTGAATGAATGATTGTGGATGTGTGTATTAATTTGAATGAATGATTGTGGATGTGTGTATTAATGTGAAAGAATGATTGTGGATGTGTGTATTAATGTGAATGAATGATTGTGTATGTGTGTATTAATGTGAATGAATCATTGTGGATGTGTGTATTAATGTGAATGAATGATTGTGTATGTGTGTATTAATGTGAAGGAATGATTGTGGATGTTTGTATTAATGTGAATGAATTATTGTAAATGTGTGTATTAATGTAAATGAATGATTGTGGATGTGTGTATAATGTGAGTGAATGATTGTGGATGTGTGTATTAATGTGAATGAATGATTGTGGATGTGTGTATTAATGTGAATGAATTATTGTGGATGTGTGTATTAATGTGAATGAATTATTGTGGATGTGTGTATTAATGTGAATGAATGATTGTGGATATGTGTATTAATGTGAATGAATGATTGTGGATATGTGTATTAATGTGAATGAATGATTGTGGATATGTGTATTAATGTGAAAGAAAGATTGTGGATGTGTGTATTAATGTGAATGAATCATTGTGGATGTGTGTATTAATATGAATGAATGATTGTGGATGTGTGTATGTATGTGAATGAATGATTGTGGATGTGTGATTTAATGTGAAAGAATTATTGTGGTTGTGTGTATTAATGTGAATGAATTATTGTGGATGTGTGTATTAATATGAATGAATGATTGTGGATGTGTGTATGTATGTGAATGAATGATTGTGGATGTGTGTTTTAATGTGAAAGAATGATTGTAGATGTGTGTATTAATGTGTGGATGTGTGTGTGATTGTGGGTGTGTGTGGACTTGTGCCAGTATGTTTATCTCTGTAAAAGTTTGTGTTACTCTATGAAAGTATGGACTGATTCAATGACGCGTTAAAAATTCATAGTGTACATTCAGGAAATGTCATGTTGACAAACTCAATAACTTTTGACATTTATCACATTTCTAACAAGAGCTATTTTTAAAATAGGGAAACCCCCGAACACAGCTATAAACAACAAACAAAAACATGTTGAATTAATTATTTACAAATTAAGAAAGTCTTTTGTGATTCTGTCATAAACCAAAGCTGTCATTGGGTACAAGTAGAAATGTCAAAGTTAGATTTATTTTATTAATGTTCTTACCTATTGTTTTCTCCTTACATTTCCGTTGGCTGTGTTTAAAGGTATTGGAGTGTCTTTACGGAAATGTAGAAAACAGATCTGTTAAAAGTTGAATATAAAAAAAAAAATTCCTTCAGGTGAAAGTTTAGTGAATGGGCCGTATTGTTGCTGAGAGTTAACACCCTTGCCCCTTATACAAGTCAATCTTTTATGACTGACTTTACAAGTCAGTCATAAAAGATTGACTTGTATAAGGGGCAAGGGTGTTAACTCTCAGCAGCAATACGGATCTTTATATTCATGGCGCTTTTACGTAGACTTAAATAACATTGTATGGTCCATCATAAGGAGCACGGTGACTTTTCCACGGCGCGCAATGCTAGCGTAGCTAAGCTAACGGGTTTGAATTCTGGTGAAGGCTAGGATTTGTTTTCGGGGTCTGGAGGGCGTCCATGAGACTACCGAGTTCTGATGGGTACCTGACGGCATCTGGGGGTAGGTAAGCTGGGTGGGAATTGTGCTAGCCACACATCCCCTTCTATTCCCTGACAACAGAAATTTGTAAATGCTGCTCAAGTTGGTTTGAAATGGATACTTTCTCTTTCTACTTCATCGGCCACCGATGGACGAAAGAACAATAAAAAACAACAAACCTATCTTCACATCCGGTTTGAGGCTCCACGTGACATGCGTTACACATCCGGTTTGAGGCTCCACGTGACATGCGTTACACATGCGGTTTGAGGCTCCACGTGACATACCTTACACATCCGGTTTTAGGCTCCACGTGACATACCTTACACATCCGGTTTGAGGCTCCACGTGACATACCTTACACATCCGGTTTGAGGCTCCACGTGACATACCTTACACATCCGGTTTGAGGCTCCACGTGACATACCTTACACATCCGGTTTGAGGTTCCACGTGACATACCTTACACATCCGGTTTGAGGCTCCACGTGACATATTTACGTCATCAACCATTAATAGCGTCACTTGTTTATTTTTTATTATGTGCATTAGCCTTTTACCCAAACGTTTCTTCGTGACCCAGTTTTTTCTATAATAATAAAAAAAAAAATAATTTCAATCTTCAACAAAATTTTGAAAATATCACATTATGTTTGTCTGGCATTGACTGCAAGAGAGCAAACAGCTCTGCAGACTGGCTAAAAGAAGAAGAAGAAGAAAATATCACATGAATAAATTGATTTGAAAATGCTCGAACATGACAAAATGCCAACTTGTGTGGAGATATACTGTTACATGTCTACTGGTAATACATCATTGTCGTCTGATCTTGATTATGAATTTATTATATTTAATGTCCGGATAATTTTACTTTCGTGACATGGCACATGGCGCTAAATGAAAATATAATTACAAAAATAAAAACTCAGAAGCTTGACAGCAACAATTCATATGCATGTTCCAGGGCCAGTAAACAATAAAAAAAACATAACAAAAAACTAAATACCGAAAGACACGTTCTCACTTAAAGTTTTTATTGTAAAATTGTTTGTTAATTTTTCTTACACTTTTAACAAAACACGTTGTAATCATTCGTTTCTCTGTCATTTTGACGGGCATAACTCATAGTAAAAAATAAAACTATTACCGGAAGTATTGTAACACAAAAGCAAGGGAGACAGGAAGACAATATCAATTTTCACTGAACAGTTTGTGTGCAGATTTCTAGCCAAATATTTTGTGGTGTTTGAAGTTTTCCATAACGACACACTTTGGAAATTTTGCTCTAAAATTCCGGATAATCTCATAATCGATCAATTATATTTATACAAATACGCCATTTTGTGCAGAAACGACGACGATTTGCAATTTCAAACAGGACAACCTAATCTTATTGGCCTATTGGTCGAGTTCAAAGGTTATGGAGTAACGTAAATATTTAGGTGGTTCCGCGATATTCACTTTGTTTTTCTGTTTATTTGTAGGCAGCCAATTCCACGTAACAATTACAAATTACTAATATGTTGTTTTTTCAATGCAATAATTCCAATAATGTGCCTCGCTTCATAGAAAAGGGAATTTTGACATTAATCGCCAATAGTTAAATCTTTAAACCTAAGAACTATAGAGCAGTCTTTACTAAATTTGTCTTTTCATGATCCGTTTTTTTTTCGTTTGTATTTTTACTTTGTCAAACACTAACAATTCTATTGTCTCTAATGGCATATAACAAACATAGCATAGTATATAGTATATATATATATATAATATAGTATCATTTAAGACATTAATAAAGATGCAAGACTGGACTAGGACCACGGATGAGCGTAGAACGCAATATAATATAAGATAAGATAGGCTTGCCAGGTATGACGTCCCACACAGTTTTCAACACCAGATACCTATTACTTGAGGGATGTAATCACCAGATACCTATTACTTGAGGGATGTAATCACCAGATACCTATTACTTGAGGGATGTAATCACCAGATACCTATTACTTGAGGGATGTAATCACCAGATACCTATTACTTGAGGGATGTAAACACCAGATACTTATTACTTGAGGGATGTAAACACCAGATACTTATTACTTGAGGGATGTAAACACCAGATACTTATTACTTGAGGGATGTAATCACCAGATACCTATTACTTGAGGGATGTAAACACCAGATACTTATTACTTGAGGGATGTAAACACCAGATACTTATTACTTGAGGGATGTAAACACCAGATACTTATTACTTGAGGGATGTAATCACCAGATACCTATTACTTGAGGGATGTAAACACCAGATACTTATTACTTGAGGGATGTAATCACCAGATACTTATTACTTGAGGGATGTAAACACCAGATACTTATTACTTGAGGGATGTAATCACCAGATACCTATTACTTGAGGGATGTAATCACCAGATACTTATTACTTGAGGGATGTAAACACCAGATACTTATTACTTGAGGGATGTAATCACCAGATACCTATTACTTGAGGGATGTAATCACCAGATACCTATTACTTGAGGGATGTAAACACCAGATACTTATTACTTGAGGGATGTAAACACCAGATACTTATTACTTGAGGGATGTAAACACCAGATACTTATTACTTGAGGGATGTAATCACCAGATACCTATTACTTGAGGGATGTAAACACCAGATACTTATTACTTGAGGGATGTAATCACCAGATACCTATTACTTGAGGGATGTAAACACCAGATACTTATTACTTGAGGGATGTAATCACCAGATACCTATTACTTGAGGGATGTAAACACCAGATACTTATTACTTGAGGGATGTAATCACCAGATACCTATTACTTGAGGGATGTAAACACCAGATACTTATTACTTGAGGGATGTAATCACCAGATACTTATTACTTGAGGGATGTAAACACCAGATACTTATTACTTGAGGGATGTAATCACCAGATACCTATTACTTGAGGGATGTAAACACCAGATACTTATTACTTGAGGGATGTAATCACCAGATACCTATTACTTGAGGGATGTAAACACCAGATACTTATTACTTGAGGGATGTAATCACCAGATACCTATTACTTGAGGGATGTAATCACCAGATACCTATTACTTGAGGGATGTAATCACCAGATACCTATTACTTGAGGGATGTAATCACCAGATACCTATTACTTGAGGGATGTAATCACCAGATACCTATTACTTGAGGGATGTAATCACCAGATACCTATTACTTGAAGGCTGTAAACACCAGATACCTATTACTTGAGGGATGTAATCACCAGATACCTATTACTTGAGGGATGTAATCACCAGATACCTATTACTTGAGGGATGTAATCACCAGATACCTATTACTTGAGGGATGTAATCACCAGATACCTATTACTTGAGGGATGTAATCACCAGATACCTATTACTTGAAGGCTGTAAACACCAGATACCTATTACTTGAGGGATGTAATCACCAGATACCTATTACTTGAGGGATGTAATCACCAGATACCTATTACTTGAGGGATGTAATCACCAGATACCTATTACTTGAGGGATGTAATCACCAGATACCTATTACTTGAGGGATGTAATCACCAGATACCTATTACTTGAGGGATGTAATCACCAGATACCTATTACTTGAGGGATGTAAACACCAGATACCTATTACTTGAGGGATGTAAACATAACAGAATTCAAATATCATATTTAGTCTTTATTGTGACCCGATACCTGGTCTCAGCCCTGTATTTGTTTAACACTGCACTAGAAGAAGAAAGGAAGAGTCATACGGAGCAAGGTATTAATAATAAAGGCCTAAGTCTGTATGGATGTGAGACCTTGACGTTGCTCTCAGCAACTGAAAAGAAGTTGCAGGCAATCGAAAATAATGAGAAAAATACTTCGAATCTCCTACGTAGAACACTGGACTAATGAGTATGTTTGGGACAGAATATCCCCAATTGCAGGCCGTTGTGGGAGCTAATGACGTTTTTGTGCTAATGACGTTAAAGGTTTAATGACGTTGTAGCTCTAATGCCGTTGTTGTGCTAATGACGTTGTTTTCATGTACTATGTTACTATGCCTATACTGTATTTCTATGTTCGTATTGTTTTCTTGATACCTTAAAATGAATCTATTATTATTAATTTTATTCTATCGGTAACTTTTACTATTATTTACTAATGTTAGAATATTCTAATTATGTTTTTGATTATGCCTTTATAGTACTGATGTACTTTGTGGCAAATAAATATTGTTCATTGTTCATTGTTAGAGATAATAACGTTGTAGGGCTAATGACGTTGTAGGAACTTATGACGTGTTTGGGCTAATGACGTTGCAGGGGATAATAACTTTGAAGGAGCTAATGACGTTTTTGGGCTGAAGACGTTGTAGGAGATAATGACGTTGTAAGGCTAGTGACGTTGTAGGAGCTTATGACGTTTTTGGGCTAATTACGTTGTAAGGGCTAATGACGTTTTTGGGCTAATGACGTTTTAAGAGCTCATGACATTTACTTTTTTGGTGCGGGATGAGTAAGTTTTTCCTATAGGGAATTATGTAACGCTAAAATGAAATAAAAAAAATCAAACATACTCATCAATTATCAAATATTTCGTTGATGTCACTTTAATTATTTTGTAGACGGTTTAATGTTGACATTTGATTAAATTTAAAAAAAAATGTATGCAGGAAATTCATATCACCTTCAAGTGTACATATTCTAATGTTGACCTTTCTAATTTAAATTGAATATGTCCTGATGAAGACATATTATAAAAAAAAATCAAATATTCATAAATGTCACTTTAAATTGACATGATTTAAAGTTGACATTTGATTTCGTAAAATGGTGTTTAAGTCATATTGACATTTCAAACACTCAAGTGTTTCTAAATATTGAAGTTTCTCAAAAAGTCAGGCAAAAGAAGAAGAGAAACGAAAAGATCATCAGATACCCAAAGAATTTCCACAAGCGGAAATGGCGAAAGTGTATTCGAATGTAAACATGCAGTCTGGATCGATACCAAGAGGAATCAATTCCGACTTTGCACACTTTCTAATACATCTTGAGTCCTGGTTGACTTCTGCTGCAAGCAGAAACACTTCTGTTTTGAGCCCACCCATCCAGCTCAACACACACACATACACACACATACACACTGACATACACACACAAAAGAACGAAAGCACTACAAAGGAACGGCGCGTGTAATTGTTGTGTTTATCTTGACTTATTGATGTTGCATTTTCAAGCCATGATTCCGATGACATGGTTTAAGTAGCCTGCTTTTTTTACTGTTAAGTTTTACAATCAACGATACCACAAGCCTAGCCTTGGAGAAAATGAATATAACGAATTACTTGTTGCATGAAAACAAACAAATATGAGAAATAGTGTCTGATGGGCTGAGAAGTTGTTAAAATATAACATGTAACAATCAGTGGCGTATCTATCAACTGTGTGGGTCGTGCAATACACAGGTGCCCGGTGGTGACAGGGGCGTCTGACAACGAGGGAAGAAATTTGTATTCTTTGAGCCATAGAATCGAAGGACCAACCAATTCTAATCACGTGCTCTTTACCACTACCCCTCCCAACAGCCGAAAAAAAAATTCTAAACAGAGGATACATTTTAAAGCACATAAAGTCTGCTGGTAGTATTAAATTTAGATAAAGCTTAAAGTGATCAGACAAGTTTAATTCTATTGTTTAAATTTAATGACATATTGCCGACTGTTCGAAATGATATACTTTGGGTTTCTCTGCGTTGTTTATGTTAGGGAGACTAAATTCTCATGTTTGTCTATGTTACAGTGACAGAACTCTAATGTTTGTCTATGTTACAGAGACTAAATTCTCATGTTTGTCTATGTTACAGAGACAGAACTCTAATGTTTGTCTATGTTACAGAGACTAAATTCTAATGTTTGTCTATGTTGCAGATACAGAATTCTCATGATAGTTCATGTTACAGAGACAGAATCATCATGTTTGCCTATCTTACAAATACATAATTTTCTTGTTTGTCTATGTTACAGATACAGAATTCCAATGTTTGTTAATGTTACAGATACAGAACTCTCCTGTTTGTCTATGTTATAGATACAGAATTCTAATGTTTGTCTATGTTACACATACAGAATTCTAATGTTTTTCTATGTTACAGAGACAGAATTATCATGTTTTTCTATGTTACAAAGACAGAATTCTCATGTTTGTCTATGTTACAGAGACATAATTATCCTGTTTTTCTATGTTACAAAGACAGAATTCTCATGTTTGTCTATGTTACAGATAAAGAATTCTAATGTTTGTCAATAATACAGAGACATAATTCTTTTGTTTTTCTATGTTACAGAGACAGAATTCTAATGTTTGTTTATGTTACAGATACAGAATTCTCATGTTTGTCTATGTTACAGATACAGAATTCCAATGTTTGTTAATGTTACAGATACAGAACTCTCCTGTTTGTCTATGTTATAGATACAGAATTCTAATGTTTGTCTATGTTACACATACAGAATTCTAATGTTTTTCTATGTTACAGAGACAGAATTATCATGTTTTTCTATGTTACAAAGACAGAATTCTCATGTTTGTCTATGTTACAGAGACATAATTATCATGTTTTTCTATGTTACAAAGACAGAATTCTCATGTTTGTCTATGTTGCAGATAAAGAATTCTAATGCTTGTCAATAATACAGAGACATAATTCTTTTGTTTTTCTATGTTACAGAGACAGAATTCTAATGTTTGTTTATGTTACAGATACAGAATTCTCATGTTTGTCTATGTTACAGATACAGAATTCTCATAATTGTCTATGTTACAGAGACAGAATTCTAATGTTTGTTTATGTTACAGATACAGAATTCTCCTGTGTGTCTATGTTACAGAAACAGAATTCTCATAATTGTCTATGTTACAGAGACAGAATTCTAATGTTTGTTCATGTTACAGATACATAATTCTCATGTTTATCTATGTTACAGAGAAAGAAATTCTCATGTTTGTCTATGTTACAGAGACAGAATTATCATGTTTGTCTATGTTACAGATAAAGAATTCTCATAATTGTCTATGTTACAGATACAGAATTCTAATGTTTGTCAATGTTACAGAGACATAATTCTTTTGTTTTTCTATGTTACAGAGACAGAATTCTAATGTTTGTTTATGTTACAGATACAGAATTCTAATGTTTGTCAATGTTACAGAGACATAATTCTTTTGTTTTTCTATGTTACAGAGACAGAATTCTAATGTTTGTTTATGTTACAGATACAGAATTCTAATGTTTGTCAATGTTACAGAGACATAATTCTTTTGTTTTTCTATGTTACAGAGACAGAATTCTAATGTTTGTCTATGTTACAGATAAAGAATTCTCATAATTGTCTATGTTACAGAGACAGAATTCTAATGTTTGTTCATGTTACAGATACATAATTCTCATGTTTGTCTATGTTACAGAGACATAATTCTCATGTTTATCTATGTTACAGATACATAATTCTCATGTTTGTCTATGTTACAGATAAAGAATTCTCATAATTGTCTATGTTACAGAGACAGAATTCTAATGTTTGTTCATGTTACAGATACATAATTCTCATGTTTGTCTATGTTACAGAGACATAATTCTCATGTTTATCTATGTTACAGAGACAGAAGTCCCATGTTTGTCTATGTTACAGAGACAGAATTCTCCTGTTTCTCTATGTTACTGAGATAGAATTCTAATGTTTCTTTATGTTACAGATACAGAATTCTCCTGTGTGTCTATGTTACAGAAACAGAATAATCATTTTTGTCTATGTTACAGAAAAAGAATTCTCATAATTGTCTATGTTACAGATACAGAATTCTTATGTTTGTCTATGTTACAGAGACAGAATTCTCCTGTTTGTCTATGTTACATAGACAGAAATCTCCTGTTTGTCTATGTTACAGAGACAGAATTATCATGTTTGTCTATGTTACATAGACAGAAATCTCCTGTTTGTCTATGTTACAGAGACAGAATTATCATGTTTGTTTATTTTACAGATACAGAATTCTCATGTTTTTCTATGTTACAGAGATATAATTGTCATGTTTGTTTATATTACAGAGACAGAATTCTCCTGTTTGTCTATGTTACATAGACAGAAATCTCCTGTTTGTCTATGTTACAGAGACAGAATTCTCCTGTTTGTCTATGTTACATAGACAGAAATCTCCTGTTTGTCTATGTTACAGAGACAGAATTATCATGTTTGTCTATGTTACATAGACAGAAATCTCCTGTTTGTCTATGTTACAGAGACAGAATTATCATGTTTGTTTATTTTACAGATACAGAATTCTCATGTTTTTCTATGTTACAGAGATATAATTGTCATGTTTGTCTATGTTACAGAGACAGAATTATCATGTTTGTTTATATTACAGAGACAGAATTCTAATGTTTGTCTATGGTACAGAGACATAATTCCAGAGGGAGTCTCCCTAACATAAACAACGCAGAGAAACCCAAAGTATATCATTTCGAACAGTCGGCAATATGTCATTAAATTTAAACAATAGAATTAAACTTGTCTGATCACTTTAAGACAAACATGATGATATTCTGTCTCTGTAACATAGACAAACATAAGACTTGTGTATCTGTAACATAGACAATTATAAGATTTTTGTCTCTGTAACATAGACAAACATGATGATTCTGTTTCTGTAACATAGACACACAAGAGAATTCTGTATCTGTAACATGAACAAACCATATAATTCTGTCTCTTTAACATAGACAAACAGGAAAGTTCTCCCTCTGTAACATGGACAAAAATTAGAATTATGTCTCTGTACCATAGACAAACAGGAGATTTCTGTCTATGTAACATAGACAAACATAAGAATTCTGTATCTGTAACATAGACAATTATGAGAATTCTTTATCTGTAACATAGACAAACATGATAATTCTGTTTCTGTAACATAGACAAACATGAGAATTATGTCTCTGTAACATAGACAAACATGATAATTCTGTTTCTGTAACATAGACAAACATGAGAATTATGTCTCTGTAACATAGACAATTATGAGAATTCTTTATCTGTAACATAGACAAACATGAGAATTCTGTCTCTGTAACATAGACAAACATAAGAATTCTGTATCTGTAACATAGACAATTATGAGAATTCTTTATCTGTAACATAGACAAACATGATAATTATGTTTCTGTAACATAGACACACAGGAGAATTCTGTATCTGTAACATAAAGAAACATTAGAATTCTATCTCAGTAACATAGACAAACAGGAGAATTCTGTCTGTTACAGAGACATAATGCTAATGTTTGTCTATGTTACAGAGACATACTTCTCATGTTTATCTATATTACAGAGACATAATTCTCATGTTTATCTATGTTACAGAGACAGAATTCTCATGTTTGTCTATGTTACAGAGTAAGAATTCTCATATTTGTACATGTTACAGAGACAGGTTTTTGTTGTTTAGTTTTCTGCTGCAAAGATCTGACTTACTCCTAAAGTCAGTGTCTATTGTTGTCACGATAAGCCATCCGTGTATATAGCAGCTTACTTAGACTGTAGTCTATTAATCCTTTGCTAGGTGCTTGTATTTCATGTTTTTGATTTAGGTTAATACATTAAGCTTGTTGGAATTAATTATCATGAAATATTTTTTTTAATTAATTCATTCTTTTAAACGTTTTTCTAAAATGTCTTACTGTATGAATGTTTGGTTTTAAGTTATATTGTCTTTATTTACTAATGTTTTGTTATAATGTCCTACTTTATTAATGTTTTGTTTTAAGTTATGATGCCTTTGTTTATTAATGTTTTGTTTCTTGATAAAGGCTTTTGTTAAAATTCCTTTCTGAAAATTTTTTTAAATAAATTCCTTTCTCAATCAACTTTCTGTTATAGTTGTTTTCTTAGCAAACTTTTTGTTAAAATTCCTTTCTTAACAAACTTTTTTGTTAAAATTCCTTTCTTAACAAACTTTTTTTATAATTTCTTTCTTAACAAACTTTTTGTTATAAATTCTTTTCTTGATAAACTTTTTCTTTTTAGAATTTCTTTATTTCTTCAACATGTTGAATTTACATTTGTGTACAACGCCATTCTTCTCGAATGTAACCTTATGGACCACAACAATCTACCTTGGACACTTTCAGAAGCCAGCTGAAGACCTACCTATTCAATTGACAGTTTATTATTTTACTATTTTATTTTTTCTCATTTATACATTTTTGTCTTTTATTCGTTGTCTGTACTATGTCTGTAACTGTTGACAGCGCTTAGAGCTGTTTCAAACGGGATATGCGCTATACAAGTCTTATTATTATTATTATTATTATCTAGCCAGATATATACTTGTGTACAACGCCATTCTTCTCGAATTTACCCTTATGGACCACAACAATCTAACCAAATTTATACCTGTGGACCACTGCAATCTAATCAGATTTATACTTGTGGACCACTGCAGTCTAATCAGATTTTCACTTGTGGGCCACTACAATATAATCAGATTTATATTTGTGGACCACTACAATCTTTTTAGATTTTTACTTGTGGGCCACTACAATCTAATCAGTTTAACACTTGTATACCACTACAGTCTAATCAGATTTACACGTATGTACTTAAATTTAAGTGTTCAAGCTATCATCCTTTTTTTAGCAGCTTAAACTAAAGTAGACTATAATCTGGTGCAACAACCTGCAGTTGTAGTTCTTGTTTCTTTCTGTAGGAATTGTTGTTGTTGTTTTGTCGAGACGGAGCTGAAAAGATTAGAATTTAGTTCCTTTTTTTTTTTGTTGACTAATTCTTGGGAACAGCTGGTCCAATGAAGTAAGGGGTGAAATAAAGGGGTTTTCATATTTGTGTACCATTTTATAAATAGGCTAAATGTAGTTAAGTGAGATAGATGAATAGTTATATGGTTAGATAGATATATAAATGAATGAAAAGATGGATAAATAGATAGATTGATAGATAGACAGATAGACCGAGAGATGGATTGGTAGATAGAGATAGAAAGAGAAAGAGAGAGAAGGACTGATATATATATATATAGATGGATTTATAGGTTGGATTAACGAACAGAAAAACAGCTAACTAAAGGAATCCAGGAATAAATACATAGGCAGATTGTTAGTAGATAAAAACATATATATATATATATATGAGATGGCTACATAGTGAAAACGATAGATAGGCCTACATGGATGCATATATAGATACATAGATAGATAGATAAATAGATACATAGATAGATACATAGATAGATACATAGATAGATACATAGATAGATACATAGATAGATACATAGATAGATACATAGATAGATAGATAGGCAGATACATAGATAGATACATATATATATATATACATAGATAGATAGATACATAGATAGATACATATATAGATACATAGATAGAAAGATAGATAGATAAATAGATACATACATACATAGATAGATAGATAGATAGATAGATAGATAGATACATAGATAGATACATAGATAGATACACAGATCGATACATAGATAGATACATAGATAGATACATACATAGATAGATACATAGATAGATACAATAGAAAGATAGGTAGATACATAGATAGATACAAAGAGAGATACATATATAGATAGATAGATAGTTACATAGATAGATACATAGATAGATACACAGATCGATACATAGATAGATACATAGATAGATACATACATAGATAGATACATAGATAGATACAATAGAAAGATAGATAGATACATAGATAGATACAAAGAGAGATACATATATAGATAGATAGATAGTTACATAGATAGATACATAGATAGATAGATAGATAGATAGATACATAGATAGATACATAGATACATAGATAGATAGAAACATAGATACATAGATTGACAGATAGATAGATACATAGACAGATACATAGATAGATACATAGATAGATAAATAGATAGATACATAGATAGACATGATAGATACATAGATATATACATAGATAGATACATAGATAGATACATAGATACATAGATAGATACATAGATAGATACATAGATAGAGACATAGATAGACATGATAGATACATAGATAGATACATAGATAGATACATAGATAGATACATATATAGAGACATGATAGATACATAGCTATATTCATAGATAGATACAAAGATAGATAGATACATAGACTGATTGATAGGTAGATACTTAAATACATATATAGATAAATAGATAGACAGATTGATACATAGATTGAGACATAGATAGAGACATAGATAGATATATAGATAGATACATAGATAGATACATAGATAGATACATAGATAGATAGAAACATAGATACATAGATTGACAGATAGATAGATACATAGACAGATACATAGATAGATACATAGATAGATACATAGATAGATACATAGATAGACATGATAGATACATAGATAGATACATAGATAGATAGATACATAGATAGATACATAGATAGATACATAGATAGATACATAGATAGATACATAGATAGATACATAGATAGAGACATCATAGATACATAGATAGATTCATAGATAGATAGAAAGATAGATAGATACATAGACTGATTGATAGATAGATACTTAGATATATATATAGATAAATAGATAGACAGATTGATACATAGATTGAGACATAGATAGAGACATAGATAGATATACAGATAGATACATAGATAGATACATAGATATATACATAGATAGAGATATAGATAGATACACAGATAGATACATACATAGATACATAGATAGATACATAGATAGATACATAGATAGATACATAGATAGATACATAGATAGAGATATAGATAGATACATAGATAGATACATAAATAGAGATATAGATAGATACATAGATAGAGATATAGATAGATACATAGACAGAGATATCGATAGATACATAGATAGATACATAGATAGAGATATAGATAGATACATAGATAGATACATAGATAGATACATATATAGATATATAGATAGATACATAGATAGAGATATAGATAGATACATAGATAGATACATAGATAGATACATAGATAGATACATAGATAGATACATAGATAGATACATAGATAGATACATAGATAAATACATAGATAGATACATAGATAGATACATAGATAGAGATATAGATAGATACATAGATAGATACATAGATAGATACATAGATAGAGATATAGATAGATACATAGATAGATACATAGATAGATACATAGATAGATACATAGATAGATACATAGATAGAGATATAGATAGACACATAGATAGATACATAGATAGATACATAGATAGATACATAGATAAATACATAGATAGATACATAGATAGATACATCGATAGAGATATAGATAGATACATAGATAGATACATAGATAGAGATATAGATAGATACATAGATAGATACATAGATAGATACATAGATAGATACATAGATAGATACATAGATAGATACATAGATAGATACATAGATAGAGATATAGATAGATACATAGATAGATACATAGATAGAGATATAGATAGATACATAGATAGATACATAGATAGATACATAGATAGATACATAGATAGATACAAAGATAGATATAGATAGATACATAGATAGATACATAGATAGATACATAGATAGATACATAGATAGATACATAGATAGAGATATAGATATATACATAGATAGATACATAGATAGAGATATAGATAGATACATAGATAGATACATAGATAGATACATAGATAGAGATATAGATAGATACAGAGATAGATACATAGATAGATACATAGATAGAGATATAGATAGAGACATAGATAGATACATAGATAGATAGATAGATACATAGTTAGAGATATAGATAGATACATAGATAGATACATAGATGGATACATAGATAGAGATATAGATAGAGATATAGATAGATACATAGATAGATACATAGATAGATACATAGATAGATACATAGATAGATACATAGATATAGATATAGATAGATACATAGATAGATACATAGATAGATACATAGATAAAGATATATATAGAGATATAGATAGAGATATAGATAGATACATAGATAGATACATAGATAGATACATAGATAGATACATAGATAGATACATAGATAAAGATATAGATAGATACATAGATAGATACATAGATAGATACATAGATAGATACATAGATAGAGATCTAGCTAGATAGAGATATAGATAGATACATAGATAGATACATAGATAGATAAATAGATAGAGATATAGATAGATACATAGATAGATACATAGATAGATGCATATATAGATACATAGATAGAGATATAGATAGATACATAGATAGATACATAGATAGATACATAGATAGAGATATAGATAGATACATAGATAGAGATAGAGATATTTACAAAGATAAATACTTAGACACACTGTTATTTACAAGGATAGATACAAAGATAGATACAAAGATAGATACAAAGATAGATACAAAGATACATACAAAGATATTAACAAAAATAGATACTAAGATACGTAGATATTTAGATTGATTGACGGTCAAATAGATATTTTTTTCCATCAACCGTAGATCTAAGTGTTTCAATATTTTTCAATATGTTCCAATAAAAAAAATGTTTGAAATCTTTCTTTGTTTAAATATCAATACTTTTTGTTTTCATTGCTAGTTTTCATGCCTGTCAAGATGACGTTTTCATGCCTGTCAAGATGACGTTTTCATGCCTGTCAAGATGACGTTTTCATGCCTGTCAAGATGACGTTTTCATGCCTGTCAAGATGACGTTTTCATGCCTGTCAAGATGACGTTTTCATGCCTGTCAAGATGACGTTTTCATGCCTGTCAAGATGACGTTTTCATGCCTGTCAAGATGACGTTTTCATGCCTGTCAAGATGACGTTTTCATGCCTGTCAAGATGACGTTGAAGAAAATGACCGACTGTTTTGATTTCTATAGGCCTACATTGTGTTTTAAATATATATTTAATGTTTGTGTTGCCTCTCATATTGTATTTTTTTAGATCAGTGATTATTTATTTGTTCAATGATGACATGTACCTACAATCATTCTTTATCTATCAGTCTATCAGATGTTCATTAAAAAAAAACACCAGTAACTCTTACTTAAAAGGAAGTTTACAGTGGCGTAGCTAGGGGAGGGGGAGAAGGGTCCAAATTCGAAAATCCCCCCGGGACCCTACTTGAGGGGGGGGGGGGCCCAACGTAGTGTCCGAATTGTTTTTTCTCATGTCATAATGTCTGTCGAATGTCAAAATTCAGAGGCCCCTAAAGAGGCCAAGCCCCCCGGGCCCCCAAATCCCTTGCAACGGCACTGGAAGTTTATTTCTAGTTGTTGGCTTCGATTAGTCTCGCGAGATGACGGAATTTAGTGTGCCCTTGGGGAGTGTTCGGTTATAGTCTTGCAGCTATTGCTGTGGCTGTACAAGCCCACACGCGAGTGACAGTCTTTGTGGCTAGTAGTAAATTATATTATTGCAGACGATTACTTAGTAAATGGAAATGAAAGTGTGCGATTATTTGTAAGACCTATATTATTATAGAATTCATTGATCGCCCGTATATCCAGTTCAGCGTTTCTTATCGTTGATGTTATCTTATCTTATACAAGCTACATTGCCCGGCGTTGCCCGGGTGAAAAAAAAAAAGGACTGTCTGGGGTGCAGATAACAAATTTATAAACTACACTTACTGAATTCTTTTAAGAAAGTAAATAAATATTGTAATAGGGTAAAAAAAATAGTCAAATATTTTTATTTAACAAAATCTATATTGCCTATAGATTTACAATGTCTTTTGTTTTTAAAAGTTTGAAAAATTAATTGTCGAAAAAAAAAGTATAGTCTAACTGGAGAATCGAACCCTGGTCGCCCGTATAGCAGTCCACTACGTTTACCATTGAGCTATCGAAGACACATGTCCGATGTGAAAAATTATTAGACGGTATATTGGGCTAGGCCTAGATAGGTCAGTGACACACGTGTTTTCAAATTGACCAATGGGGATCCTCGCGGGGCTTAACACTGTCTTTTTATACATATAGATATTATAGACGCTACTTCTATAAAGAAGATTATTGCGTCCGACGCAATATAGACTATATTATGGACTATATATAGAGTCACTATAGACTCCGGGTCAATCACGTGGATACAACAAATGTCATTAAAGTGCGTTCAATTAGGATTTCAAAATGTACTGGGTGACAAAAAAAAGCTCTTTCAAAACTGAGGGTAGGCAGAATTGTCTGAAAATTTTATTGAATTTGTTGTCATGTACTTAATCGTCTATGTGCTAATTTCAAATCGATACGATGACAAGAAGTGGGTCAAACCAGAGTCCGGTTGCATGCATTCAAAGGTGAAGTTTATATAAAGGATTTGATAAAACAAGTATCTAGAAACAACGATTTCCTATAAATCATTGACACTAGACCCCTCAGCCGCCGAATTTTCGTCCGCCAAAAATTCGCCGGAAAATAAGCAAGTCGCCGTAGCGTAATGTATTTGCTTTCCTAAATTTCATGGCGTTCCTTTTAAGATCGATTGTATTTTTAGATTTCTTATCGTTGATGTTATCTTATCTTATATATTATAGACGCTACTTCTATAAAGAAGATTATTGCGTCCTACGCAATATAGACTATATTGTGGACTATAGAGTCACTATAGACTCTGGATCAATGACGTGGATACAACATGTTCAAAACATTTTTTTTTTGCGATCACAATTTGAGAACATCATACAATGACCATAGTTAGTAAAGTAACCCTGTTGTACTGAATTGAACCATAGTGCCAGTGAAGCAGCATTCACCAGTTTCTGTGGCCACGGTATACTAGAGGATTATGTGACCAGAACAATGACCAGGCCCCTTAATTTTACCCTCAACCGAAGTCAGGTAACCATCAGAGCTGGTTAGAATCAAGGACACCCCTCCAGACCCGGGAACCAGTATTAGCTCAAGGACACCCCTCCAGACCCGAGAACCAGTATTAGCTCAAGGACACCCCTCCAGACCCGGGAACCAGTATTAGCTCAAGGACACCCCTCCAGACCCGGGAACCAGTATTAGCTCAAGGACAACCCTCCAGACCCGGGAATCAGTATTAGCCTTAAGTTTCCTTAATTAGTTGTTTTTTCCTACGCTCTCTTTGTTCATCCAATCGTATTTTTCGCTCATCTGCTCATCTCTGGTTGTTTTTCCCTTCACTTTCGCAAATCTCCCAATAGTCTACGAGATTATTGATGACACAATTTTATGCTGATTATTTTAAATTGCGCGGCGAAAATGATAACGATTTAAACGCTTTACAAAACGCCGATAGTAAATAAAAGTCGTCTTGACTATGACGTCAAAAGAGTTGTATTGAACCACAGAATATGTATATCTATTCTGTTATTGAACGAGATCGCGCTAGATAGGGAATCTAATGACATACTTTTTTTTCTTTTAGCCCAATTTAAACGCTATTTTTAGAAACGGTCAGTGTTTTTTCAAAACATTGCGGGTCAAGCAGAGGTTTATGAGAAATGAGATTTATCTAAAACGCATTTTCTCACCAGAATACATCAATAGGACAGTTTTCGCGAAAATCGTAGGGCCCGTTTTCGAGAACGCTGACACAAACAAAAAAACAAATATTATACCCACAATGAGGTCTATGCATAATGATTTTCCATTCATGTGATGTTGAGTAGATACACTTGTATACATTAACAATGGCTTACTGCCCTGCCGGTTAGTGCGCGAATTCTACCGCTAAGTTATGTAAAGAATAAAAAATATCTTTTTATTGATTTCCGTTGAAAGATCAACAAATAGGTGTTGTCCTTCAATAATTGTATGTCTATAATCATTGTTGCTTCGGTGAGCATCATTTATATGCCTAATATCACAATATTCAAGGATATGTGAAAAAATAAAACATTTGAATAAGCAAAGGTGCCGATAAGATCGATGTAAAGTCAGCCATTTTTTGTTTAGTTTGCAAAACATCACTTGATCGATTTTCTGTCTCTAAGGAATTGTGCATAGACCTCATTTTTTCTCGTTTAATATTATTAGAATATACTCTTAGCCTGTACATATTTGTTTACAATTAGGCCTATAGCCACTACTGAATGAATAATTGAAGCGAGAATGCACCTGTCTATCGGTCATTATCTCTACTTAATCATTTAGCTCTTGCATATGAAACATATTTTATGTACACTTACATTGCGTATTCGTTGTCAGTACTCATTGTATGCTTATGTCAATTTTCTCATATGATATTGCAATTATCATTGCTAATATTATCATTTATTTATTTATCTCATCACTCCCCGCACCCATCCATTCCTCCGCCTCGCCATATTATAGCCAACTCTAATGTCGATCAAACGTTGAAGAAAACAGACAATGAACAATATGAACAATGAACAACAATGAACAATATGAACAATATTTTATTTTGCAGATTGACCAATCGCTCATGTCCTTTGCACCTTAATCTTATAGACCCATCCCCCTTTTTTCAGTACATCACGTGATCACCCACGCTTGAGATGTAAGAGTCCTAATAGATGTAAGTTAGTTTTACGACATTCTATTGTAGAGAGGCTGACTTAAGGGTGCGCCTGGCACGGCAACCCTGAGTTATCCTTAGGGTCACGTACAGTTTAAGCCTACGGTTAGATTTACACCTCATATCATTGCATTGGATTATATCTTTTCAGCTAATGATTTGTTTGCCCATGACATTAATAATTGAAAACAGACTTTCGTGTGAATAAATTCATCAGTGCTACATTACGCCTTGCTTGTTGCTGGATATAATACTTGTGTGTGTGTGATGCCAGTGACAGTGTCCTTTAGTCAGCAGTTTTAACCCATCCTCTAAAGACTTATACGCATCCAGCCCGCGGGCCGTAGTTTGGAGACCCCTGCTAATTAAAGGCTCAGTGACACAGCAACTTAGACCAGCACGCCACAGTGGGTTTTCTCGGTGCAATAGTGCACAGTGCAATATATATGTAAATTAATTCCATTTGCTCACTCTATTCATGATTGATGGCTTATTAAATCGCTTTTTATCATAATTTACTGAACTAAACTTTGACCTTTCATCCACTAATTAGTTCTATCTTTTCGTTCTATGTCTGATCATTGTGTGTACGTCATATGAAATGAATGAGACATAATAAATCGTAGATAGTGTTTTAAAACGTCCAGTCCACTGATTGCTTTCAGATTTATGGTGATAGGAATTGTAGGAGAAAGAGTTGTCTTGTACGTTATACATTTTCCTTATTATGGAACTGTTGTTATTGGGTTTTTTTATATTGAAATAAAACAATGTTATGGCCTAGCCAGAATTCAGAATCTTGTAAGCTAGTCTAAAGAGCCCATTATTTTGACTGTAGGCCTATAGATACAGGGCCGGCACTAGGGTTTTTGACGCCCTAGGCGAAAACAAATTCTGCGCCCTCATTAAAGTGCCTTCGGCGGGGAGAAACTGAGTAGCATACTTTCATATTTTCTAAGACAACTTAAATAAAATACCCTTCGCCTTTCATTACCTAGTAATTCGTCTGCCTATTACCTAGTAATTCATCTGTCTATTACCTAGTAATTCGTCTGCCTGTTACCTAGTAATTCGTCTGCCTATTACCTAGTAATTCGTCTGCCTATTACCTAGTAATTCGTCTGCCTATTACCTAGTAATTCGTCTGCCTATTACCTAGTAATTCGTCTTTCATTACCTAGTAATTCGTCTTCCTATTACCTAGCAATTCGTCTGCCTATTACCTAGTAATTCGTCTGCTTATTACCTAGTAATTCGTCTGCCTATTACCTAGTAATTCGTCTTTCATTACCTAGTAATTCGTCTGCCTATTACCTAGTAATTCGTCTGCCTATTACCTAGTAATTCATCTTTCATTACCTAGTAATTCGTCTGCCTATTACCTAGTAATTCGTCTGCCTATTACCTATTAATTTGTCTGACTATTACCTAGTAATTCGTCTGCCTATTACCTAGTAATTCGTCTTTCATTACCTAGTAATTCGTCTGCCTAATACCTAGTAACCTGCCTATTACCTAGTAATTCGTCTTTCATTACCTAGTAATTCGTCTGCCTATTACCTAGTAATTCGTCTTTTATTACCTAGTAATTCGTCTGCCTATTACCTAGTAATTCGTCTGCCTATTACCTAGTAATTCGTCTTTCATTACCTAGTAATTCGTGTGCCTATTACCTAGTAATTCGTCTGCCTATTACCTAGTAATTCGTCTTTCATTACCTAGTAATTCGTCTGCCTATTACCTAGCAATTCGTCTTTCATTACCTAGTAATTTGTCTGCCTATTACCTAGTAATTCGTCTGCCTATTACCTAGTAATTCGTCTGCCTATTACCTAGTTATTTGTCTGCCTATTACCTAGTAATTCATCTGCCTATTACCTAGTAATTCGTCTGCCTATTACCTAGTAATTCGTCTGCCTATTACCTAGTAATTCGTCTGCCTATTACCTAGTAATTCGTCTGCCTATTACCTAGTAATTTGTCTGCCTATTACCTAGACCTAGTAATTCGTTTGCCTATTGCCTAGTAATTCGTCTGCTTATTACCTAGTAATTTGTCTGCCTATTACCTAGTAATTTGTCTTTCATTACCTGGTAATTCGTCTGCCTATTACCTAGTAATTCGTCTGCCTATTACCTAGTAATTCGTCTTTCATTACCTAGTAATTCGTCTGCCTATTACCTATTAATTCGTCTGCCTATTACCTAGTAATTCGTCTTTCATTACCTAGTAATTCGTCTGCCTATTACCTAGTAATTCGTCTTTCATTACCTAGTAATTCGTCTGCCTATTACCTATTAATTTATCTGCCTATTACCTTATAATTGGTCTGCCTATTACCTAGTAATTCGTCTTTCATCACCTAGTAATTCGTCTGCCTATTACCTATTAATTCGTCTGCCTATTACCTAGTAATTCGTCTGCCTATTACCTAGTAATTCGTCTTTCATTACCTAGTAATTCGTCTGCCTATTACCTATTAATTCGTCTGCCTATTACCTAGTAATTCGTCTGCCTATTACCTAGTAATTCGTCTGCCTATTACCTAGAAATTCGTCTGCCTATTACCTAGTAATTTGTCTGCCTATTACCTAGTAATTCGTCTGCCTATTACCTAGTAATTCGTCTTTCATTACCTAGTAATTCGTCTGCCTATTACCTATTAATTCGTCTGCCTATTACCTAGTAATTTGTCTGCCTATTACCTAGTAATTCGTCTTTTATTACCTAGTAATTTGTCTGCCTATTACCTAGTAATTCGTCTGCCTATTACCTAGTAATTCGTCTGCCTATGCTAGTAGCGCACAAAAGTACTAAATTTTAATTTTGTTTATATTTTTAAATCCCCAAATTTTATAAAAATCCTCATTTATCCGCCCCCCCCCCCCCCCCAAAAAAAAAAAATATAAAAATGTGCGCCCTAGGCGGCCACCTAGGTCGCTTATATGGACGAGCCGGCTCTGTATAGATATTTGTATGACCAATGTGTGTTTGCATATGTGTCTCTATATGTATATGTGTGGCCGTTACTTTTATATTTGCATTGAATGTACCAATCTCAGGGCAGGCCACGCATGAATCAAGAATAGACTTTCACGCTTTCACTCCTTAAACTGATAAAAACTGATCCGAAGCAAGTATCCATTTAAATATTAAATTACAAAATCTTCAACTCGGCAATATATATACAAGATTAAAATGGACAGTCTAACGCATTTTCCAAAGTCTATCCAAATTTGTGAAAAAATCTTTCTCAATTTAGTTTTAATTGCGAACATTGCTTCCTTTCCACTGAGACCCCATGGCCTTACGGCAGTGCAATGGATCTCGGACCCGCTGCGGGGGCTGTCCCCCATGCGTTCGCCCGCTGTTGTATTCTTAATGGTAATGTAGTATTGGCGGTTTACACACTACGCCAGTCTTTGAGGCCCATTGGTACAGTAGTACCAGAAGTTTGACAGCAACAATTCTTATACATATGCCAGGTTCAGGGCAACCAGAAGCAATGAAAAAGAACAAAAACTTAATACCGAAAATAAACGTTCTCACTCCAGTTTGTATTGTAATAAGTCTTTTTGCTTTCTCTCTTAACAAAACACATGTAGTCATTCGTTTATCCGACATTTTGACGGGCATAACCACTAGTATATATATATATATATAAACAAACATGAGGGAGTGAAAGAGAGAGAGAACAAAAGAGATTAAAAAGAGAGAGAGAGAACAAAAGAGATTGAAAGAGAGACAGAACAAAAGAGATTGAAAGAGAGAGAACAAAAGAGATTGAAAGAGAGACAGAACAAGAGATTGAAAGAGAGAGAACAAAAATAATAATAATGAAGCTTATATAGCGCATATCCCGCAATCAGTTCTATGCGCTTAACAATTACATCTACAATTACAATTACAATTACAATTAACGATGATAACAATAACAGACAAATGTTTAAAAATGTAAGTGGGCTAGGAGTCAATAATAAACAGGTGAGTCTTGAGTCCGGTCTTGAAAATGTAAAAGTTCGAGCTTTGTCGCAGCTGGAGTGGCAGGGTGTTCCATGCGGAGGGGCCAGAGTAGGTGAAGGCCCGCTGACCAGCTGTCACGAGTTTTGTCCGCGGGATCGTCAAATTGAGTTTGTGAGCAAAAGAGATTGAAAGAGAGACAGAACAAAAGAGAGAGAAAGAGAGACAGAACAAAAGAGAGTGAAAGAGAGTCAGAACAACAGAGATTGAAAGAGAGACAGAACAAAAGAGATTGAAAGAGAGACAGAACAAAATAGATTGAAAGAGAGACAGAACAAAAGAGATTGAAAGAGAGAGAGAGAACAAAACAGAGTGAAAGAGAGACAGAATAAAAGAGATTGAAAGAGAGAAAGAACGAAAGAGAGTTAATGAGAGAGTGAAAGAGAGAGAGAACGAAAGAGAGTGAATGAGAGAGAGAACGAAAGAGAGTGAAAGAGAGTGAATGAGAGTGTGAAAGAGAGAAAGAACGAAAGATATTGAATGAGAGAGTGAAAGAGAGAGAGAATGAAAGGGAGTGAATGAGAGAGTGAAAGAGAGAGAGAACGAAAGAGAGTGAATTATAGAGTGAAAGAGAGAGAGAACGAAAGAGAGTGAATGAGAGAGTGAAAGAGAGAGAACGAGAAAGAGAGTGAAAGAGAGAGAGAACGAAAGAGAGTGAAAGAGAGTAAATGAGAGAATGAAAGAGAGAGAGAACGAAAGAGATTGGAAGAGATCAGAACAAAAGAGATTGAAAGAGAGAGAGAACAAAAGAGATTGAAAGAGAGACAGAACAAAAGAGAGTGAAAGAGAGACAGAACAAAAGAGATTGAAAGAGAGACAGAACAACAGAGATTGAAAGAGAGACAGAACAAAAGAGATTGAAAGAGAGAGAACAAAAGAGATTGAAAGAGAGAGAACAAAAGAGATTGAAAGAGAGACAGAACAAAAGAGATTGAAAGAGAGAGAACAAAAGAGATTTAAAGAGAGAAAGAACAACAGAGATTGAAAGAGAGACAGAACAAAAGAGATTGAAAGAGAGACAGAACAAAAGAGATTGAACAAGAAACAGAACAAAAGAGAGTGAAAGAGAGACAGAACAAAAGAGATTGAAAGAGAGACAGAACAAAAGAGATTGAAAGAGAGACAGAACAAAAGAGATTGAAAGAGAGACAGAACAAAAGAGATGGAAATAGAGAGAGAGCAAAAGAGATTGAAAGAGAGAAAGAACGAAAGAGAGTTAATGAGAGAGTGAAAGAGAGAGAGAACGAAAGAGATTGAAAGAGAGAGAGTGAAAGAGAGAGAACAAAAGAGATTGAAAGAGAGACAGAACAAAAGTGATTGAAAGAGAGAGAGAACAAAAGAGATTGAAAGAGAGACAGAACAAAAGAGATGGAAATAGAGAGAGAGCAAAAGAGATTGAAAGAGAGAAAGAACGAAAGAGAGTTAATGAGAGAGTGAAAGAGAGAGAGAACGAAAGAGATTGAAAGAGAGAGAGTGAAAGAGAGAGAACAAAAGTGATTGAAAGAGAGAGAGAACAAAAGAGATTGAAAGAGAGACAGAACAAAAGTGATTGAAAGAGAGACAGAACAAAACAGAGTGAAAGAGAGACAGAACAAAAGAGATTGAAAGAGAGAAAGAACGAAAGAGAGTTAATGAGAGAGTGAAAGAGAGAGAGAACGAAAGAGAGTGAATGAGAGAGTGAAAGAGAGAGAGAACGAAAGAGTGTGAATGAGAGAGAGAACGAAAGAGAGTGAATGAGAGAGTGAAAGAGAGAAAGAACGAAAGAGATTAAATGAGAGAGTGAAAGAGAGAGAGAATGAAAGGGAGTGAATGAGAGAGTGAAAGAGAGAGAGAACGAAAGAGAGTGAATTAGAGAGTGAAAGAGAGAGAGAACAAAAGAGAGTGAATGAGAGAGTGAAAGAGAGAGAGAGAACGAGAAAGAGAGTGAAAGAGAGAGAGAACGAAAGAGAGTGAAAGAGAGTGAATGAGAGAGTGAAAGAGAGATAGAGAACGAAAGAGATTGATTGAGAGAGTGAAAGAGAGAGAAGGAGCTTCCTCGGTATTAGAAAAGGAAACATAAGCACTTCAAACCAAAAAATATCAGACCTACAGACTGTCAGACAGACTAATAGACAAACGCAGGCCAACAGAAATAAATGACAAGACAAAGTTTAGTGTGTTTACGACTTAATTTTAATGTCACGGCAATTCAGAGAATAGCGCTCAGTGCACTTTCATGTGGATCTAGCAAATACGCCCGGCGTTTGCTTGGATATTAAACGGCAGAATTAGGTCTATAACATTTTCAAAAAATCTGCAGTGTTGTCAACATTTCACGGTGAGAGACACACTTGCAAAGTGAAGAGTGCTGCTGGTTCATGATGGACTTTGATGCCAACTGCGGAATTGTAAATTATGTGGATAGATGTGTCGCCTCAATGCAAAATTATTTATTCTTTTTACTTTTTATTGTTTCTAGTTTAGAATATAAAAGAAAAATATTTTTATGCTAGATAGAGAGACAGTCGATTGATTGGATGGATTGGTAAATGTGTGGGTGGGTGGGTGAGTGGGTGGATGGGTGGATGGATCAATGTGTGGATAGATCAATGGATGGATAGATCAATGGATGGATAGATCAATGGGAGGATAGATCAATGGGTGGATAGATCAATGGGTGGATAGATCAGTGGATGGATAGATCAATGGATGTATAGATCAATGGGTGGATAGATCAATGGATGGATAGATCAATGGGAGGATAGATCAATGGATGGATAGATCAATGGGAGGATAGATCGATGGATGGATAGATCAATAAGTGGATAGATCAATGAATGGATAGATCAATGAATGGATCTATCAATGGGTGGATAGATCAATGGTTGGATAGATCAATGGGTGGATAGATCAATGGATGGATAGATCAATAAGTGGATAGATCAATGGGTGGATAGATCAATGGATGGATAGATCAATGGATGGATAGATCAATGAATGGATAGATAGATCAATGGATGGATAGATCAATGGATAGATCAATGGGTGGATAGATCAATGGGTGGATAGATCAATGGGTGGATAGATCAATGGATGGATAGATCAATGAATGGATAGATCAATGGGTGGATAGATCAATGGGTGGATAGATCAATGGATGGATAGATCAATAAGTGGATAGATCAATGGGTGGATAGATCAATGGATGGATAGATCAATGGGTGGATAGATAGATCAATGGATGGATAGATCAATGGATGGATAGATCAATGGGTGGATAGATAGATCAATGGGTGGATAGATAGATCAATGGATGGATAGATCAATGGATAGATCAATGGGTGGATAGATCAATGGATGGATAGATCAATGGGTGGATCAATGGGTGGATAGATCAATGGGTGGATAGATCAATGGATGGATAGATCAATGAATGGATAGATCAATGGTTGGATAGATCAATGGGTGGATAGATCAATGGATGGATAGATCAATGGGTGGATAGATCAATGGGTGGATAGATAGATTGGTAAACAGAAGGGTGTGGACATGAATAATTCGGAAAAATGGATGGATGGGGGATAGTTGTATGGATAGACAGATGGGTGGGTTGACAGATGGATTGGTCAATTGACAAGTCTTGACCTTTTCAATTGGAAGAGATCATAAGCTTCCGCAGCTATTTTTAATTTTTTAATTATTTTAGGCATTTCCGTAAACAAAAAAGCATGCTTTTGTTACTGTTTGACAATTGATTTTAACATCGACAGCCAGTTCTGGTCTTTTAGAAATATACAAAGGCTACAAGATTAGTTATGAAGAATCCGTTTTTAACATCAAAAGTGAGTAGGCGATACTCAGAGTGTTAGTCGAGTAAATTTAAATTTAGCTTTGTTTATCAAATAAATTAGTCAAGAGTTGCGTCCTTGGTTATTAAAAAACACAATGAGTAGATTCATAAAAACAAAAAACGAAATTTTTTTTTGCATCATGCAATAAGTTTGAAACTATAAATAGGTGGTTCTTCACGTATGCCATTTACAATCCATCGTTTGCTTTCGGCGACATCTTTTGGAAATGAAAAAAAAAAATAATACACTATAACTTTTCGTACAACCAGTAACGCAGCACACAGACATGTTTTTTTTTAATCAAATGAACGAATGGGACCGGAAATGTTTTACACTTCGACGTTTTATGCTTTCATAATCGATAAGACTCGTCAATAAATGGGTGATTTGATGAAAGGATAGATAGATGTGTAGATAGATGTGTAGATAGATGTGTAGATAGATGTGTAGATAGATGTGTAGATAGATGTGTAGATAGATGTACATGTGAATAGAATGTTGGATGGATGGGTGCATAGATGAATGGGTGAATTAATTGGTGATTTGACGAATGGATGGATAAATGGATAGGTGGATGGATGGATGGATTAGTATATGGATGAGTTGACGGATGAATGGTTGAAGTGGGTAATGGGCAAGGGGCAAGGGGCGTGATAGATGTGCCTAGGACCCGGACCTCTGTTTGGGGGGTGAGGAGAACGAAGGGTGTAGCAGGTGTTGTCACCGACGAACCACTAAGACCCACGTAAGTTAAGAAGAAGTTGAACCAGGCCAGAGAAGTCTAATAACCCGATTAAACATTGTAATGGCTTTGTGTGAGCTAAGTGCATACAAAGTCAAGTGGTGTGAATGGTTGGTTGGGGGGAGGGAGGGGGAAGACGGGAGGAGCAGCACTCGGTGACGTTATATATTGCCTGAACTAATTAGAAAAAAAAAACTATAACTTTAACATTATTTAAAGCGCTGATCAAAATGCATGACTGGAGTCAAACCTCAGAATGGTGTATGTGATAATAATAATATTCAGTAAATATTAGACAAGAAAGACGTGAATAAAATATATATTATTAAGAAATATATCAGCAAATATTCTATGCTGCCATGATACGATTTTTAGTTATAATATGCAATAATTCATGTTTCAAATACGCTCTAGAATGCTTCAGTGTTAGCCTGTTCGAAGATTATGACGTCATCAATAAATGTGCTGATCAAACAAATCGGCAATCATCCGAATGACTTTCCTTGGGAAAGTAAAGGTTAAAGGTCATTTTATTTTAGGAGGCTGTCACCTTTTAATAAATGCTAGGAAAGGAGGAAACACATGGAAAGTCAAAGTAAGACCAATGTCAAAGTAAGACCAATGTCAAAGTAAGACCAATGTCAAAGTAAGACCAATGTCAAAGTAACACCAATGTCAAAGTAAGACCAATGTCAAAGTAACACCAATGTCAAAGTAAGACCAATGTGAAATGAAATTCCCCCCTCCCCATACACCCACCCAATAAAAATCCATTCCCCCGCCAAAAACAATAATTCAGCAATTACGCTGACATTTCTAGACACATGCCAGATCGAGTGTGACCTATTGAGGAATATGGAAGCACCATGCAATGACTTTAGGTGTGGCTACGTCTGACTACGTCATATCTTAGGCATAAAAGTGACGTCATTTGCAAGCTGCAAATACTCTCCAACCAATACATTTATTCACAAATACTCTCCAACCAATACATTTATTCACAAATACTCTCCAACCAATACATTTATTCACAAATACTCTCCAACCAATACATTTATTCACAAATACTCTCCAACCAATACATTTATTCACAAATACTCTCCAACCAATACATTTATTCGCAAATACTCTCCAACCAATACATTTATTAGCAAATCACTAAAATAACAGTCGTCGGCAAACCTTATGTGTGTGTTTGTGTGTTTGTACACGTGTGCGCTACTGCGAGGGTGGAAGAAGCTGGCTGATTCGAATCACTTTGGGATTACGTGGCAACCTCGAGGACTATAACCTAGGGCTGGATTATTCAACATTTAAATTCAAGCAAAATAAACACGTGCTTAGGACATCCAAGGAATGGAGGGATTGGGAGTGGGGGCAAAAGAAATTTTCCATAGCCATAATTTACCATGAATCGTGGCCTATTGGGTAATAAACTGCTAATGGTTGTCTGTGACGTATCGATAATCGAGGGTAGAAGGTGCCTGGGGCGGGGATCCAAAAATGGCGCCTATTTGAAATGTTAGTTTAGATTTTTTTATGATACTGATGGGATGGGCTGGTTCATGACAAAAAAAGCCACACATTAAAATAACAAATAAAAATTAAAAAAAAAACTATTGGCACATTTTTAAAACATTTAACTTTTTTCAAGTATTAAAAGTGAAAGAGTACAAGGTAAAAATAATTGTGTCCATCTTACTTTGAGTTTACATACAATAAATGTAATTCTATTCATAAGGTTTCTTATATATAATAAGTATGAATTTTGACAGGAATATTGAGACTAGCTGTTCTGGTTCAAAGATCACACATTTGTCATTTTGTGACGTAATGTAAATGGGTCTGTTGATTGGACTAGATATGTTAATATCGTGTTGTTGTTTTTTCAAAAACGATTTTCCTCCTGTCCTGTAGTGTTTCTAGATTTAGTGAATTTACTATTAGTGTTACTTTTGTCATTTTTTAATATTCACTCGTAATAGGTCTAACTAAACCTTGCTGCACTTTTCTGAATTTGTAGTTGGGCCCCAGACAGAAGATGCATATTCTAGTCTAGATCTAACTAATTTGAGATAGCATTTTAGTTTTATGTTCTCATTACATTTGTAACAGCTCCTTGTCATGAAGCCTAATTGCTGCCTAATGTTTTGTTACATTTTTGTATCACTTCATTAATATGTGAATTCCAAGATAACGTATCATTTATTATTACTTCTAAGTATTTAGATCCATGTCTAAGTTGAAATTTAATGTTGTATGAATTATAACTTCTTCTATATCTTTGTGGTAATAGCCTTTAATATTGCAATTGAGAAAACGTGTTCTGTTTATTCTATTTCTGCGTGGTTTTTTTTTCATTATATTGATAAATATATATATTTTACATTCTTTTAGTGATGAAATGATGACAAGTCGCTGGTTCTGAGATAAACATGATTATCTTTGTATTATCTTATCTTATATATTACAGACGCTCCTTATATAAACAAGATGATTGCGTCATACTTTCATGCGTGGTCCGAGTCTAGTCTTGAAATTTTATTTATGGTTTAAGTGATGTTCACTTTCTGGTTTCCTAGTTTGTTCAGGCAACCCATTCCATGACCAAAAGATTTATTTGTTAATGTAAATGCCCGTATTGTTCAAAATGAGTTTTAAAACTATATTCACAAGATATAGGCCCTGTAGGTTAAATTGATATTCACATTATTATCTTCTATTTATACTAGTATCATGTTCTATATGCCATCATGTTCAATATGCCATCATGTTCTATATTCCATCATGTTCTATATGCCATCATGTTCTATATGCCATCATGTTCTATATGCCATCATGTTCTATATGCCATCATGTTCTATATGCCATCATGTTCTATATGCCATCATGTTCTATATGCCATCATGTTCTATATGCCATCATGTTCTATATGCCATCATGTTCTATATGCCATCATGTTCTATATGCCATCATGTTCTATATGCCATCATGTTCTATATGCCATCATGTTCTATATGCCATCATGTTCTATATGCCATCATGTTCTATATGCCATCATGTTCTATATTCCATCATGTTCTATATTCCATCATGTTCTATATGCCATCATGTTCTATATGCCATCATGTTCTATATACCATCATGTTCTATATGCCATCATGTTCTATATGCCATCATGTTCTATATGCCATCATGTTCTATATGCCATCATGTTCTATATGCCATCATGTTCCGAACTTCGATGACGATTATTGTTATCGAAACAATATTTTTTTAAATTCTATAACAAAATTCTATATCTGTTCAGTTGTAAAATGATATATATCAAAAACCAATTAGCTTATAACAATATCCTGCACAGAGCCCCATATTAAAAACCTATTAGCTTAAAAGGGAAGAGCGTAGGACGCAATAATATGTATTAAATTAACAGTCCACGGAGACAACCTCGTTTCAAGCCATGAACTTCATATAGTAAACAATCGTGTAATCATATCACTAGTTTCAATAAAAACCGTAAATTGTATAAGTTTGTTTATTTTACCGTTGCCAATTTTACCGCTTTGCGAGTTTTGCCGAATTTACCTCTGGCGAAATTACCTTTGTCAAAATTACCTTGCCAAAAATACCCTGGCCGAATTTACCCTTGCCAAATTTACAGTGATTCGTTCAATACATTGGAAAGAACAATATATTCAATATTACAAACAAAAATTAAAAGAATACAATTCTTTTGTCGGAATGCATCCATTAAAAGATGAAGTTAAGTGGCTGTCAATTACAAGTTTCTTTGCTTAAAATTTGTAGAAAGTGTCGGACTTCTGTTACACTCTATTTGACACTTTCCCGACACACACCCAGGTCACACTCTATATCGTCTGTACAGTGACGTACTTTAAGGACGACACCCCGATGGAGAACAACTCACAATTTAACATAGTAAAGCAAAAGTTCATTTCGCAACCGCGTTCATTATAGATGAACAAACGAAAAGCTTCAACGAATAGTGTTCTATATGTCAAAGTCACTAATTCATTCATTGGTCGAATAAACCTATTAGTTTTGGAAAGGTCATCGTGATTCACTTCAACCCCTTCGCACCCCCCCCCCTTAATACAAACGCACAACCAAATATGTCACGATTCTGGACTTAAATCGCGACACTTAGCACTCATGGATAGATCATAGCGCAGAAGTAGTGTAGAACTAGAAACATAGGTTAGCGTAGAGTTAGATTAGGGAGTAGAAAAGTAGCCTGGAGCTATTACCCTCTCCCTCTCTCACGCAATAGGAACACCCCAACCACCCCTTCTTCACCTGTTCTTTAACCCTCTCTACACTCTTTCATTCCCGAATTCAGAGTTTGCTACTTGATTCAGCCAATTGGTATTACACTATTTGTATGTGTGATTGTATGTGTGTGTATTCTTTAATGTATGTATATATATGTATATTCTATTATGCTGTCAATTATGATTCGTGCTGTAATTTGATAATAACTACTCATTTATTTTGATTAACTCAGCATACACGTAAAACCCCCACCCACCTGTAGACACCCCCCACCCACTGCTACACCTTTTTCATTATCTCCTCTCTTCGTCCCCTACTCAGCGCCCGTGGTCAAGCCCTTGATCCACTCGTCGTAGTGACATCTGGAGCGAAGCGTCTCGCACATACGTAAGCGCCTCGGGCTTAGCTCGACCAGAACCAATAGACACAGGTACATCAAGGGAGAAAAGTCATTATCTTATCCCTTGTATCTCCGTATACGTCTACACCCCCCCCTTTTCCCCTGGGCCCCACCCCGCAAAAGTCGGCGGTACTAATTGTTCACCTACACCCACTCCTAATTCCCCCCCCCCCCCAATAGTCAATCCTTTATGCAAGTATATTTCAAACCAGCCAACCAGAACATATGTAATTCTAAACTAATGTAGCTATCCAATCAAATTGATCACTGATCACGTGACTAAAATTCACGAAAGCGCGCTTAACTAGTTTTAGGGCACTTCGGCTCAAGCGTTAGGTGGAGAAGGTTGTTCGACTCTAGCCTCCACTTATTCAGTTCGTTCCATAGGATATACCGCCTGTATGTGTATTGTCACGTGCGAAATCAGCTACTGACGTATGATGATATTTTTAGTAATGTATTATTATATATTCTTTTGATTCACATCCATCTTGGATCTCACAAGGTTGTATAAGAATTTGTATTGATGTTATTCAATTAGATTTGATGTTTATTTGACTCGTTTGATGTGAATCTTTTGTGTATGAAATGATTTAGATAAACTGTACCTTAATATAGAGGAAATCCACAATCCTGTTTGAATGATTGAACACAATTTTATTCCAACAAGTTGAGATGATAAAAATAACAGTACACAGAATACGATGATTATGATATTATATGATGAAACTTAATCAGTTGAGATTCTTCTATATCGTACTAAGCCGTAATCCTATCTTTAAGAAAGTGGTCAAAAACAGTCCTCACACATTAGCGCCCAAGCTAGAACTCAACTAACGATCTTCAACCCTCGTGCATATGACGTATTTAATGCTATGACGTAGTGTCTAGACATATACATGTTTTATTCCTAACACGGAAACATTTCGGGTTTAAGATTATTTCTTTTTAACTTTAGTTAATAATAATAGAACCAATATAATTATGGGAATAAAACTACTTTTGTAACACTCGCCCCACCCCCCCCCTTAAGACACAAAGGAATTACAGACAGTGTTAAGTATGGAATTCTTTGTAGAGTACCCATAAAATGAACCGAATTCCCAAACTATTCGTAAGATTTAATTGATATTTTTAAGATTAAAATGAACCATATTTTACATATCCCTTTAATAACAAAGTCGTTATCATGGAATCCCTTATCACATTATCTTATCAATGATTATTAATTAAACATTTATTTATCAATTAGTATTTACAATTATGATTATTGTGTGTACAACGTTGACCATAAAACTATTACCACCAATAACCAATTCCCACAGAATTGATATGAATTACCCAAATAAGTGGAACCGATTAATAATTGATAGATAATTCTTTAGAAAGTTTAATTTATTTATAACCGATCATAGTATCATTAACTAATGATTTTCAGTGATTATATTATTATGATGTCTAAATTATGACATCAAGAATATTTAAAATGTGATAATCTCAGCTGATTTAGCTTTTACATAGCATAAAATAAGACATCCAAATTATAACATGACGACATAGAAAACAAACAATTTGCAAAACACATCAATAGAATTAATTGAACAAACACAAGTGTGGATATATTCAAGTTAACTACCGGTGTGTGTGCAATTGGTGTATGCAATAGTTACCTTTTACCTTACAAAGTATGATTGTTTCTAGTAGAATTTGAAGTTCTGTTCTGTAATGTTTCATAGTGTAACAATTCAAAACATAGTTTATTTATTGTCATATTTACAATAATATATATGTTAAACAATACATTGAATGACATAAAAGAAAACATTTTATGTGAAACTGGTTTCCTCTTGTTCAATCAGTCTTGTTCTATTGCGTACATCTGCAAATAGATTAATATTAATATGTTCATTAATTTGACCTTTGATAGCGGATTGTTCGCAAGCGGGTAAATGTGCCAATTTTTCATTAAGGGTTTTAAAAACTTTTGTGATTTTTAATTTGCTTTCTGTCAATTCACGTTCAATTTCGGGTGAATTATTCGCGACTCTAATAACCGTGTTTACCGAGGCAACAACTTTTTGTTCTTTTCTGGTAACGTATGGTTTCAACATATTGATATGGCACACTCGTTGCGATTTCCGTCTATCAGGGGTCTTTACAAGATAGTTAACCTCACTAAGCTTAGCCATAACCTCGTAGGGTCCTGTAAACTTAGCACTCAGGGGTTGACCAGACAGTGGCGTCAGCATGAGAACTTTATTACCAGGTTGGAAGATACGGGTTCTTGCGTTGACGTCATAATAGACCTTCATCTTGTCTTGTGCCTGCAAAAGATTAGATCGGACAACTTTTAATGCATTATACAGTCTATTTTTTAAATTTTCCACGTATGTCAGTAGACCAGTGTCTTCAGTGGATGATAACCATGTCTCTTGTAACAACTTTAGTGGTCCACGAACTGTGTGTCCGAATACCAGTTCAAAGGGACTGAAACCAAGAGATTCTTGTACAGCCTCTCTGGTTGCGAAGAGTGCGAAGGGAATACCACGATCCCAGTCGTCGTTATGCTCGAAACAGAAAGTACGGAGCATGTTTTTCAATGTTTGGTGGTATCGTTCCAGTGCGCCTTGACTCTGTGGATGATATGCACTCGATACTGCATGACGAATACCCAGCCGTTCTAAGACTTGGCGAAATAACTTCGATGTGAAATTTGAACCTTGATCTGACTGCACGGTTTTCGGAAGACCATATCGGGTGAAGAATCCGATAAGTGCATAAGATATTTTGTCGGCATTGATGCTACGTAGAGGAATAGCCTCTGGGAATCTCGTTGCCGAACACATAATAGTGAACAGATACTGGTGGCCAGCCTTAGTTTTAGGCAACGGACCGACGCAGTCTATAATGATGTGACTGAAGGGTTCTGAGAATGCTGGTATGGGTCGTAGAGGAGCTACCGGAATGGTCTGATTCGGTTTGCCGACCATCTGGCAGACATGACATGATCTGCAAAACGATGTGACGTCACGACGTAGGCCAGGCCAGAAGAAATATGGAAGAATCCTATCGAAGGTTTTCTGTATCCCTAGGTGACCAGCATACGGTGAATCATGGGCCATATGTAGTATGTCCTTGCGATAAACATTGGGTACCACGATTTGATGTACTTCGCTGCATGTTTCATCGTCGTTTTCTTTCCCTCTCCATTTCCTCATCAACAACTCGTCCCTCAGGTAATAACCTGCGGCCATTGTTTCTAATTCTCCTTCATTCTTTGCTTCTTCTTTTAGTTTCCCGATCTCTGGATCTTTGCCTTGAGCAAGAATGAGTAGTTGTCTAGGCGACAAATTATTTTGATCAGTATGACTTGAGTGACCACCTAGAACATCCGCCATGAAGGTTGCCTGTAAGTCAATCTCTGGTGTTGGTTCTGGTTTCTTTGTCGATTCATCAGTCATCTGTTGTCTCTCCATAGCTCTGGTGATAACGCATACTGAATTTTCAGTATTCTTACACTGAACAGAGTCTTTGGTTTCTTTAAGTACAGGATGTACCGGATTCTTGGCAATGTCACTTCCTAAAAGTAATGAAATGCCTCTGTAGGGAAATTTCTTCACTATCCCAACAATAACAGATCCAGTGAAGTAATTACTCTTCAACTGTATACGATGTAACGGTGCCGTAAGTGTTCCAGCCATAGTACTGTTTAAGGCATACTGGCCTGTATGAGTCAATTTCGACGTTGGTACAGTATTCTTCAACAGTAGAGATATATCAGCACCGGAGTCACGTAGAATTTTAATCTTCCGTTCTCTAGCTTGATTATCTATAGGTGACACATAGCCCTCGCTAACATCCGATAGCATGCACTCGGGTAGTTCTCTGCCTACTGAGTTTCTTGCTACACTACTGCCTCCATAAGTAAACGTTTTATTTACTGATTGTTCATCTGTCACACTCCCTTTGGAGTTGAAACTAGAATGTTCAATAGCCTCGGTCTTCATTTCAAAGATTTTCTCCGACTTTGAGCAACTTGAACATGCGTGTTTCGCCATCTCCTCATGACTAACATCAAATGTCTTTCTATCAGCTTTAATTCTTTTGTGGGCAGTTTTATTTATTTGAGTTTCAGTTTGTACGGCAATGTGTGATAAGACCACGTTGTTCTTGTTTTTAATGGGTCTTTTCTCTTTATGTAGACTCCAACAATTCTCTTTTATATGTCCATCTTTCTTACAGAATGTACAGGTAATTCTCTTTTGTACAAAACTTGAATTCTCTTGTTTATCGGCTTTTTGTTTACTTTTATCCTCTGTCGATCTTAACTTCCTCTCTGTATTACTGTTTTGAGTCCTCAAACTTGTTCTGTCATTTTGAACATAATGGCTATGCCGGTGAATAATGACATATTCATCGGCTTTTACTGCTGCTTGTTCTGCTATTTCAATACCACGATCAGCCAAATGAACTTTTATATCAGTGCGAATCTTCTCAGTAAAATCCTCCATCAGTATGAGATTATATAGTTTTTCATAATCTTTATTCACATTCTTAGAACGTAACCATCGATCAAAATACTTTTTCTCTAATCTCAGGAAGTCAACATGTGAAACTTCTGGTTCCTTCTTGTACTCACGATATAACTTTCGATACTTTTCTGGAGTTAGAACATAACTCAATAGTACTCTGCTCTTTATTAGTTCATAATCATTGCATTCCTCTGGAGTCAAATTCAATACTACATCTAGAGCCTTGCCTTTTGTTAGAGCTGAACGTAAAAGTACTGCTTTCTTATCTTCAGGAAATTTATAATCAATCGAGTTTCTCTCGAAGACCATAAAGAACTCATCAATCTCTATGTTCTCCATGCTTGGTACATGCTTTTTAAACTTTTATAGTTCCACATTATTTGTTTCCTGCATCGTATGAGTTGACGAACGAGACTTTGCCAATTCAATCCTTTCATTACTAGCGATTCTTTCTTTTTCCAATTCCCCCAATCTTCTCTCTTTCTCTGCTTCTATCCTTTTACCTTCTAATTGTACTTCTATTCTTTTACCTTCCAATTGTAATTCTAGCTTCTTCATTTCTAACTGGAATTTCATGTCCGCACTTAGTTCATTTACATTCATTTTAAATTCATGGTTATTTATGTCTGTTTTCAGGGTTTCTGATACATTGAGAACCACTGATTCTTCATTATTCATAGTATTTTCTTCAAGCATTCTACCATGTCTTTTCAAACAGTCCTTAATTTCTTGAATCAATTTACTCCTTACTGGTGTAACTTCAGTAATGTCTATTCCCTGAGAATTTGCCATCTCTTTTAACTGGGTTAGTGACATGCTATTTAACTGTTCTGACGTGATAGCAAAAATATTCAATTGCTCCAACGTAAGATTAGCTTCCGCCATGTTTTTATATTAATGACGTAAATAGAAGATAAAAAATTTCAACTTTACCTTTTATAAAGTCCTTTGAAATATTTTTACACCACTTAATATTTGTAGAAGATAAATTTTAAGGATGATTGTGTACAAAGCTGAAAACAGTATGTCCGAACACAGACAGTGCCTCCCACGTAGACAGAATTTGAATAAATATTTGAAATGCCTTATGAAGTATTACTACTTTACTCTTTGCCCTTCTGTCCTCTAGTGTTTTTAGGTTTAGTGATTTGACTATTGGAATTACTCTTGTCAGTTGTAAATATTCGCTTGTAATGAACATTGCAGCTCTTTTCTAATTTTTAACGCTTTCTTTAGTTGATGGGTCCCACACAGATGATGCATATTCTAGTATAGGCTTAACTACAGTGACGTTTCTTTTTATGAAGCCTAGTGTTTTCTTAGATTTTATAATTATTTCATCAATATGTGAGTTCCAAGATCATTTATTATTTATAATTACTCCTAGGTACTAGGTACTTTCGGGACCGGTATTTAAGGCAAGGCAATTTTGTCAAAGGCGATTTCGGCAAAGGTAAATTCGGCAAAACTCGCAAAGCGGTAAAATTGGCAACGGTAAAATAAACAAACTTATCAAATCTACTGTTTTTATTGAAACTGGTTATTTTTACAGTGCTTCCTCATGGTGCTCGGTAAATTTGGCATAGGTAACTTCGGCACCGGTATTTTCGGCAAGGTATTTTTGCAAAGGTAAATTCGGCAAAGGTAAATTCGGAAAAAAAAGGTAAATTCGGAAAAACTAGCATAACGGTAAAATTAGCGAACTTATAATATCTACTATATTTTATTGAAACTGATAATATGATTACTCTCTTGTCTACAAAATGAGGTTCATGGCTTGAAACTAGGTTGTCTCCGTTGAAGATTAAGTTAGGCTATTATGGGGCCCCTTAAGTAAAGTATTAGGGACATTTGCAAAGAACCGTTTTGTCTTTACCTATGATAAAGACTCATTCTAAACAGAAATGTTAGGCATTGGTGAATTTTAGGGCTCACGCCTCTAACTCGCTTTTTAAGTCTTTGGAAACTTACGTTACATTGTATGGAAATTAACGTTATAATGTAGCCATCTCTACACGCGCTTACTCTGTTCTGACACCACAATATTAAATCCTTACGTAATAAACTATGGTGTGTTTAGATCATACGAGAAACATGACAAACGTAAAATTACATAACTTACACTACAACCCTTCTACCCTATAGGCCTACATCTAGAAAAAACGAACACAGCCACCACGCACATTTACCGAGGTAAGCTTGTTTTCTTGACCGATTGTCTGGAGGGGGGGGAGGGTTTCCTTCTCTACACGCACTTACTCCGACACGACCATATTAAGTCTTATACGTAATGAGCCCAAGTTTGTTTAGATCGTACGGGAAACATCACCAACACATTACAACCTTCCTGCTTTATGTATCTATTAAAAACGAACACAGCCCCTACTCCCCTCTCCCGAGGTACACGAATTTACTTGATCGGTTACGTCAGGGGGGGGAGTTAAAGAATTACTTTGCTGACCTACATTGTCTCAACACTGGTTGTTGAGTGGGGAAAAAACACATGGTCACCATAAAACATTTTATCACATTCCATTGCAGTCGGCTATTTGCCGTCAATTAGTAGGCTACATTTTGTCTTCGTAGTCTTAACCCTTTTACCGTCTGTGTTATAACGATACAAGTATAGGCTACATTACTTAGACATATAGGCCTACAACAATACAAAAACATAACGGCATATATAGTTGGCTTGTTGGCTAGCTAAATGTGTTTATATGCTACATTACTTAGACATATAGGCCTACAACAATACAAAAACATAACGGCATATATAGTTGGCTGGTTGGCTAGCTAAATGTGTTTATATGCTACATACTTAGACATATAGGCCTACAACAATACAAAAACATAACGGCATATATAGTTGGCTGGTTGGCTAGCTAAATGTGCTTATAGGCTACATTACTTAGACATATAGGCCTACAACAATACAAAAACATACCGGCATATATAATAATAATAATAATAAAAACGGTGCTTATATGGCGCATATCCCGTTGGTGACAGTTCTATGCGCAGACGACAGTTACAGAATACAGACAGACAACGAAATATGTAGTTATACGCTAATTCTGCTGACGAAATAGGTGAGTCTTAAGCAGTCTCCTGAAGGTGTCATAGCTAGGGCTCTGGCGGAGCTGTAGTGGGAGGTGATTCCAAGCGGACGGTCCTGCGTAGGAAAATGAACGTTCACCAGCGGACACTAGCCTCACACGAGGGATCCGCAGAGTAAGCGCGTCAGATGCCGAACGAAGTGGGCGGGACTGGGTGTAGAGCTCCATACAAGAGCGAAGATAATCCGGGGCGCAGTTATTCAGGCACCTATAACAGAGGGAAGCCAGCTTATATGAGATCCGGTTGTTGATGGGTAGCCAGTGCAGAGATCGGAGCTGGTTGGCTAGCTAAATGTGTTTATAGGCTACCCTAACTGAAAGGGTTTAAACATTTAAAGTACTTTTATAAATTAATTCGGCTACCTATTAAAGTGTTTATTTACTACTCTTGTTTGCAATATAATTTACATAATTAAGATTTGTAATTAACTACATTATTTGTAATAATGAAAAGGAAATCCAATATCAATGTTTTGATAGAAAGATTGATTTGTTTAACTAGCAACAACAATGTTCTGGGATTAAAAAAGAATTTAAACAAATTGGAGTCACATTTACCTCAATACCCACAAGCACACACACAATCGCACCTCTTTTTTGTTGTCACTGCTTAGCCTGGGGCTACCAAGCTGGTCACTTTAATCGACAGCCCCTCGATGGGGAGACGGGGGTGGGGGCCAGCGTTTGCTTTTGTTCACACGGCGAGTCTCATTCAGAGGGGGCAAATAATCTAACTTATGCAATATTGCTTTCCATGTTTCCTTGTGCTATAGACGGGTTCGAGGGTGTACATTCGGCACCTATTTAAAATGTTCGTTTTCAGGCATTAGTTAAATAACGTAAATGAGTAAATGGTAAAAAAAAAACGGTATTTTTATTCAAAGTCTTTCTTAAATTTAATTTTTAGTCAAACGAACTAATTGACTAATTTCGGTTACCTAATTCGTATGCTTCATATATACATATTTTTTTGTGTGTCATTTTAGCACATCACATAAACTCGACGCCTGGGGCCTATCTCCTCAGCCTTCCTCTGGCTACGCTATTGCAAACTTGTCACGAATCAGGCACTTACTATAATGCTAATTACATTTCGTGCCATTGGCTTCATTTAGTAGACCAGAGCAAGGGTCGGCAAACTTTAGATAATAGAGTGCCAAAAGTAGCATTTCTAAATCTTTCAGGGTGCCAACCGCCTTAACGTCATCCTGCTCTTTTCATGCAGAAGATACTTAAAGTTCCTTTTTGATGGACTTTCACGCGCCATTTAAAACCATACTGCGTGCCAATTCTGCCACGCATTCCGTCGGTTGCCCATCCCTGGACTAGAGTGTAGTCCTACCAATACGGTCAATAAAAACAGTGGATATGTTAAGTTTGTCAAATTTACCGTTGCCAAAATTACCGTTTTGATAGTTTTGTCGAAATAACCGTTGCCGAATAATTTATCATGCCAAAATTACCCTGCCGAAAATACCGTTGACGAATTTACCCTTGCCGAATTTACAGTCATTCATGTCTCACTCTCATATCGTCATCCTAAGGTAAACAACACATCATACAAAGTCATGGTTTGCCTTTCTACTTTTACAGATGTTACATTGTGTAATTTCTAGGGTCAGATTTATTTCCTTTTCTTTACAGAAAGAAATGTCTAAACTGTGTGCACTTCGCACTAGTTTTAAGAGGCCTGAAAAAGTATTTTAAAGATTGGAGATAGCTCATTATTTAGGTCTTTAAGCTGTCTTGCTGGTATTTCATCCGAACCAGAAGCTTTGTTTATTTTTAAGTTTATTAGGCGTTTATGCCTTTTTATTTTATTCTACATTTACATTTCCTATCTCTTCTAGTTTGTTTAAATTTAAGGATATTTCTTTGTCACCTGGATTTGAAAATGATGATACAAAATGTGTTTTGAAGGTGTTCGCTTTAGTTTCATTGTCATTTAAGGTTTTATGATTTTGGCCTTTATTGGAGCCATACCTGTTTAAGTCCATTTTTCTTGATTTAATATAAGACCAAAAGATCGCCTGTAGCATAGCCTATACGATAAGAAGCTAAAGTATCCCCCGTCATACCAGTTAGATATCTAGGGCATGTGAAGCAAGTTTCACGGGTTTCTAAAACAAACTGCCATTTAATGAAATGGTGTTTTGTGGTTTATGATCTTTCAAAAACAAAATACTGTTACAGACCGAGCCTCCTTATATCAAAAGTAATTTTACTTACTAAATAATCCGAAACGTCTTTGTAGGCACATAGACTATACTCTATTAGTTTGCGGTTAATTAAAAGTAACAAGATCTTTGTATATTTTGTCATGTAAGCCTATAGATCTATGTTATAAATAATATCTTGTTTTTTTTACAGGTGGGTTTCGGGTTTCGAGATAGATTGCGCTTCTAAAGAATATGTTTGTTTTATAGTTTGACGTCACTTCCCTTTATCTGATATAGAAACAAAAGTGCAAGCCTTTTCTTAGATCTTTATGTAGTCTGCTATATTTTCTGTGTGTAGAATTGAAAGGGTGGGGCTAACGGCTAAGGGATACTTTCTTGCTCTTTGAGTGACGTCACAGTTCAGGTAGGTTCTTTCCTGCACAATATAAATAGAAACATAATTTTTTTTCTTGCAGCATTGCCTTGAGCAGCAATCGGCACTCTACGGTACGCGTGCGATACTTGGCACGCAGATTGATTTTCAATGGCACGCGGAAGACTTGAAAAAAAATATCTTCTACAAGAAAAGATTAGGATGACTTTTAGACTGTTGGCGCGCTGAATAGATTAGAAATCTTACTTTGGCACACTATAATCAAAAGGTTGCCGACCCCTGGCCTAGAGTCTTGAGTAGGGATGTTAAACGAAAACCGGAATACAGGATTTCGGTTTGTTGGTAGCACACCCTTTTCTTTTAAATTTTGGATTCGCACAATGCAATTCTTGAAATGCCTTGCTAACACTATTTAGTCTAAGATATTGTGTTTCTTTTTTTCCAAATACCAACTATGGCTTGCGATAAAAACAACATCAAACCAAATTTTAAGTTACAGTTACAATTAACACGAATTTTTTTAACTTTGAGGCTCATCTTTGAAAAAAAATTCTTTAACGATGGCTCAGTGTAAACTATGTTCCCAACAGATAAGCCGCAGCGGTAGCAGTACCACTGGATTGCGTACGCACCTGCGTACGAAACATCCTGGATTAACATCGTAATCCTCTTTATATGGTTCTTAATATTATGGTAAACGATAATCGGAAATTCGATTATCAATATCGAAAGCTATTAACGGTTTTAATCAAATAGCCCAGATTTTTTTTAGTTCTAAAGAATTTTATGGTAAAATGTACAAAATCATATTGTATTCACACAAATCAACCCCTTAAATGCCCTGCAAACACTATTTAAGTTTGAACTATACCTACAAAACTACGCACATTTGGATTTTCCGGGGGGGGGGGAGAGCCGAAATCCGGTTTTAAACCGGTTTTATAGAACCAAAGACTGGTTTTTATAAAATCCGGTTTTAACATCCCTAATCTTGAGAGAAAGAGTTCCAATATAAGGTAGTATGGTTAGGAATAATTATTCTATATTGATTGTATCAACGTCTGCAACAAATTCATTGTACACTCGACTCCAGCTTGAACAGCGGATTTATTGTTATATTTTATAGTACATTTCTTAGATATTATATTCATACGAGCGATTTTAAGTTTTTGAACCCTATCGTACTCAATGCCGTTTTTAGGATTGCGGGGGCCCTGTTCCCAAGGGCCAAATTTATGTGGGGGCCCCGTCGTGGCATCGAATTTATCGAAGACATAGATAAATAGTTAGATGGCTAGATAGATCGATAGATAGAGAGATGGCTAGATAGATATATAGATGGCTGGATAGATAGATGGCTAGATAGATAGTTAGGTGTCTAGATAGATAGTTAGGTGGCTAGATAGATAGTTAGGTGGCTAGATAGATAGTTAGGTGGCTAGATAGATAGATGGCTAGATAGATAGTTAGGTGTCTAGATAGATAGATGGCTAGATAGATAGTTAGGTGGCTAGATAGATAGATGGTTAGATAGATAGTTAGGTGGCTAGATAGATAGATGGCTAGATAGATAGTTTAGTGGCTAGATAGATAGTTAGGTGGCTAGATAGATAGATGGCTAGATAGATAGATGGCTAGATAGATAGTTAGGTGTCTAGATAGATATATAGATGGCTAGACAGATAGATGGCTAGATAGATAGATGGCTAGATAGATAGATGGCTAGATAGATAGTTAGGTGTCTAGATAGATATATAGATGGCTAGATAGATAGTTAGGTGTCTAGATAGATATATAGATGGCTAGATAGATAGTTAGGTGGCTAGATAGATAGTTAGGTGGCTAGATAGATAGATGGCTAGATAGATAGATGGCTAGATAGTTAGGTGGCTAGATAGATAGATGGCTAGATAGATAGATGGCTAGATAGATAGATGGCTAGATAGATAGTTAGGTGGCTAGATAGATAGATAGTTAGATAGATAGTTAGGTGTCTAGATAGATAGTTAGGTGGCTAGATAGATAGATGGCTAGATAGATAGATGGCTAGATAGATAGTTAGGTGTCTAGATAGATAGTTAGGTGGCTAGATAGATAGATGGCTAGATAGATAGATGGCTAGATAGATAGTTAGGTGTCTAGATAGATATATAGATGGCTAGACAGATAGATGGCTAGATAGATAGATGGCTAGATAGATAGATGGCTAGATAGATAGTTAGGTGTCTAGATAGATAGTTAGGTGGCTAGATAGATAGATGGATAGATAGATAGATGGCTAGATAGATAGATGGCTAGATAGATAGATGGCTAGATAGATAGATGGCTAGATAGATAGTTAGGTGTCTAGATAGATAGTTAGGTGTCTAGATAGATAGTTAGGTGGCTAGATAGATAGATGGCTAGATAGATAGATGGCTAGATAGATAGATGGCTAGATAGATAGATGGCTAGATAGATAGTTAGGTGTCTAGATAGATAGTTAGGTGGCTAGATAGATAGATGGCTAGATAGATAGATGGCTAGATAGATAGATGGCTAGATAGATAGATGGCTAGATAGATAGTTAGATGGCTAGATAGATAGATGGCTAGATAGATAGATGGCTAGATAGATAGATGGCTAGATAGATAGTTAGATGGCTAGATAGATAGATGGCTAGATAGATAGATGGCTAGATAGATAGATGGCTAGATAGATAGTTAGGTGTCTAGATAGATATGTAGGTGGCTAGATAGATAGATGGCTAGATAGATAGATGGCTAGATAGATAGATGGCTAGATAGATAGTTAGGTGTCTAGATAGATAGATGGCTAGATAGATAGGTGGCTAGATAGATAGATGGCTAGATAGATAGTTAGGTGGCTAGATAGATAGATGGTTAGATAGATAGTTAGGTGGCTAGATAGATAGATGGCTAGATAGATAGTTAGGTGGCTAGATAGATAGATGGTTAGATAGATAGTTAGGTGGCTAGATAGATAGATGGCTAGATAGATAGATGGCTAGATAGATAGTTGATGGTGTCTAGATAAATATATAGATGGCTAGACAGATAGATGGCTAGATAGATAGATGGCTAGATAGATAGATGGCTAGATAGATAGTTAGGTGTCTAGATAGATATATAGATGGCTAGATAGATAGTTAGGTGTCTAGATAGATATATAGATGGCTGGATAGATAGTTAGGTGGCTAGATAGATAGTTAGGTGGCTAGATAGATAGATGGCTAGATAGATAGATGGCTAGATAGTTAGGTGGCTAGATAGATAGATGGCTAGATAGATAGATGGCTAGATAGATAGATGGCTAGATAGATAGTTAGGTGGCTAGATAGATAGATAGTTAGATAGATAGTTAGGTGTCTAGATAGATAGTTAGGTGGCTAGATAGATAGATGGCTAGATAGATAGATGGCTAGATAGATAGTTAGGTGTCTAGATAGATAGTTAGGTGGCTAGATAGATAGATGGCTAGATAGATAGATGGCTAGATAGATAGTTAGGTGTCTAGATAGATATATAGATGGCTAGACAGATAGATGGCTAGATAGATAGATGGCTAGATAGATAGATGGCTAGATAGATAGTTAGGTGGCTAGATAGATAGTTAGGTGGCTAGATAGATAGATGGCTAGATAGATAGATGGCTAGATAGATAGATGGCTAGATAGATAGATGGCTAGATAGATAGATGGCTAGATAGATAGTTAGGTGTCTAGATAGATATATAGATGGCTAGACAGATAGATGGCTAGATAGATAGATGGCTAGATAGATGGCTAGATAGATAGTTAGGTGTCTAGATAGATAGTTAGGTGGCTAGATATATAGATGGCTAGATAGATAGATGGCTAGATAGATAGATGGCTAGATAGATAGTTAGGTGGCTAGATAGATAGATGGCTAGATAGATAGATGGCTAGATAGATAGTTAGGTGGCTAGATAGATAGATGGCTAGATAGATAGTTAGGTGGCTAGATAGATAGATGGCTAGATAGATAGATGGCTAGATAGATAGTTAGGTGGCTAGATATATAGATGGCTAGATAGATAGATGGCTAGATAGATAGATGGCTAGATAGATAGTTAGGTGGCTAGATAGATAAATGGCTAGATAGATAGATGGCTAGATAGATAGTTAGGTGGCTAGATAGATAGATGGCTAGATAGATAGTTAGGTGGCTAGATAGATAGATGGCTATATAGATAGATGGCTAGATAGATAGTTAGGTGGCTAGATAGATAGATGGCTAGATAGATAGATGGCTAGATAGATAGTTAGGTGGCTAGATAGATAGATATAGATAGATATATAGATATTGTTACGTCCACAATCCCCTTGTGGTCAGAGCCGTGTAGATATCATTGATAATTCTCGTTAGTCCTAGGGTAGACATTGGTTATTATTATTTATATTTCAGTATTACACGATCTCTCCTTATGGTCCTGGGAACAAACTCAGGATTTGCGTTCTAACAGTTCCTTTCCTTGACGTTGTAGTTGTAAATAAATAAATATATTATCGTATTGTAACTTGACGAGGAAGCTTCAGTGTAAATGTTGTTGATAGTTTAATGCAGGTGATAAAGTATATACAATAAATGGAGTATTTACAGCAATAATAAAATAGTGCCAACACAAGCGTTTATAACAAGCTCAAAGAAAAGTATCTACAAAACTAACTCTCTGCAAAAACTCTGCAGAAACTGACTGCTTTGAAAGACAACGCGAATCATTAAATACTCGCGTAGAAGTGCGAGGAACAGACCTATTACGAGGAGGGGTGAAAATAATGGTATCATTACAAAGCTCATAATAAAAATGATAGGAACTCCCCTGTACGAGAAATAATAAATTATTCCTAGCCATTCCGAGAATTTGAGGTCGGCATAAGCGTGGAATCCCAAGATTACTAAGAATCTTTCGCCTTCGTTACTAAAAGTCAAGGAAATGGAAAACTTAGGCCCCGCCCACAAAACTTGCGTAAAGAGAGAGAGAGAGGAAATAAGTAATGTGTGTTCCAATATTTGGAACTACCAATATGTGACAATATAGAAAGATAGATGGGTGGCTAAATAGATAGAGAGAGATAGAGAGATAGATAGATGGCTAGATAGATAGATAGATAGATAGATAGATAGATAGATAGATAGATAGATAGATAGATAGATAGATAGATAGATAGATAGATAGATAGATATATGGCTAGATAGATAGATAAATAGATGGATGACTAGATAGATAGATAAATAGATAGATAGATAGATTGATAGATAGATATATTGCTAGATATATAGATGGCTAGATAGGTAGATAAATAGATGGCTAGATAGATAGATAGATGGCTAGATAGATAGATAGCTAGATAGGTAGAGAGAAATGCAGATATTCCGAACAAGGCCATACAGATAGAAAGTTAACCAAATTATACACTTTATTAGAAATCGATTCATAAAGTAATTCCTGATATTTAAACGACGACACAATACACTACTTGCAAAGCAGACGCAAGAATATTTATAAAAGCTCTCAACTTCCTTACAGACAGACACAAACTAACACAGTCACGCGCTCCTTCAAAGAGAAAATAACTTGGTGCGCACTACGTTTTAATTGCTAATGACTTGGTCGCACCACTGAGCACCCCCAAGTGAAACAACAGCTATTGTCTAGCCTGACAATGCCGCAGGTGCGTTTACCTCCCGCCGGCATGCTTATTATAACCAGGCTCGGGGGAAAATATAATTGTCCTTGAACAGAGGTCGATTAAAAAAACAACAACCGACAAAAGGTTGGTTTCTTAGGCACGTGTGCACGTGCGTGTGTAAGTGGTTTAATAACTTGCATTTATTGGACTTGGTATAAGAATGGGTTTCTCAGTGGGGTTTTGTTCCATATAAATATGCTATGTGTGCATTGTTTAACAAAAAATAGTAACTGTGGATTGATGTTTTATTAGCACACCAACACACATACACACACGAACACATACACACACATACACGCACAAACACACATACACACACGCATATACTGGTACTCGGCAGGCTACACTTATCGAAAGTTAAGCGGAAAAGCAATAGAGTCTAGACATCTACTACTACACCTGTTGTGAGTCAAACTTGTCACAAGGTAGTGGGTAGGCTGCGGTTGAAGTTTCCACGAAAATACAAAGAGTGTAAAAGTCAAAAGTCTAGTATGCCCAGCCTATGAGATCACTTGATGGGTGTTCCTGTACGGTTTGTGGTTTTCTACAGTGTGTAATCCTGTAATCTTTGTGGTCTTGTGTGGTGTATGGTCCTGTATGGTTTGTGGTTTTCTACAGTGTGTAATCCTGTAATCTTTGTGGTCCTGTTTGGTGTGTGGTCCTGTATGGATTGTGGTTTTATACAGTGTATAGTCCTGTAATCTTTGTGGTCCTGTGTGGTGTGCGGTCCTGTAAGGTTTGTAGTCCTGTAAGGTGTGTGGTCCTGTACGGCCTGTGGTCCTGTACGGTGTGTGGTGTTGCGTGGTGATTGGTGGCCTGTGTAGTGTTATATTGTATGATATCTAACAGTGTGTGTAGTCCTGTGTAGTGTTACATTGTGTGATAACTAACAGTGTGTGTAGTCCTGTGTAGTGTTAAATTGAGAGATATCTAACAGTGTGTGTAGTCCTGTGTAGTGTTAAATTGAGAGATATCTAACAGTGTATGTAGTCCTGTGTAGTGTTAAATTGAGAGATATCTAACAGTGTGTGTAGTCCTGTGTAGTGTTAAATTGAGAGATATCTAACAGTGTATGTAGTCCTGTGTAGTGTTAAATTGAGAGATATCTAACAGTGTGTGTAGTCCTGTGTAGTGTTAAATTGAGAGATATCTAACAGTGTGTGTAGTCCTGTGTAGTGTTACATTGTGTGATATCTAACAGTCTGTGTAGTCCTGTATAGTTTCTACTCTACTTTTTGTATACTTTACAGACACTTTTTCTTTACACAAACTAACGGATAGGCGAAAAACAAAATTAAAATAATCCTTTCTGACCAAATGGATTCATAAGGCCAGTGAAGCAGCGTTCATCATTTTCTCTGTTCACGGCATACCAGGGGATAGTATGCCCAGCACAATTGCCAGGATTCGAACCTAATATCTTAGTACGCCAGCCATACGCGTTGCCACTAGGTCACCTTGCCCCCTCGTATAAGCGTAGGACCCAATAATCTTCTGTTGACTCTATAGAAGGAGAGTGGGTAACAGGAGCTGTGGCAAAAGGCAAAAGACTGTATTTAATAAATATCAGCTTTTAAGCAAAGTAGTTTTTATATTTTCTTAACAACCAGTCATAAACCATAAACAAAGGATTTCTAGAAAAATCCATCCCTATATAATTAAACTTATTCACCTTAAAGTATAGAACTAATAATGACTGTTCAAGTTTCTTCTCTATGATTATGTTACTTTCCAACCGACTTTCGAAAAGCCATGCACCATAATAATTACTATGATTATTTTACTCTCCAACCAAACTATGTTTCCAAGTTCTACATCTTGTTGCCGAAAGTATTTTTCTTTTTTAAAACAATTGCTAAATCTCTTAACAAGGCCATTAATTCAAAATTCCTTCCATATGTGTATAGATTCTATATATTTTTATATAACCTTTTTTCTTAGTTTCTTTGGTAAATCTATATATTTTCTTTGAAGAAAATGTGCAAGCAGCTGGATAATATATGGTTTAAACTGCAATTTATCTACTCTACTCTCAAATAAGACGTTGCTGCCTGGCCATATGTTTCGTTTAGTTTCTGTTTAATATAGATATTCTTAATGGGAGTATTTTGCCCATGGGTGATCTGTGAATACATCCTCAAGCCAATAACAATAACAAATAACAACAATAATAATGATAATAGCATATGTCAAGATTAAATATTATTAAATGTCTTCAAATGTCAGCTCGTTGTTACGTTTTGAAGAAACGTTTTAGTCAAGTAGATTATTGTTTCGCAGAAGGCTTTAAGAGTAGATGTTTGGCATTACCTTGCTAGGTTGTTGGCATAAGCCAACGAGAGCTCAGCTTTAAGTGTACAAATAAAATGGAGTCGGGCAAGTAAAAAAGTAGAAGAAAAGATACAAAACAAAATATGCAGCTTGTAATAATAGACAAATAAAATGTTTAGTGTATTTAGTTATTGTATGGCATCATATGTAATGCTTTGACAGCACGCTGTAATTGACCTTACTCTATACAGAATACAGAACATATATTACATCTTCTGCTATTGACCAGTCTACAGAGCTGTTTGCTCTCTTCCAGTCAATGCCAGACAAACATATTTACATGTCCTTTTTTAGTTATTCTGTATTGCTGTATAGTGTGTTGGTAATGGTAGGTTGATGGGGGAGTAATGTATGAGATTGGTTAGCTTGATATACTCAAGTAGGAAGTGGTCTACTGTTTCCTATGGGTGAGGGTCACTATCTACAGTTAGGTGCATTTATTGGCTTTTTAAATATTATTTTTTTATGTGTGATTATGAGTGACATGTATCCTGATCTTTACTGGAATATGGTGCATTGTTCTTTGATGGGGGGAGGAACTTTATGTTTGGTTTGTTCATTTCTCTGTATACAAAAATTTCAGCATTTCCTTGTACCCACTAAATAAGCCAATCATTTTTGTAAAGTTGTTTTAAACATGCTGAATACTGGTCTTTTATGCTGGTCCATGTGTGCTCCCTTTCTAGCAAGGCTGTCAGCTTTTTTCGTTGCCTTGTCCTGGGATTAGGGTTGTTATCTGTCCCGATATATCGGGACCGTCACCGTTATAGATGTCCCGACAAGACCCAATTTTGTCCCGATTTGGCTAAATACGAGCTTGGCTAAGTATTGAAGGAACGCCATCTGTTAGTGCAGTATGTACATTCAGCCTCAGTTATTTTTATGTCAACAAGTTTGTGTTGACAAGGTCGAGGTCGAGTCACAGATGGCGTTGCATGCTGCGTATCCTGAAACGACGAAAGGAAGAATGCCAATTTTACTGGCAAGCAAACCAAGATGAATTTGAACAAATTAAAGAATGAGAACCCTAACCAAGAAAAATTCATTTGATTTCGAAAATGGAGGAAAAGACAATGGCTTTCTATACCACATATATTTGATTACTTTGAGAAATGGGCTATTTCTTTTTAATAAATATCAACTATTTGATTGGATGACGCTATCTGAAAGCTCAGATTGGGTGATAATTGAAAACACTATTATATACCTGATTGGAAACCCCAGATTGGGTGTCCCTGATAGGAAGCCCCAGATTGGGTGACGATCGAAAACACTATTAGGCTATATACCTGACTCAAAATAGTGATTTCAGGCGACAGTTCTTATCAGCAAAATATGTAGGCCTATCTGAAGAGCTTTTTAGAAACTAAGCGTGACTCGAAAGTATGGCAGTCTAAACACTCCGTGGAAGAAAGGTAAAACCGAAAGTCCTGAACACAAATGCCAACTGCTAAAATTCTGCGAGTATTTGTTTTCTATCCCCGCACACAGCTCCAATATGGATAGAGTTTTTTCGTTGATGTCGACCCTAGTGGACTGATGAAAGAAATCGCTGTGGAATCAATCTTACAGTGCCAGTTTAACTACAAGCTGACTTGCATGTAGGTTTATATTAATACGTAAAAAGGAAAAAAAAAAGATTTGCTGAAAAAGGTGAAATCTTCCGAAAAATATGGTGTACAAACTACTTCTGCCGCAACAAGTTCCATGTCATTGTGTTCTAAATAAAAAGTAATTATATTAAATAATTTTTGTACTTTATTTCTACACCCCCATCTCAGGGTGTTCTGACGAGATCCCAGCTAGATATGGCAACCCTACCTGGGATCCAATGTAGAGTAATTTTGTTCCATAGATGACAATATTAATTGTGCCTAAGTTTCAAAAACCTTTTTGTTTTACCTGACCCGTTTTTTGTTTCATATTTTAAGATCGTGACCGACTAGCAATTGTTATCTCCGCTACCAGCCTATACTTTACATTAAACTGATATAAAATTTCATACAATTTTCTGTCATAAAGGTCATCCATATATAACACATGCAAGCGTATTTTCTCGAAACTCATTTAAGACTGTAATTGTGGTCAAATCTGACCTGTGTTTTTTCAATTTCTGCCTGTGTGTTTTTTTTTATAACACACATTTCATGTGTGCATATGTTCACATTCAGTCGAGTCGCCTCCCCATACACATTCATACGCAGTATTTCCTAATTCCAACCATCCCTTCACCATCACTAGGTACGTAATTACTATGGAATATATGGATGACCCTTAAAAGAGACGCCTAGGCCTACACTCGAGTAATGTAACTAATATAGGGTTATAATATGTAAAGTGTCCGCCCGGAGTGACAGCTTAACACAATCTACACATGGGACACTATCCTCGAGACAGTGCAACCCTATTAAGACACAGAGTGACAATGTCAAGACACAGTGTGACACATTCATCAGCAAAGAACAATAAACAATGAACAATGAACAATATTTATTTGCCACAAAGTACATCAATACCATAAAGGCATAATCAAAGACATAATTAGAATATTCTAACATTAGTAAATGATAGTAAAAGTCACCGAAATAATAAAATTAATAATAATAGATTCATTTTAAGGTATCAAGAAAAGAGAATACCAACATAGAAATACAGTGTAGGCAAAGTAACATAGTTCATGAAAACAATTATAGTTTAATAAAAGGTGTTCTAAAATGAAAGTTGTTAATATATTTAACCGTTTATAATCTTTTTTCATTTTTTTTAAACCGTAGGACACAATCCACGACACAATGTGACACTATTAAAACAGAGAGAGAAACTGTCAAAACACAGTGCGACACATTCACGACACAATGGGACACTATTAAAACAGAGAGAGAAACTGTCAAAACACAGTGCGACACATTCACGACACAATGGGACACTATTAAGACACAGTGCGACACATTCATCGACACAGTGTGACATTATCTGCGACACAGTGCGACGCTATCCACGACACAGAGCGACACTATCCACGACGCAGTTCGACACTCTCCACGACACATTGGCACACTATCTACAACACAGTGACACTATTCACGACACAGTGCGACACTATCATGACAGAGTGCGACACTCTTCACGACACAGTGCGACACATTCCAAGTCACAGTGCGACACTATTAAGACAAAGAGACACTGTCAAGACACACTATCCACGACACGGTGCGACACGGCAAGACACAAATGAACATCACCAGAGACACGGTGCGACCCAACACATGGGACCACATTGGTGATGCGAGCTTGAACCCAGAATGCAGTAACCCCAGCGATCTACTTCTGTATCCGGTTGCTACATCTAAAAAGCAAACATATACTTTCTATAAATACACAAGCTACATTGCCCGGCGTTGCCCGGGTGAAAAAAAAAGGACTGTCTGAGGTGCAGATAACAAATTTATAAACTACACTTACTGAATACTTTTAGGAAAGTAAATAAATATTGTAATAGGGTAAAAAAAATAGTCAAATATTTTTATTTAACAAAATCTATATTGCCTATAGATTTACAATGTCTTTTGTTTTTAAAAGTTTGAAAAATTAATTGTCAAAAAAAAAAAGTATAGTCCAACTGGAGAATCGAACCCTGGTCGCCCGTTTAGGAGTCCACTACGTTTACCACTGAGCTATCGAAGACACATGTCCGATGTGAAAAATTATTAGACGGTATATTGGGCTAGGCCTAGATAGGTCAGTGACACACGTGTTTTCAAATTGACCAATGGGGATCCTCGCGGGGCTTAACACTGTCTTTTTATATATATAGATTTTAATGTCGGAAAAATTTGACTCAAACATATCATTACTTGATAAAAAACGAAAGATACCACTTCTCCCCGCCACTATTTCCTTGTTCTCGCTAGGAATGATTTTTAGTTTAATTTCTGCGCGTGGGTATTGAATTGGCCCTGGGTGGTAGCGGATTCGACGAAAACAATGATTACGACAGATCGATACATTATCATTTTGCTACTAAAGGGGTTCTTGAAAAAAAAAGGAAATTTTAAAGGGGGAGGGGGGTAGAGTATTTTCAGTTCAAATTAGAAACAATTTGAGAAACACCCCATCTTATTTGAAATATAAACAAGTGTATGCGTCTATAAGTGATTTTTCACCTCTCTACCTCTCTCTCTTTCTCTCTCTCTCTCTCTCTCTCCCTCTCTCTTATTCTCTCTTTCACTCTTAATTCCTGCGTCTGCATATTGATCAATTTTTTTTACAACTCATTTTTGTTTAACTCAAGCCTCTAATTGTTTTAATAACAGAGTAGATTTGTATGCAAGATGATGATGGGAAGAGGAAGGGGGTTCCAAACTCCTGCACATCGTGTCAATAGCACATGGCGGCCTAGAGGTAGGAAGTAAAGCACGGAACGGTACTAAGAAAAACAAACATTAGATTTAAATGGAAGTAACAAGGAGTGTAATAGTAGCCTGCAGTAGCCTGCAGTGGGATGCAGTAGCCTGCAGTGGGATGCAGTAGCCTGCAGTGGGATGCAGTAGCCTGCAGTGGGAATAGTAGCCTGCAGTAAAAATAGTAGCCTGCAGTGGGATGCAGTAGCCTGCAGTGAGATGCAGTAGACTGCAGTGGGATGCAGTAGCCTGCAGTGGGATGCAGTAGCCTGCAGTGGGATGCAGTAGCCTGCAGTGGGATGCAGTAGCCTGCAGTTAGATGCAGTAGCCTGCAGTGGGATGCAGTAGCCTGCAGTGGGATGCAGTAGTCTGCAGTGGGAATAGTAGCCTGCAGTGGGATGCAGTAGCCTGCAGTGGGATGCAGTAGCCTGCAGTGAGATGCAGTAGCCTGCAGTGGGATGCAGTAGCCTGCAGTGGGATGCAGTAGCCTGCAGTCGGATGCAGTAGCCTGCAGTCGGATGCAGTAGCCTGCAGTTGGATGCAGTAGCCTGCAGTGGGATGCAGTAGCCTGCAGCGGGATGCCGTAGCCTGCAGTGGGATGCAGTAGCCTGCAGTGGGATGCAGTAGCCTGCAGTGGGATGCAGATGCCTGCAGTGGGATGCAGTAGCCTGCAGTGGAATGCAGTAGCCTGCAGTGGGATGCAGTAGCCTGCAGTGGGATGCAGTAGCCTGCAGTGGGATGCAGTAGCCTGCAGTGGGATGCAGTAGCCTGCAGTGGGATGCAGTAGCCTGCAGTGGGATGCAGTAGTTTGCAGTGGGATGCAGTAGCCTGCAGTGGGATGCAGTAGCCTGCAGTGGGATGCAGTAGCCTGCAGTGGGATGCAGTAGCCTGCAGTGGGATGCAGTAGCCTGCAGTGGGATGCAGTAACCTGCAGTGGGATGCAGTAGCCTGCAGTTGGATGCAGTAGCCTGCAGTGGGATGCAGTAGCCTGCAGTGGGATGCAGTAGCCTGCAGTGTGATGCAGTAGCCTGCAGTGGGATGCAGTAGCCTGCAGTGGGATGCAGTAATCTGCAGTGGGATGCAGTAGCCTGCTGTGGGATGCAGTAGCCTGCAGTGGGATGCAGTGCCTGCAGTGGGATGCAGTAGCCTGCAGTGGGATGCAGTAGCCTGCAGTGGGATGCAGTAGCCTGCAGTGGGATGCAGTAGCCTTCAGTGGGATGCAGTAGCCTGCAGTGGGATGCAGTAGCCTGCAGTGGGATGCAATTTTCTTCGGATGTCATTTTCTCTCCCACTCTCTCCATCTCTCTTTCTATCTCTCTCTCTCTCTCTCCATCTCCATCTTCTCTTTCTCTAACTTTTTATCATTATCACGCTATGTGTGCATGCATATCTCTCCTTCTATGTCTCTCTCTCCAATTATATCTCTTTGTTTGATCTTTTTCTCTCTCTCTCTCCCTCTCTCTCTGGTGTTCTCTTACTTTCATTATCTAACTTTCTTTGGTTATCTCTTTTTCTCTATGACTCTTTCTCCGTCCGATGGTCTCTCTCTCTCTCTGCATGATATCCTTCTCTCTAATTATCTTTCTCTAATTCACTCTATGATAAACTATTTCTGAATCCAACCCGCTCTCTCTCTCTTATATATTCTCTCTCTTTCCCATATTATGTATCAAACTGACACAATATTTCTCTCTGAATCTTTTTCTCTCGCTCTTTTATTATTTCTCTTTGTCCTTTTTCATATTTACTTCCTTTTCTCAAATTTACTCTTATTGTTTCTCTCCCTCTATTGTATGACACAAAATCCCTATTCCCCCCCCCCCCCCCCCCCAGTGTCAGGGGCTCCTTGCTGTTCCACAGGGTAGAGAACACACTGAAAACAACGTCATAAGGAACTAGCAAACCATGATCCCGCCTTTTGAAAATACCGGTATACCGGACTAAATAGATGCTTCAAAAATACCGGCGTTGTATTAAACAAAACAAGGATTGTTGAAGTTTTCGTTTTCAATACAAGTATACCCGGTATCGCTTTTCTAAGTTTCCACGTCGCACTTAAAGCCAAATGTGTCAATATTTTATGTGAACTCTACAAAAGTAACGCAAACTCAATAAAAAGGGCTGTAGATTTTATGTTTTTTTTTAATGTAGATGCCATCACAGAATAGGTATAGAATGCTATTCTGTGGATACCATGCATCATGAAAGACTTTTACGTGACCTTGTTATATACCTCTCTGGTGCGACGGATTAAATAGCTTCAATGTTAAAATAATTGATTAACCCTAAGCCCTAAGACGTACTTATGAATAGTCAAAAGACTATTTTTAAGGCCAGATGCCAACCAGATGCGGCAATATATATAGTTGACCTTCATTAGCTTGGAAGATTGATCAGACGGCCAGACAATGCATTTCTGGTTGGACAATAAGATAGAACATCTTGGATCTGAACATGACCAACCTAGAAAAAAAAAGGCAGCTAATGAGACAATTATAAATTGACATCCAAAACATCAAGATCAAGAGAATACTAGATCTATGCTGGTGGAGACATTAATACATTGGTAAAAAAAAAAAAAGATGGTTTTATTCAATTTTATGTAAACGGCGTTACAAAGTAAAATATTGAAAAATTGCATGTTTCAATGTTGAAGTATATTGTTCCTACCAGTGTAGTGTGTGAGTGTGTTCTTGTCATCATATTACTTTTGTAAACCTTTGCGCTAAAAAAAAAAGCATTCAAACATTATACTTATTGTCATCTGTACGATCTCACTTTCCTTTATGCGAGGCCAAATGTAAATAAGTAGGCTACTTTTTCTTCCCGAGTTTCATCCGAACATGGAGTATATTGCCTGAACAAACCAGGATAACCAGTAACTTAACATCATTAAAAACACTAAAATAAAAATGCAGGACTAGACACAGACCACCGAACGCAATAATTTTCTTTTTTAAAGGAGCGTCTGTAATGTATAAGATAAAAAGATAGAAAATGTTAACAAAATACAGAAAATCACAAATTATTGAATATTTCAATAATTGAACCAGGCCTTTTTCATTATAAAAACAAAAATGTACAAATATTATCTTTGTTATTCTGATTGAAGTCTGAAGTCTTTGGGTTGCTGTTGAAAACTTTTTAAAATGTATTCAAAATGTTATTTTTTTCTCTGAATGGTTTTATTCCATTGATAAATTGTCACCTCTAATTCGAATCTCGACGACAAGTTCTATAAAATATAGGCTATTTATACCGAAAATATCGAAATCAAAAATACAGTTTTCGGTAAAAGAAAGAAGCAAAAGGAGCAGACGAACTAGAGGCTACTACCTTATTAGGAACTCAAGGAATTACTACAATGAGGAGCGCAGACTCTTTAATATCACGTGATTTCCTGAAGATAGGAAGGTGTAGTGCCATGGTTATATCCTTGTAAAAATGTACATACGATTACTTAAAATCATCATCTGTTTTTAAAGTAGAACTACACAATCTCAATCATAATTTTAAAATGTCTAAAATACATAAAGATATTTATAGATCTGTGTATGTACAACCACCGCAAGACACTAGTCTATATTATTGACCTCACAGAAGCCGACTATCGGGTATAAACTTACCGTATCTTGAATTATTGAAGTGTATTTTCGGTCCATCAGCATCGAAGGATGTTTAAAGCCTTTTTGTTTACGCTGTTGTCATGTTTTTTTCTTTTATCCATTTTATTGTTCTTATGTCTTTAAATTATGTAGTAGCCTACAGTTGGGTGTCTTTAATATAGACTAGTTTATTATATATTTTGGTTTAATTTTTCTGAAAAGTTTATGAATAATTCTAATTGTATTTACGTAAATGTGAGAAACTGTTAAGTTGACATTGCTGAAAGCACTTATTGGGGCCGTTTCTCGTTTTAAGAGAAAGGAATGTGTTAGTTTTGTATGTCCTGTATGTAGTCTACAGAGAATAACTTCGTCCTTCCGAATTAGTTGTCCTGTATGTAGTCTACAGAGAATAACTGCGTCCTTCCGAATTAGTTGTCCTGTAACATGCCAGATTTCTTAGTTTTCCAAATATTGTAGTTTCTTGCATTCGGTTTCCAAGAAGTTAGTCTCATTGTAGGCCTATGTCTAATTTGTAAGGTTTCATGTCTCGATATGGAATCGGAATCATACCTTCTGTTATTAATAGGGCGTCTTTTGTTACCCAATCTGCTGTTTCGTTTCCGTCTATCTCCGCAAGACCAGAAACCAAACGATTTTTTGCCTTTTTCATTTAATGATTTATATTTTGTTATATTTTTGTTATTACAGTTTTTATAGCTGTAAGGCAAGATAAAGAATCTGATATAAGAATAAAATGTTGGTCTATCTTGAATGTTCTCTAAATATTGTGTAAAGTTAGTTTAGTTCTTTTCCAGTAGGCCTACCTATTTTTTAGTGAGGCACGCGATTCTAAGTCCGGTGAAAGAATTTAGCTATTGGGCTACACAATAAAATGTAATATAAAGTATGCCCATAAGACCAATTTGATCTATGAAACCTGTGAAGCAGCGTTCATGAATTTCATTGATAGGCAATTGTGTGGCCAACATATTGTTTAGCCGCTTTTACTTGGCTTCGAAAAAAGATTTAAAATATCATGAAGAAATTATATCGTTAATTAGGCCTACATCTTGTCGTTGAGGCAACGATTATTTTAAAAAAAACTAGTTTCGCTCCATTCCAAAAAAAATCTACAATTTTACACATCAATAAATTCTACAAAACAAATAAAATGTCCCCGCCTTTAAACTAATACAAAATAATAGCCTACATTTGGCACTCCGCACGTAATAATCTGTGGTCTATTGATTGCATTAAAATTAAATGTGGTAATCAATAAAAATAATAATAATAGGCCTACTTGTATAGCGCATAGCCTATCCCGTCGTGAACAGTTCTATGCGCTGTCAACACTTACAGCGTACAGACAACGAATAAAAGACGATAATGTATACATGTACAGGTGAATACTACTTCAGTCGGCTTCTGGAGGTGTCGAAGCTAGGGCTCTGGCGAAGCTGTAGTGGGAGAAATTCCAGGCGGACGGGCTCACGTATGAATAATACACTAGTTGTCCTAATAGTTGACCTTTGAAACAATGAAACAGTCATTAGCACAGAATGCCAAAACGTACACAAACAGGATATAAAAATGTCAAACACTCTGTAATTTCATGTCAAATAATGATTCTAGGTAATTCCCTTAGGCCTACAAATATTTATATCGTATATATAAAATCAAAGACTATAATTAGTATAATAAAATGGACCGCTTGATCTTTTTTTAGAGCTTATGTGTTCTTTTTTCCGTGCGCAGCCAATAACGCTGCTCTAATTCCTAACCTTAATTTTTCATTGAGAAAATAATAGCGATTAAATAAAACGGAAGTGTACATTACATACGAGAATCGGGAATTCCGAAAAGAAGTCATTCTAGTCATGAAATAGCAGAAATATTAAAGCAAGCGGCTCATGTTATAAAAATCTTCGATAAAATGTAGCATGGGCATGAACAAAGCTGCGTATTTTTTTTCATAAACAGATCAGCTTAACAATGCAAATTGTAAAAAAAGTATCTCAACAAGGCCAGTCGTAAAAGGTCATCTAAATAAAAAATGCTCAAGGCCCTGCGGCTAGCATACCGGTCGGTCAACAAGACGGCCCAGTGATGTAGTTGATACTTCTTCTTCTTCGTTCTCAAATGTTATGATTGGGAGGATTCAGACAACAAGTCCGATAGTTGTAATGAACTGCGCAGTGGCTGTCAGTTGCTCTATTCCACCGAACAGTTTGTCGTTGAAGGTAGCCCCCAGGGGCCAAAAGGCTGACCGGGTAGAAAGATACAGAGGGCAGGTCTGAAGGACATGCTCCGCATTTTCGGGAGCTGTTCTGCAGGGGCACATTTCGCTTGCTCCGATTCGTAGTTTGCGGAACATGTGCTGCTTCAGCCTGTTGTGACCAGTTCTTAGACTGAAGATAATGTGTTGAAATTGGCGGGAGAGTTTGTAGTAAGCATCAATCTTTGAAATCCCAGTCGCCCTGTAGGAGTTTTGGTCCAAGGGCGTAATAATCTTCTATCTAGAATGAACGTCTGGAAACGTATAATTATATCGGAGCTGGAAACAAAAAAAAGCCATTGATCTATTGATCTCTTGTGTAGCGGCAAAGCGCCTGGAGCTGACTCCATTCCATGTGAAATATACGAATGTGGTGGACGGAAATTGGTTGAAAAACTCACTGGGACGTTATGCGAAACAAAAGAAAGTCCCAAAGGACTTCAAAGATGCATCGATTATCCAACTCTACAAGCGAAAGGGAAATCGGCAATCATGCGACAACCATAGGGGAATCTCGCTTCTGAGCATCACAGGCAAAATCCTTGCAAGGATACTTTTAAACCGTTTCATGGTTCACCTCAAACAGAGCCTACTGCTTGAAAGCCAGTGCGGTTTCAGAAAGTATAGAGGAACTATCGACATGATCTTCGCTGCACGCCAAATGCAAGAGAAATGCCAAAAACAACATGTACCTCTGTACACAACTTATATAAATTTAACAAAGGCATTTGACACCGTCAGCGGCGATGGACTCTGGAGAATTATGGCCAAATTTGGATGTCAAAACATCTTCATTGAAATGGTCAAGCAACTCCACGACGGTATGTTCGCCAGAATACAAGATCAGGGCAACTAATCAGAACCCTTCAAAGATACAAACGGTGTAAAGTAGGGGTGCGCCTTAGCCCCTACACTCTTTAGTCTCATGATCTTGGCCATGCTGATGGATGCCTTCTGAGATAGTAATGTAGGGATCAAACTCCGCTACCGCTATGACGGGAAGTTGTTCAATCGGAGTAGTCTGCAGACCAAATCTAAGACTGGCATTGAGACAATTCGGGACCTTATGTTTGCAGATGACTGCGACCTGATAGCTGCGACCTGATAGCTGCGACCTGATAGCTGCGACCTGATAGCTGCGACCTGATAGCCTTCACGGAGGCAGACATGCAGCGTAGTTTGGACCTCCACCAAAAAAAACTAGATGGGCAGGTCATGTTGTGGGCATGCCAGAAAGACCACTACCGAAGGAGATTTTCTATGGTGAACTAGTCGCAGGAAAGCGCCCGCGAGGAAAGCAAAAGACAAAAGAAGAGGTTTAAAGACACCCTGAAGGCCTTACTAAAAAACTTTGAAATCGATCCAAACAACTTGGCGCAACATGACCTTCACTAGAGCAGCTGTCCACGAAGATAAAATAGGCGAAGGATCGCAATTGAAAAATGACATCTCAGAAAATCCAGCAAAGCCAGCTCCGCAACTACCAGCCACCAAGCCACGCATCCATGCTCCCACTGCGGCCAACAATTTTGGGCAAGACTAGGCCTCATCAGCCATATCCGGCCCCACAAGCAACTAACTATGACGCTGACAAAGGATGGTCCTCATCGAAACTGATTGACAAGCATAATCATCATCAAGTAATAATATATAATATATAGGCCATGTTGGCTTAATTAACATGTACGCTGTAAAAAGTATATAAACAACAAAGTTAAGACTTTAGCCAAACTGATCAATTTCGGATTATGTTGTTTAAAAAATATTCATTGACATATAACCTTTTTAATTCTTCTTAATTGTAAGTACCGTATTTGTGCGCATTTTATTTGGATAATCGATTTTTCCCTAATTTGAAATGTGGAAATTAACAACTATATAGTTCTTTATCACGCACCAGCATTCTGCGTTTCGTGTTTGTTTGTGTAGCAGTTATTAGAAAAGCTGAGTTTTTTTTGTTGTTATTTTTGCTTTTTCTTCAAGGTCATGTTACTATTGTTACTTGCAGTTGCTTCTTTTTAAACCATTCTTTGAAAAAATAAGGCAGCACTTAACTATATATCTAACTGCTCATGTCCTTTTTATATAGAATCTATTTATCATATGTTTTTTAATTTTAATTGTTCTGAAATGTGGGTTATTCCTAAATGATTTACTAAATGTCAATGCCTTGATATCACTCAGTTTCTCAAACAACAGTTTCTAATGTTCATACAACTTATTTGTTGATTAAAAGAAACTCTTTCATCAAATCAAGAAAATACTGGATACCTAGCCTTTGAAGAATGTTTTCAAAATTATTAAGTGTTTATTTAAATTGATAAAATAACTTTTAAACTCAAGTTGACACAACTAACTTAACCTTAGCTGGTCGTTAAAAACCCACAATGAAACCCATTGTCTGGTCCTGAAGAATGAACATTATAACAAACTGATACAATCGTTGAACATTTTATTATAACTGCCTTATACAAATATTTATCCAAACTTGTACCCTGCAGGCAGTTGATTGAGCCTAACCTTCAAATGTAGTTTACAATTGTCTGCTTTGTTTCCAAGACATTCATTGAGTATATTATATTAAAACTTCCATAATGAATTAATATCATTTCTAGATTTCATCTGTGTCAATGTGCATGCCATCTTTAAGTCTCCTTTAAATTTCTTTCCAGGTTTTTACCTGAACCATACATTACATCATAGACTATAATATACATAGACCACTTGCTTTAGTATTTCTGCTATATGATGACTCAAAACACTGATTTTCTGAATGCCCGATTCTAAATAAAGTAGTTGCTATAAATATAAAGTAGTTGCTAGTTCCCTTTTATTTCATCGCAATGATTTTCTCAAGTAAAATTAAAATCGAAAGTTGTATACAGAGGAAACATTTATAGATCGTGTTGTATGCACACGGAAAAAGAATATAAGCTCTAAAAATAGAGCAAGCGGTCTATCTTATTATAGTCAAATGATAATAGGAATAATAGGCCTACAAGTATTCATTTTAAGTAAAAAAATGCGATTGAATAAAACTGAAATTGTATAGCAACTATAAGATAAGAGTAGAAAAAAACTAAAGCAAGCGGTCCATGTGTATTATAGTCTATGATTACATCACCAATGACTTCTTTTATTCCCTTTCCCAATGGTGCGGCCAACCCATTCCCATTTTCTTTCAGAAATTAGACAGACTCAGTGGTATTTTTGTTGTTGCTAATGAGCCATAAACTTCATCAATGATAAAGTAACCTTAGGACCATCATGATCATTAATTCTAAGCAGTATACAAAAAATATCATTATTTCTATTAGACTACAAACATAGAAAACCTAAATGCATTTGCTATTAAATACCGGTATATTCTATTAAAGGTGGGTCAAAGGTGAACAATTCTAACCAATAGTTTTTGGCAGCATGGTGGAACTGGTAAGTAATCAAGTCTCCAAAAGTTGCTCAGCAAATATGAGTCTAGAACAGACAAGACCTAAAGACAAAGACAGCTCATACAATACATTACAATAAAGAATAAAGAAACTCAATATTTGTTTGATATTAAACATTACATGTAATTTAAAATTTTTAAAAATAGTTTATCTAAAATAAAAAGAATAAAGCCCTTTATAAAATGTTGTGAACAGACAGGGGAACAAAATCTGGCTCACCATTTTGATGTGTAAAAAAACAAAAACATGGATGGAATATTTTAAATAAAACAAAACAACCTACTTTAAATAATAATCAAATGGATGGAGTAGAAAAAGTTATAATAAATATATATATATATAATATATAATAAAATGGACGGATAAAAAAATATTTTTTTATTAATAAATATTTTGAACTTGGACAGACTATACTATGCATAAAAAACAAAGGCTTTATAAAGCAACAACCTTATACATACTGTATAAGTAAAGGGAGGCGTTATAAGACGGATCCGCCGTATAACGCCCAGCGTTATGCGGCAAATCCGGTGTATAACGTTCCGCATTATGCGGCAAATCCGGTCTATAACGTTCAGCGTTATGCGGCGGATCTGGTGTATAACGTTAAGCGTAGGCCTTAGGCCCTATAATGCCAAGCGTTATCGGCAGACCCAAATTTACGAAAAAATGTGAGAGTTAGCCTATATTTATGACTTATAACTTTATGACTTTATAGGTCTACTAATCTGTACTATTCTATAGTCTATAGGCTTTTATTTAGGATCATATTCCTAGTTAAGTCCTAACCCTAACCGGGCCTAACCGTAACATCAATTTCTAATTGTGATTAAGTGGCATAGGCTAAATAACCTTTTTGTTTGAATTAATTATAAACAATGACAAATAGTTACAAAAAAGTCACATATTTAACTAAAAATATATCGTTTTACTAGAATTGAATTAATAATAATATTTTTAAAAAAGGTGGAGAGGGGTGGGGTAGAACCTGCGTTACCCCTGTTGACAGCACACGTTACTAACCAATGAGCCAAGAAAACTTGCAGAAAATATAATAAAAAATTGTAATTGAGCATACAGGGCCAGCTAAACAAGAATGCGCATGCGCCAATAACAGTGTGTATAATATAGGTCATGAAAATTTGCTGTATAACGTTTTGCGTTATACGGCAAATCCGCTGTATAATCACTCCAATAAGTAAACCTTTTCATTTCAATCAAAACACATTAAGGATTATCTTGTACAACTTTTAAAAAAATTGTTTCCCTTGCAAAGTTCAAGTTCATACTGATTTACAAGCAACAACCAAGGGAGGTTACACATAAAAAAGAAACATTAAAGAGTTGTTTATAATTTAAAAAGACAACAACATGTCAATAGCTTGATAATAAAACTTTTAAATACAAAAAATGGTAAAAATAACTTAACATGTTTTATTTACTAATTGAATGAATGTGTACATTATAATAGTTCTACCAATTTAAAAAAAATAAACCTTAAAAACAAAATAAGTCAGTAGATGAAAGAATGCAAGGGGGGGGGGGGGGGGTTGTGCTCCATAAATTTGAAAATAAAACTCTAATAAATAAAACTTTGGAATTAAAATAAAAGAAAAATGTGAATGTTTAATATTTCTACTATCTAAAACATCACATTTATATAAATAGCAATGTAAAAATCCAAAAGGAGGGTTGCATATTGTATGAATATATCAACAGTGTAAACACAGGCAGAGACAGACTTCTGCCATGTTTCCTAGCAACCTGAGAAATTAGTGTTTTTTTGTTTTTTGAATGTCCATGACCTTGAGGCTTCACTCACACATGTAAAATGAAAGACTTTGATGAGGTGAAAAAATGAGCAATAAAACTCTACTCCAATGAAATTTACCATTAAACACAACAGCCAAACAATGGTCTTCTATATAAAGAAGTAGCCTCTACTCCATTAAACACAACAGCCAAACAATGGTCTTCTATATAAAGAAGTAGCCTCTACTCCATTAAACACAACAGCCAAACAATGGTCTTCTATATAAAGAAGTAGCCTCTACTCCATTAAACACAACAGCCAAACAATGGTCTTCTATATAAAGAAGTAGCCTCTGATCCATGAGAGATCATGTAATACAAACAAAAATCTCTATAGTAGTTGCTAGACCATTTCACAAAATTTATTTTCAAAAATATTAAAAGTTATCACATTTTTATTAAAAAAATATTAAAACTTTCAATTTAGAAGTTTAATATGCTTTAAATTTATTTAATTTTTCCTTTTTTTTTTAATGTTTCATGATTACTAATCTTATTATTACTCACAATTCAATATAGAGGAGTCTTTAAAAACAGTAAAAAAAAATTTTATGTGATCAATATTTAGTATTACCAAAAAGATATCTGTTTTGAATATATAGTGCATGAATAATAGTTTGTTGTATATTTTTTAAGTTTCCACTGCTCTCACTTATTGTAATTGCATCTAAGTTTAACAAAAAGCTCTCTCAGATAAATAAATAAACATGTAGTTATATTTTATATCAGATTTCCACAGCTGCTTTCTTAAGTAAAAATGTTTAATCATATCTAAATAAAAGGAATGTTGGTGTGTCAAAACTAAATATTTCATTAGATAAAAAGGGATAATTACAAAAACAATTCAAACTTGCCCTTCACACAAATTGCATTTTCATTGCTTTAAAATCTGTTTGCCAAATGTGTAAACTGCTGACAAAAAAAAAATTCAAATAAATTGTAAATAATGTTCTTTTAAAAACCTGGCATACATACATTGATAGTCTGAATGACATAAGATTTACCCTGGCATAACAAACTAATAAGAAGATTAAAGCTGGCATAGAGTGTTTCTAACAAATAGAAGGAAACTTATTTCGACAGACTGTACACAATATACAGACAGAGAAAAAATGAAAACATATCACAGAAATATATTCCACTCCTTGGCATTAAATGAAACTATATCTGCTAGCTGCATTTTCAAAACAATTCAGGAGTTGACGGAAGTTTAAAAAGTTCAGCTGGGTGTCCTGGGGCGATGTTTTTGACCCAATGCACTCCTCCCCGGCGGTCTTGGAACGCTGTTGCGTGGGCTTGATGCTGGACCACTGGTTCTGGTTTTGGGGAGCGGAGGCTTAGCACTGGTCAAGGTCATCCGAGAATTCTTGCTGTCCTGAAATTGTCAAAGGAAAAAAATGTAACTTAAATGTAATGTCAAATTTTTCATTCACCTGTGACTGTATTCGGAGCAAATGTATACAAAAACTAAATTTCTAATCAAAGTTCAAACCAAACATAGAAAATTTATTTTGATACTTACATTAAAAAGCTAAAAATGTTTGTTAAACTTGTTTTTGAAATGACATTTCTTTAAGAATGTATTATACTTTTTTTGTTCAAAAAGAAAAGTCTTTGGAAGGTCAGATGTTAGTTTAAAGAAAATATTAACGTATTTACAAAACATATAATTTAACAATGTATTATTACTGCTTGACAAAATGTTATTTGCTTAACAGTCAGTGTAAAGTGAACATTTCCTACAGTAGACAATGTATTGAAGAATTTTATATTTTGTAACCTAGTTTTTAGTTCTTTGGTTTCCCTATCATATTATTCATCTCCATATAAACATCTGTTCAGACTTCACAGGGGGGGGGGGGATCCTGTGGTGTCTTGGGTACATAAGCATGCATAACAAGTTCTAAGCTTGTATAAAATTATACAATTATGTTACAGATATACTATGCAAATGATCATTGAATCCTATGAATGTGTGTTCTAAAGGAGTTCAGTTCTTTAGAGTGGCTGCAGTATTTAAAGAAGCAATCTATAATCAATAGTCTTTTTGAAGTCCACAGGACCACTCTGCCTTTAATATTTCTGCTCTTCTTATCAATAAAAATATACACTTTCTAGTTCTGCCCTTCTAAGCTGATAAAATATCAACGTCAACGAGAAGCATAATAATATATAGCAACAAATGGGACAAATTCATGCACATAAACTTATAGTAAGTGTCAATTAGCAAATTGAAGATGGACATTCATTAAATTAGTATATGTGCACTTGCGAGCGACATGTACATTATGCAGTTTTACATCAACAACTTAGCACAATACAATTATAACAGAAATAAAGTGCAGTTTTACATCAACAACTTAACACAATACAATTATAACAGAAATAAAGTGCAGTTTTACATCAGCAACTTAGCACAATACAATTATAACAGAAATAAATTGCAGTTTTACATCAACAACTTAGCACAATACAATTATAACAGAAATAAAGTGCAGTTTTACATCAACAACTTAACACAATACAATTATAACAGAAATAAAGTGCAGTTTTATATCAACAACTTAGCACAATACAATTATAACAGAAATAAAGTGCAGTTTTAAATCAACAACTTAGCACAATACAATTAAAACAGAAATAAAGTGCAGTTTTACATCAACAACTTAGCACAATACAATTATAACAGAAATAAAGTAAAAAACAAGTGATGAAAATAAAAACACATTTAAACCCTATAACATTTTAAGATCTTATAACAACAAGTTTTTGTCAAAATGACGGAGAAAGGAATGACTACAACTTTTTTTTTTGTTTTATTATCTTTATTTTATCTTATTGAATGTTTTATATCCCTACTATAAGTTTGTTTGTAAAAGTGTAATTAATGGTAAATAAAATTTTACTGGCACTAACTACGATCATGACTATAGAAATTTCTGTAATTTTGATTTGGTCACCCTTGAAGTACTGGTGTTAATAGAGTACAATTTTCTAATCAAACTATTGGACTATAATGTACTCAAAAAGAAAGATAAGCTTATTTCCTGATGTATTTTTTCCCATTAAGATGTCAATAAATATCCAATTTAATACTGTCCTATATAATTCATTGTATAAATTCAGATATTAAATGAAGTTCTCAATAGCAACATATAAAAAGAATGAATTAAAAGATTTGGTTACTATTACTTAAAAGAATGAAGAATGAACTAAACTTATGATAGGAAAGAAACGTAATATTATGCAGACGGTTCAAAGTCTTCAAAGTCGGATGATTTGATAAACATAACGTCATACGCTAGTATTTTTTTAATTAAATGTACACCTTTCAAACCAAATTGCAGTGTGTAACTTTAAAAAAAAAAAAAGATTTCACCACATTAAATAAACAACAACAGCAGAATTGGGAAAACCCAATAAGACAACAGAGTAAATGAACAGAAATGGACATTTGTTGAGTACAGTTATATGTATTGGTATAGTTGGCAGAGATCAAAACTCTGCTGCCACCAAGGAAATCTCGCAGATAAAAAAACACAAATAGCTGTTGCCAAATAATACACTCTCCTCCAGCATTGAAGCCCATGGGTACAGAAGTAAAACTTCCAGAACACTCCAATGTCCGTTGCCCAAACTTCCTGAAGGGCATCAAGGGATAGAGTGCAGCAGGGTTTGAACCCAAAATGTCATGTTGACAGTACAGGGTAACAGCCATCTAACCATCTTTTTCAGAGCATTAAATCCAATGCCCCATTTGTTAGCACAGTGATAGAGATTAGAGACACTAGTACAGGCTTGGTGTTTCATTAACTTTAGATGAGTTCAGGTCATACTGGGAGACAAGACTTAAATGAAGAAACAGACTAACTGCTTTCACCTGATGATCCACAGGTTGCTAGTATTTCAATGTGTGATAGACAAACCAATACACATGATGAGACAAAGTGTTACACTACAACCTAAGTGCCCATTGGTTGAGTCACACTGAGAGTAAAATAAAAAACTTGATCATACTGTTCCATGCAATAAAAAAAGAAACAAAAACAAAAAACAACTGTCTACAATATGGATAAACAAATGCATATATGATAGCAAATGATAAACAAAATAAGGATAATGTTTATTTCTACAAAGCCTAGATAGGAGAGGCAACTCTTACCAAAGGAGGAAAGGGAGGGAATGGAAGTCTGGAATATAAATAAAACTCAAATAATTCATAGCCAAGGAACAACACAAAATAATTTGTCTCTACATATAGAGCTAAACATTCAAGCTGTTAATGTACAACTTATATTTCATCACTCTGGGTTAACAAAGTTTAAACAAACATATTCCCTACACAGGTAAGCAGTACTTAACACCAAATTCATAATTTTTTCCCCTGATGTTTTTCCCTGACTATTATCCTACCGCCCACCTGCCAATTTTGTATCACTGTACATCAGTAGCCCTGCCTAAGAAGGTAGTAATTTTTCATAGTGATCAAAATATGTTGTGGGAAGAATCAGACATGTATACAAGGCTTAGTGTTTAAGTAGTCTCAGATTTAAGTTGTTTTTTTTTTTACAGAATTTACCCGTCAAGAAAACCAAACCTTGGTGTTACAGGAACTCAAAATAAAATATTATTATGAAGCTCTCTCAATTTCAGGAGAAACATTCCAACTCCCGAATCGTCAGTAAGCAGGGGGGGGGGGGGGGGGGCTGGATTTATTGTCAACCTGGTGTGTGTGTATGTGTGTGTAATTTCAATATTTTAGTGACAGTAGAAAAGAACCTAAATATAATTTATTTTGTTTGTTAGTGACACAGAGCTAAACCTTGACCTACTTGAATAGAAGGCCTCACTACTACAGTCAGATTTCCCTATAGAAAGCCTTCCTCTTACATAAGTGTGTTCTGGTCTTATTGTTTCAAAACAATAGATGTATGTTAAATTTTGTTGGCTGTAAAATATTGACTTACTGTATATACTCGCGTATAAGTCGCACCCCTAGTTTGAGATTTTTTTCTTATATGTTGTCATTGACCCGCGCATAAGTCGCACCTCGACTTCCAGGAATTACACTGCCTTTTAACTTATCAAAAATGCATTCCTTTTAAACAAAGTTACTAAATATTCATCCTAAATTGGATACTTTCCTTAATAAATAAGGCATAAGGCAAACATAATCAAATCAAAGGCAGGGCTTCATTTATTTAAAAAAACCAATCAATAGGCCTACGTACATTAGTGATATGGGAAAGTAAGGTACCGGTATCTATTTCTTCATCTAAGTCACTGTCTATACTCAAGTTCCTATCCCTATTGTCAAACTATAGTGGGTCGGGTCGACACACAAAAAAAGTCTTTTGAAGTGCATCATTAGACTGAACTTCACCTAGACTGTGTGGCACTGGTATTGATGACCTTTACAAGTGACCTAATTACCATTAACATTGTTTGTAATGATTTCAAGCACGACTGCGTGACCAACAATAAACTGTGTCTTTTTTTCAACTATTACATGCAACTAATGAAAAATAAAACACACTATTTACATTTCACTCCTCGATCGGCCGATCATAGTTTTGGAAACATTTCTTAGACATGGCGCGGTTTTATCGGAATGCTAAACACTGCCATATTGTGTAGTGATGTTTTTCAAACTTGTCAAAATCAGTGTCTGGGGTGTATAAGTCGCACTCTTACTATTTGTCAACATTTTTGGTTAAAAAAGTGTGACTTGTACATGAGTATATACGGTAAGTTGAAGTCTAACCATTAATTTAAATTGCTACCAGTACTGTTCAGGTTTTAATTTTAGAAGTATTAACTATATAAGATCAAGGCAAAAATAAATCTATGTTTTTGGGGGAATATTGTCATCCTATACTTTGGCCTTCTATTCTATGTAGGTCTTGTTTAAAAAAAACAGAACAAAAGACATTCACATCCAACCAATATCTCACCTGAGGTATAGACTGTGCTAAGGCTGTGTTCCTTCCCTTAGATACACCCCTGAAAGAGGGAGGCGGTGGAATAAGGAGACCTGCTTCTTCCTCCCCAGTTGACGTCTGCATGGCAGCCTCACCCTCGTCCTCAAAGCCGCCCCCGTCAACGGCCCTTTCATTTTCTTCTTCCCCTTCGGCATCCACGTGGCCCTTATGTCTGTTGGTCGAATTATCCCTGGCCTGTCCATCATGGCCATTTTCTCTGGTGGCCTGGACATCATGGCCAATAACATGAGTTGATTTAATGTCTGCTGTTTGATTCTCATCAATGTATCTACAATGTGAAAAGCATTTAGTTTATAGGCATTGAATTTATAGGCATTGAATTTATAGGCATTGATTTTATAGGCACTGAATTTATAGGCATTGAATTTAAAGGCATTGAATTTATAGGCATTGAATTTTAAGGCCTTGAGTTTATAGGCATTTAGTTTATAAGAGGGTATGAAGTGCCCTAACTCTAACAGCAGAGAGTATGATTGCCATTGCAAGAATAAAGTCTTCAAGTTCAAGCTAGGAATCTTCTACTGAGTCCAAGCTCTAGAAAATATCCAACAATCAGCTTGGGAGGAAATTTACAGTGTGTTGTGAAAAGCTCTAGTAAAAATTACTTCTAATAGTCAACCTGTGGCATAGACCACTCCTGATGGGCCTCAAGACAAGCCTTCTGCACTTTTGGAATCTGATGGGATGGCAGGAGACATGTGAGGTACAGAAAGCAGACCAATATGATATTCGGCCAAGGGGAATTCCATTAGGAAAATCCAGAATTTTCAGACAAATGTATTACACTTACATCCAAAATGGGAGTTAATGCTAAAGGTATTCCTAAAGCAATCCAGAACAGTAGAAATAACTTTGTCACAGTCATTTCACAATCGCCTAAGTCATTTTTGGGGGGTTTTGAGTTAAGACTTGAAATGTATAGTTGACACAATCTTCTATTACATGGCAAATCGCCTATATCTTAAATCAATCAGATAAAAGTTTTTTTTTACAAAATGTATCTAGGTTAAGCAATGAGTGAATACAGATGTCATTCAGTTTTTTTTAGTTTTCTCAAAAGATGAAAAAATGACTTAGGCGATTGTGAAATGACCCTGACGATTTAAAACTAAAACAACAACAAACCAACATTGACAGATTATAATACAGAAACACTGCCTGACCTTGTCTCTGACATTGCAGGTACTCCCTTGGACAGTCGAGGTGGCGGAGGGGCTGCTGAACTCTGACGACCAATCTGAGGGTTCTGGTTCTGTTCAAATAAAGTTTTTTTTTTAGATGGATTTCAGTTTCAATGAAAATGTTGGGAAGATAGAGTGTAATTTTAATTGAAGCAGTTTTACACAATATCTAAGCCTTGATTGTGGACTTTCTTTTTTTTTTCACCCGTTTTAAAACATCTGGTAGAAATAGGCTAGTTAAAAAATAGTAAATGAGCACTGTCTTGATATGTGGATTTGTATATGAAGTGTCATAAATAACAAAGAAGATATTTTTTAAAAGTTAAATATTTTTACATACCGTTTATAAAATTTACAAATAAAAAAAAATTACTAATTTAAAAAAAAAACATAAAATATGTGTTACTGAACTGAAAATAAAATTTGGCTATGAATATTTTGAAACCAATTTCATCATTTTTTTAAATCAAGAAAAACCCATTTCAAGCTTGCCACATTGGTAATCTTACCAGCAGGTGTGGATGTAATGGTGCTGCAAATCCTCTTGGAGGTGGAATGTCCAGTGGATTCTCTGCTTTCTGTGGAGGAGATTTGGCATCCCTCCTGTCCCTGTCTTTCTTCTTCTTTTTCTTCTTTCTGTCTGACTGGTCAAACATGTCAAGACTCGGGGGCTTGGGGGCATTCTGAAGGGGTGTGAGGGCAGGTGGTGGGATCCTCCTGCCTTCCAGGATTCCTAGAGAGACATTGGAACATTTATTTTTGTAAGAGATTGTGCTGCTGAGATTGTTGTTGTTTGGTCTTCTAGAGTTGTTGCCAACTTTAAGTTCATTTGGATGAAGCCTTAAATTTACCATAACAGACCTAAACCTTTAAAAAATCCTGATTGGGTAGTAAAATATGAAATACGGACGATGCAGGGCTAGTGAAATGGAATTCACCTGTTTCTATGACCACAAATAAAAAAGAGGATAGTGTGGCCGAGCTGCTTTTAATTTCCCCAACTAATGTCAGATTTCAGTAGTTTATTCTTAGTGTTTATGGAAAGTAGCCCCCCTTTTGACATTCTAAGGATTACTGTATATCTATGGATGACTACTAATCATATGAATAATCTTACAAATTTGGGATTAGTTAACTGGCACCTTCTTTTTTGTTTCTTGACCTGACAATCCCTAGAGAAAAATTTCTGAAAACATCCACAAATTGATATTATACAAGCTAAATTCTCTGGCGTCACCCGTGAAAAATTAAGCTACTACAGATAAATATTTCATAAACTACAATGAACAAAAAGATATAGGCTAGAAGTAATAATTTTAAAAAATATAATTTGTCACTGAAAACATTTAGGAAAGTAATTTAAAATAAATAGTATCATAGGGTTAAAAATATGCAAGTCTTTTTCTTAATCCAAAATCTAAATTGCCTGGTGTTGCTCGGTAGATCTAAAGCTACAGATAAACAATTTATAAACTACAATGAACAGAAAGCTAGAATAACTTAAAAAATAGAATTATTATTTATTGACTGAAAACATTTAAGACAGTCATTTAAAACAAATATTGTAATTGGGTTAAAAAAAGCATGTCTTTTTATTAACAAAAAGTTAGGACTATCCCTTCGGCGGATAAGAATCAAACACCTGAATTCCGCGTGCGCCTAAAATATAATTATTAGATTTTATTTACTGAAAACCTTTTAGGAAAGTTTGAAGTCCTAAAACCCGTACAATCTTTTAAAATGGCAATTTTTGTTTAAAGTAGAAAAAAAAACTATCAGTGGAGAATCGAACCCAGATTGCCCACATGGCAGTCGAAGACGTTAACCACATGTCAATAAGGTATCACAAAAGTAGGATATGAGACAATAAGGAAATCAAAATAAATTTTGATTCGTTAGACATACACACAAGCAACTTTATATATATAGATAATTGAGTATACGTAAAAAGACAAGTTGATGTAAACAAAGGTGAATAGTTTGACGTACCTGGTGGCTGGTTAGCACCTGAGTTCGGTCTGTCTGTTTGACTTCGGCTGCCTGGTTGCTGCGTGTCTGAGCTCTGGCTGGAGAGGGGTGGGCTGGGGTCCCTCACGGAAGGGGGAGAGGGCTCTAGGATGAGCTGATTCTGCGGGGGTGCTGGGGCCGCTCGGATGTTAGACGAGGGCAGCGGCTGCTGGTGCCTAATCATGTGGGGCCTCTGAGGGATAGTGGAGGGAGGGGACGGTATGGGTGCACCTCTAGCAGTACGATACAGGGGTGTCGGTGGAACCCTGGCCTGGGGTCTGCTCTGTTGGTTCCCTGTAAACATTCTGGCCTGCTGCTGATTGTCTAATGCTCGAGGAGACGGCCCTGCAGCAGTGTCTTCAAATTCCATTCTCTGGTATTGTTGCTGTTGCTGGTACTGTTGTTGAGGTGGGGGATGTGTTTCCTGTAGATGGCGCTGGTGTACTTGATTATTATTATTTACATTCACATTTCTGTTCCCAACATTCTGAAAACAAACAATTAATTAATTTCTTTTTTATTGATTTTTTTATATTGCTATGATTGACATTCCAACTGAGCAAAGAAATGAGATATTCTGATTATTGTAATTGTTGCATTACCTAATATGATGTGAGGAATTCTCTAATTGATGATTCTGTTGTGAGTCATTTTTTACACTGCCTTGTGCACATTATTATATAGTTAGAGTTAATTACTTGTGTGATGTGCACATTATTATATAGTTAGAGCTCATTACTTGTGTGATGTGCACAATATTATATAGTTAGAGTTAATTACTTGTGTGATGTGCACATTATAAATATAGTTAGAGTTAATTACTTGTGTGATGTGCACATTATTACATAGTTAGAGTTAAATAAACTTGTGTGATGTGCACAATATTATATAGTTAGAGTTAATTACTTGTGTGATGTGCAAATTATTATATAGTTAGAGTTAATTACTTGTGTGATGTGCACATTATTATATAGTTAGAGTTAATTACTTGTGTGATGTGCACATTATTATATAGTTAGAGTTAATTACTTATGTGATGTGCACAAACAAATAAAAAATTCAACTCCAATATAATAATATCATAATAATAGTTCTATTGCTGACTGCAAGTACAACACTACAACATGATAATCTATCACTCAACATCTACACTACTCTCAACTCTCTATACATCTAAAAGTTATATCTATCAAGTGAGCCTGTGTGAGTGTGTTGATGGATGTAATGGGGGGGGGGAGATTTAGCTTCTTCTTCTTATGTTAACCCGTCTACAAAGCAGTTTGCTCTCTTCCTGTCAATGTCAATAAACATATTTACATGTCTTGTTTAGTAGTTCTGTATTGCCGTATAAATAGTGTGTTGGAAATGGTAGGTTGAGGAGGGAGTAGTGTGTGTCTGAGGTAGGCTAGCTTAGACCATCTAAGTAGCAAGTGGTCCACAGTTTCCTGTAGGTAATAGCAGTGTCTGCAGTTGGGTGTGTTAGGTTTACTCAATTTTATTTCAGTTTAACAATGTCATGTGTGTGTGGGGGGGGGGGGGGGGGGAGGGGGGGGGAAGTAGATATTTATTACAAGAAAACATACTGCCAATTAACTATTTTTTTTTTCAGAGTTGTATCAGTGAAATTCAACCAGGGTAAGAGAGAAGGGAATATTACAAAGGTTACAACCGAAAACATTTGCTCTCCTGACCTCATCAAATTATTTTTTTTAATAAACCAATTTCAAGGATGAATTTTAAGGTCCACATTTATGTATCTGTAAAAAGACCAACACAACAGAAGGAGTTTTTACATTATGATGTTGCGTGATCTATTAAATTTTATGTTTTTTTTTACATTATGATGTTGCGTGATCTGTTAAATTTATTTATTTTTTTTTACATTATGATGTTGCGTGATCTGTTAAATTTTATGTTGTTTTTTACATTATGATGTTGCGTGATCTGTTAAATTTTATGTTGTTTTTTACATTATGATGTTGCGTGATCTGTTAAATTTTATGTTGTTTTTTACATTATGATGTTGCGTGATCTGTTAAATTTTATGTTGTTTTTTACATTATGATGTTGCGTGATCTGTAAAATTTTAAGTTGTTTTTTACATTATGATGTTGCGTGATCTGTTAAATTTTATGTTGTTTTTTACATTATGATGTTGCGTGATCTGTTAAATTTTATGTTGTTTTTTACATTATGTAGTTGCGTGATCTGTTAAATTTTATGTTGTTTTTTACATTATGATGTTGTGTGATCTGTTAAATTTTATGTTGTTTTTTACATTATGTAGTTGCGTGATCTGTTAAATTTTATGTTGTTTTTTACATTATGATGTTGCGTGATCTGTTAAATTTTATGTTGTTTTTTACATTATGATGTTGCGTGATCTGTTAAATTTTATGTTGTTTTTTACATTATGATGTTGCGTGATCTGTTAAATTTTATGTTGTTTTTTACATTATGATGTTGCGTGATCTGTTAAATTTTATGTTGTTTTTTACATTATGATGTTGCGTGATCTGTTAAATTTTATGTTGTTTTTTTACATTATGATGTTGCGTGATCTGTTAAATTTTATGTTGTTTTTGTTTATGTCTTTACCTTTTTAGGATAAAAAAATTGAATTAAACTTACAGAGCTCTGAGCAAATGATGGCCTTGCAGCAGGCTGCGGCCTCACCCTGGGGGCCTTGGTGTGGGCCTGCGTGTAAGCTGCTCTGGTGAAACCGGCCTGTGGCGCCTCGTCTTCAATGTCAGAAACATCCATCCCCCCTTCACTGATTTCATCGTTTTCATCCTCAAACACTGGCTACAAAACAAATAATGGTGATACAAGTTTCTCTTTCTGGCTACAAGACAAATAATGGTGATACAAGTTTCTCTTTCTGGCTACAAGACAAATAATGGTGATACAAGTTTCTCTTTCTGGCTACAAGACAAATAATGGAGATACAAGTTTCTCTTTCTGGCTACAAGACAAATAATGGTGATACAAGTTTCTCTTTCTGGCTACAAGACAAATAATGGAGATACAAGTTTCTCTTTCTGGCTACAAGACAAAGAATGGCCATACAAGTTTATCTTTGTGTGACTGCTTATAAATAACTTGGTTTACTTTAAAATGGCATTTCATTCTGATCAGCATTTTGAAACTTTTCTGATATATTACAGACGTTTCTATAAAGAAGATTATTGCGTCCTAAGCTCATCTATGGTCTGAGTCTAGTCCTGCATTTTGATTAGTGTTTTAAATGATATTAAGCTACTGGTTTTCCTGGTTTGTTCAGGCAACCCATTTCATGCCCGGATGCCGCTCGAGAAGAAAGGGTACTTATTTGCATTTGTTCTCGCATAAGGGATAAGGAGAGTGTTATTGTCCTTATGTTTATTAGAATTGTAACAAATTATTATTGTGTTGTATTTCTAATATAAAATTTAATGCCTTATGTATTATTAATACTTTACTCTTTGCCCTTCTGTCTTCTAGTATTTCTAGGTTTAGAGATTTAACTATTGGTGTTACTTTTGTCAGTTGTGAATATTCCCTAGTAATGAACCTTGCAGCTTTTTTCTGAATTTGTTCTAATTTTTTTAATGTTTTCTTCGCCCCCTTACAGAAGATGCATATTTTAGTATAGGTCTAGCTAATGTGAGATAGCATTTTAGTTTTATGTTCTTATTACAATTATAATATCAATATGTGGATTCCAAGATAATTTATCATTTATTATTACTCCTAAGTACTTTGCATTTTTAGATTTGGTTAGGTCTTATCTTTTTCTTGGATACTCTTATCAGTTGGCACTTTTTGGGGTGAAATGACATACTCCAGTTAGATTCCCATTTTTGTAATTCATTTAGTCTTTTTTGTAAGAGGTCACTAAATTTTTCTGTCTTTATTGTTCTATAAATTATACTGTGTTGATGCCATTGGGTAAGTCCTTAATATAAATTAGAAATAGTAGGGGTCCTAGAACAGTTCCTTGTGACACTCCTGAGTTTACAGTTATTGGTGATGATTTAGAGCCAATAGTTATTACAATTTTTTGTCTACCTATCAGAAAGTCTTGAATCTACTGATGTAAGGGACCACAGATCCCAAAAAAATTTCTAATCCTTTACACAAGTCATCTATTAAACCCATTAATTGGTTTTCACATGATATGTTATTCCTGAACCCATGTTGGTGTGGGAACAGTGCATTTAGTCTGTCTAGATAGTTTACTATACTACTAAATATAACATGCATGTTATGCTTGTTAGGGAAACAGGTCTATAATTTCCAGGATCAGATTTATTTCCTTTTTTGAAAAGGGGGGGGGGGGGGGGTACATTGGCTGATTTCCAATCTTTGGGCACTTTGCCCTGGTTTAGAGAGGCCTGAAAAAGTATTTTAAAGAGTGGAGATAATGCATCTTTTAGTTCATCACATGTGCAATAAAATCTATCACTCAAATATTGAATGATTAAACTTTGTGGACCTTTTAAACTTAGAACATTTTTATATTCATTTTATGTTTTCATTCTTCCAAATCCTGGGTTTTTTATATTAGTGTCAATTGATATTCAGATCTGACTCTACAGTTTGTGTTTGTAATACAATGCCCACCAGGGTTAAAGGTTAGGAAAATACTAGACAAGGAATTAAGCCTCATAATATAACAGGGTTCTTACTTACTCTAATATCTTCACAATTCCAAAATATTTCCAAGCCTTTGCAAACAATTCACAAACCAATATATACATGTGTGCCTTAATGTAACCAGTAGTGGAGATAGAAAAGTGAAATTTTATTTTATGGATGTTTTTCAGTAAATATAGAAAAATGCTCTTGAATATTGAAGCGCAAGAGTGTTGTTTGTTTTTTTAAATCCTTAACAGCTTAGACCTAATTTAGATTATTTAAAAAAAATATTTTTTAATGTTGCTTTGACCATTAAAGCAAAATTCCCAAGCTTTCTTTTACTTGGTAAACAAAGTAAGTTTTCCCCAAATTTTCATAGGGCATTTGAACACTGTTAAGATACAGATGAGAGTAGGTGGCAGTATTCTTATCTGTGGAGAGGCCACAACAGATTCTGATTATAAGATCTAAGATAATATACTTACCCTGGAAGAGTCTGTCATGATTGTATCTTCACGGAAGTTGGAGACAACTTCCCCAGATGAGAGACGTTTCTGTGCTGTACTCACATTCACCTGAATGAAAGGAATCAACCAATTACTTGCAAGTGAACAAAAGAAAGATGTAAATAATTAGGATCAACTGTAAACATTTAACACAGATATCTATTTCCTATTTAATACATTTCCTATAAAAAAATTATTGATATATATTAACAACATAATTAATATATTTGAACAAGGCTACTTATATTACAATTACATCTAATCTAATTAAACAATGGTTCAAGACAAAAAAAATCATGACTTATTGGTAAACATAGAATGGAAGTTGTTCTTTTAAAGCAAATTATATATTTGACCAAAGACTATAAGTAGTATAAGATGGACCGCTTGCTCTATTTTTAGAGCAAAATGTTCTTTTTCCATGCACAGCCAATAAGGCTATCTTAAGGCTGGGTACGGCACCCCATTTTAGGGGTATTCAACTCGGGTACTGATTTTTAGGTTTTACTTAATTAAATAAGTTCAACCATTTCTGTATACAAAAATGCCACTCTTATAGTAAAAAGCGCAATAGTTTTTTTAATATATTTTTTTGAAATGGTATGTATGTAGCTAAGCGGTGAAGAAAATGTAAAATTTTTACATGTTTGACACCTCAAAACTCACAGTAAAAAAGCAAAATGCTTATAGTTTGTTATACTAATAGATACGTAGTATTATCCTACGCAATAATTAACTACATTTGGTCAAAAGAAAAAAACAAGCGATTTATTTTGAATGTTTTAAAGAAAATAATTTTATTTTCATGTTTTTCTGACTTTTTGCGTTTTTCAAAAAATATTCATTTGTATTTCTTCTTCTTACAAGTTTTACATTTCTTATCATATTCTATTAAAAGTTTGCAATTTTTATCTTGATACTATTTACAATAACTTTAACTAGCTAAATTTAAGTATTAGTTGATTAATTTTATATAACAGAAAAAAATGCTGAGTTTTTATAGGTTTAGTATGTATTTTTCGTAAAAAAAATTTTTTTACAAACTAATCAAAATGAAATTTTGTTTCAGTATTCCTTATACTATTGCTAATAAATTTCATGTTGATTGTTATGTTAATTACTTGATAAATTTCTTGTTTTTCAAACTTTTCTTACTTTTTTGCGTTTTACTCAAAATAATAATTTTATACCTTATTTTTACTACTCCTCTCACATTTCTTTACCGATTGTCTTGAGACTTTGTAATTTTTATCTAAGCACCTATTTCAACAGAATGCTCCACTTAGATTTTTGAACTTTTGTTTGATTTTAATTTAATGGGCACAAACGTTGAGTTTTTTTTGTAAAAAAATTAACTATTTAGAATGTGCCTTAAGAAAAAATTTATAAAAAATTAAATATCTTAAATTTTAAAAAAGTGGGTGGAACATGCTGTTGTAAATTCATTTCTTTACCAAATGTATCAAATATTGTATTTGTAGGTATAAATGTTATAGAGGAGATCGATTGTTAAAAACTCCTATAAAATCCAATATGGCGGCCGTTGCCATGGCAACCAATGCATTAAAAAAAAAATTTAATTGATTGCCCTGAATGATATTCTATACTTATTATGTGGTTAAAGTTTCAAACGTTTTAGTCGGTAAATTTTAAAAAAGTGCCTAAAACGTGCCCCCCCCCCCAGCCTTAAATGACTTCTACGCTCCTACGTTTGCCTAAATGTTTCCGCTGTATACAACTTTTGATTTTAATTTTGCATTGAGAAAATCTTAGCAATTAAATAAAACGGAAGTGTACAGTACAAAACTTACAAAAGGAAATTGGGAATTCTGAAAAGAAGTCATTCGAGTCATGAAATAGCAGAAATATAAAAGAAAGCAGTCCATCTCATTATAGTCTTTGATTTGACAAATGGGGACCATTGACCTATTGGACAAATGGGGAAAACTGATCTATTTGCCAATTGGGTCAATTGACCAATTTTACAAATGTGGACAATTGACATATTTAACAAATGGGGACAATTGACAACTGGAGACAATTGATATATTTTACAAAACATAGGGGGCATCATTTTAAATTTGTGACCAGTTTATAAATAAATCATTAGCAATGTTTTCAATGACATGAAAAGAAAAAGAAAAAAGCAGAAGTACTAAACAGAGCCCCCAAGGTTATGTCCCCTATGCTGAGTCACCTAGTGTTACACATAAACCAAAAGAGCTAATAAACTGAAAGAGCTAATAAACCAAAAGAGCTAATAAACCAAAAGAGCTAATAAACTGAAAGAGCTAATAAACCAAAAGAGCTAATAAACCAAAAGAGCTAATAAACTGAAAGAGCTAATAAACTGAAAGAGCTAATAAACTGAAAGAGCTAATAAACTGAAAGAGCTAATAAACTGAAAGAGCTAATAAACTGAAAGAGCTAATAAACTGAAAGAGTTAATAAACTGAAAGAGCTAATAAACTGAAAGAGCTAATAAACTGAAAGAGCTAATAAACTGAAAGAGCTAATAAACTGAACATTCATGAAAAGTTCATACTAAAAATACTAACCTAGGATATAGACTCACCATTACACTTTCTTTAATTCTCAATTCAATGTCTTAATACATTATACTAATGTCTATTGTTAAAAACACCAGTATACTAGTGCCCATTGACAATAACACCATTTTGCTAGTTTCTATGACAATAACAACAGTATACTAGTATCTATTGTCAATAACACTGGTATACTAGTGCCTCTTGTCAATAAAACCAGTATTCTATTGTCTTTGGTTAATAACACCAATTTGCTAGTTTCTATGTCAATAACAACAGTATACTAGTATCTATTGTCAATAACACCGGTATACTAGTGCCTATTGTTAATAACACAAATTTTGCTAGTTTCTATGTAAATAACACCAGTATACTAGTATCTATTGTCAATAACACCAGTATGCTAGTGTATATTGTCTATGTCAGCATAATACTAGTGTTCTATTGTCAATAACACCATTATACTAATGTCTATTGTTAATAACACCAATATACTAGTGGCTATTGTTAATAACACCAATATACTAGTATCTATTGTTAATAACACCATTATACTTGTATTACCCCTTGCTAAACATAAACACTTACTTCATACTACAATAACAAGGGAGGTCATCAAAGATAATTGCAAGAGTTCCAAGAGCAAAGACAGAAACATGTTCTCACCAATAATCTCTCTTTCTTTCCTGAACCAACATTGGATTCCTGAGCCTGGTTCAGCCTATCTTTGTCTCGTTCAAAAGGTCTCTCCCGGTCCACACTGGTCAAGCTGCTGGACCTCCGCACCAAGATACTGCGCGATGACCTCGGCCTCTTTGGTGGATGCGGGGGTGTGATTGGAGTTGAAACATTGGACCCGGTTCTAAAACTCTAAGACATACAACATTTCATTGTTATTTAAAGATTGTTATTTAATGATTGTTGTTCACAGATTGTTACTCAAAGATTGTTGTTCAGAGATGGTTGTTCAAAGATTGTTTGTCCTAAGTTTGTTATTCAAAGATTGTTTAAAGTTAAAAGATTTGTTCATTGATTTCTTCTAACTTAGTGAACCTCTAAAAGATTTACCATTCGACTAAAGTCATACTGAACTCCATTCTCTTCTTTCATAAGTAGGCCAAGGCCATTGGGCATGGGACTGTTTGGGTTGCTGGTCATCCTCTGCCGCTGGTGTGACATTATGATCAGCTGACAGTAGTGGAGCTTGCGTATCCTGGCATAGTCCCAGGCGGTGGCCTTGAAACTGTCCACAATATTCACATCAGCTGCAAATAATGGGAAGAAAATATAATTATGCAGAATTTAACCTCCGGGTGGAGGCTAGGATTTTTTCCCAGGATTTGAGGGTGTCCCCGAGTCTAGCCAGCTCTGATGGGTACCTGACCTTAGTTGGGGTAAAGTAAAGGCGGCTGTGCATAGTGCTGGCCACACAATCACCTAGTATGCCGTGGCCACAGAAACTAGTGAACACTGCTTCACCGGCCCTATGGATCAATTTGGTTCGACGGGATACTTTACTTTTTACTTTAACCTCCAAAACCAAACAGTCCAACCTTGATTTCAATTCACACAATGCTATTTAGTCCCTGGGCATTACTTCCCACCTTGAGTTTGACAGCAATTACACTTCTGCACAAAAGATATATATGGTGAACAGTGGCTGAGCAGCAGTGCATTCAACTGGCGTTTCAAAGGTTCTGTGTTTGAATCCTGGTGCAGGCTAGGATTTTTTCCTGAGACTTGAGGGTGCCCCTGAGTCTACCCTGCTCTGATAGGTACCTGACACTAGCCCTATGATCAGTTTGGTCCGAGGGGTACTTTACTTTACAAAAGATATATGCAAAGTTTTGTTTCTGCATTAAACTTCATAGATCCATTTACTAATCGAGCAGAAGTATTAGTTGTTTGAAGGAAACCACAAAAAGTACTGGTACACTAGACAAAATACATGTGGATATACTGGTCACTAGACAAAATACATGTGGATATACTGGTCACTAGACAAAATACATGTGGATATACTGGTCACTAGACAAAATACATGTGGATATACTGGTCACTAGACAAAATACATTTGGATATACTGGTCACTAGACAAAATACATGTGGATATACTGGTCACTAGACAAAATACATGTGGATATACTGGTCACTAGACAAAATACATGTGGATATACTGGTCACTAGACAAAATACATGTGGATATACTGGTCACTAGACAAAATACATGTGGATATACTGGTCACTAGACAAAATACATGTGGATATACTGGTCACTAGACAAAATACATGTAGATATACTGGTCACTAGACAAAATACATGTGAATATACTGGTCACTAGACAAAATACATGTGGATATACTGGTCACTAGACAAAATACATGTGAATATACTGGTCACTAGACAAAATACATGTGGATATACTGGTCACTAGACAAAATACATGTGGATATACTGGTCACTAGATAAAATACATGTGGATATACTGGTCACTAGACAAAATACATGTGGATATACTGGTCACTAGACAAAATACATGTGGATATACTGGTCACTAGACAAAATATGTGTGGATATACTGGTCACTGGACAAAATACATGTGGATATATACTGGTCACTGGACAAAATACATGTGGATATACTGGTCACTAGACAAAATATGTGTGGATATACTGGTCACTGGACAAAATACATGTGGATATACTGGTCACTAGACAAAATACATGTGGATATACTGGTCACTAGACAAAATACATGTGGATATACTGGTCACTAGACAAAATACATGTGGATATACTGGTCACTAGACAAAATACATGTGGATATACTGGTCACTAGACAAAATACATGTGGATGTACTGGTCACTAGACAAAATACATGTGGAAACTGCTCATGCAACTAGTGGTGTAGCCAGTGTGAGGGGCGGCGGATGTCCCCATGACCTATTCCAGGAGACCAATCTTTTTTCCTAAACCAAAGTTGTTTTTCTTAAAGGTTAAATGTGGGGATGGAGATGTTTCAATAATTCAATAAATAAAGACAATTATATAGAATGAACAGACTAGAATGTGCTGGTCACATTACCTCCCTATTATGCCAAGGCCACAGAAACTTGCGAAGGTTGCTTCACAGAACGAAATTGGTCTGACGGGCTTCGGTCATGTTTAGTCGGATAAAATAGATTTTAAATTATTTAGAATGAAGGTGGTCATGTATAATCAGATAAAATAGATTTAAAATTATTTAGAATGAAGGTGGTCATGTATAGTTGGATAAAATAGTTTTTAAATTATTTAGAATGAAGGTTTTCCTGTATAGTCGGATAAAATAGATTTTAAATTATTTAGAATGAAGGTGTTCATGTATAGTCGCATAAAATAGTTTTTAAATTATTTAGAATGAAGGTGTTCATGTATAGTCGGATAAAACAGTTTCTAAATTATTTAGAATGAAGGTGGTCATGTAGAGTCGGATAAAATAGATTTTAAATTATTTAGAATGAAGGTGTTCAATGTATAGTCGGATAAAATAGTTTTTAAATTATTTAGAATGAAGGTGTTTATGTATAGTCGGATAAAATAGATTTTAAATTATTTAGAATGAAGGTGTTCATGTATAGTCGGATAAAACAGTTTCTAAATTATTTAGAATGAAGGTGGTCATGTAGAGTCGGATAAAATAGATTTTAAATTATTTAGAATGAAGGTGTTCAATGTATAGTCGGATAAAATAGTTTTTAAATTATTTAGAATGAAGGTGGTCATGTATAGTCGGATAAAATAGATTTTAAATTATTTAGAATGAAGGTGTTCATGTATAGTCGGATAAAATAGATTTTAAATTATTTAGAATGAAGGTAGTCATGTATAGTCGGATAAAATAGATTTTAAATTATTTAGAATGAAGGTGTTCATGTATAGTCGGATAAAATAGATTTTAAATTTCTTAGAATGAAGGTGTTCATGTATAGTCGGATAAAATAGTTTTTAAATTATTTAGAATGAAGGTGGTCATGTATAGTCGGATAAAAAAGATTTTAAATTATTTAGAATGAAGGTGTTCATGTATAGTCGGATAAAATAGTTTTTAAATTATTTAGAATGAAGGTGTTCATGTATAGTCGGATAAAATAGTTTTAAAATTATTTTGAATGAAGGTGATCATGTATAGTCGGATAAAATAGGTTTTAAATTTTTTAGAATGAAGGTGCTCATGTATAGTCGGATAAAATAGATTTTAAATTATTTAGAATGAAGGTGGTCATGTATAGTCGGATAAAATAGATTTTAAATTATTTAGAATGAAGATGGTCATGTATAGTCGGATAAAATAGATTTTAAATTATTTAGAATGAAGGTGGTCATGTATAGTCGAATAAAATAGTTTTAAAATTATTTAGAATGAAGGTGGACATGTATAGTCGGATAAAATAGTTTTAAAATTATTTAGAATGAAGGTGTTAATGTATAGTTGGATAAAATAGTTTTAAATTATTTAGAATAAAGGTGTTCATGTATAGTCGGATAAAAAAGTTTTAAAATTATTTAGAATGAAGGTGTTCATGTATAGTTGGATAAAATAGTTTTAAATTATTTAGAATAAAGGTGTTCATGTATAGTCGGATAAAAAAGTTTTAAAATTATTTAGAATGAAGGTGTTCACTTGTTCAGAATTAGCCTCTTCCCCACCATCGATCCCCCATCCCCACACAAATGAACCACACCTAGACTCAGTGACAACGTCATCCAGCTGAGGTATTGATCTTGCTTTTGCAGTACAAAGTAATAGTCCAGAACACCAAGTCCATACAATGCTATCACAAGATTTTCTTACCGTTGTTCTCTAGCAGGAAGTTGACAACATCTCCGTGCCCGCCCATGGTGGCCAGGTGAAGGGCAGTACGGCCTTGATTGTCTTGGTCGAGGATGCATCCTTCTCCCGCAATCTCCACAATGAGCCGGCATGCATTCAGGGAGCCTTCAAGGACACATTGGTCAATAATACTTAATAATAGTTCAATATCATTTCTTAACAAACTTTTTACTTAAGATATGCTGTGTAGGTGCCAGGCCTTGGATTACCATAGCGAATGTCTTGTAATCCATGTAAACATACTGGATTTTTTCACCAGTGCCAAAGGGTGTCTTCTGAGTCTACCCAGACATTAGTTAGGGAAAGAAGAGGTAGCTAAGCATTGTGCCGGTTGCACAATCACTTTGTGTGTAATGGCCAAGAAAACTGGAAAACACTATTGCACAAGCCCAATGAAACAAAATGTTAAGGGACACTTCTATTTTACACTTGACAGATATATATTTTTGTCCTTATTAAATTACTGCCAAACTGGAAATTGTTTGAACATTTGCCTCTGCAAATATATCCAGTTGTTGTTGTTTTTTTGCCAATATTTGCCTGGGCACACTATTAGCTCACATATAGTTACAGATTTTTAAACAATATTTCAATAAATAAAATATCACTTTTTAACAGTTTATAAATTTAATAATTATCGCATGGATAAATGTCAAAATATTTTGTCAGAGTCCAAACTCCTGCTCTTGCTGTAAGTAAGCGGAAGGCAGGAAAGGGGTTTAAAGTAATATAAGCTTTGCACATGATATTGATGGGGGTTGCTGCTACTACTTGGTTCACACCCAGATCCAGCCAATAGTAAAACCCAATACACTGATTCAGTACTCTCTGGAAACCAGCCACTTAGTAACTAGTCATTTGTAACTTTTACTTGATGAAATTATTCACATTTTCTTAGTATATCTTTTATTTAATGGAATTATACAACATGTAACCTGAAAGATTTGTGGTTGTTGTTTTTTAATACAGTATCTGTGTACACGTGTCAGTAGAACTGAAAGACAGTTTCCATAAACAATTAATCACATGATTACCCATTTCAGCTGCTAGAAGAAGAACTGTTTTGCCTTCCTCGTCTTTGATGGATGCAGTCTCAGGTGAAAGCAGAGTCTGTTGAAAAAAACACACATTGTGTAGATATGTATCCATTAGCAAATGCACATTGTATAGATATGTATCTATTAGCAAATACATAGTTTAGATATATGTATCCATTAGCAAATACACATTGTATAGATATTTATCTATTAGCAAATACATAGTGTAGGTATGTGTATCCATTAGCAAATACACATTGTATAAATATGTTGTATCCATTAGCAAATACACATTGTGTAGCTATGTATCCATTAGCAAATACACATTGTGTAGATATGTATCAATTACCAAATACACATTGTGTACATACATAAATTTACTGACCAACAATACACAGTGTCTATATATATATATATATATATAGATAGATAGATAGATAGATATCACCAAATAACATTCCTTAAAGATATCACAAACAGACATTGCCTATATATCACAAAATAGACATTTATAGACCTTTTTAGTTTGACCCCGGAAAAGGGGCGTGGCCTTGAGACTCACTGACATATATTTCTTTTGGGGGCACAAAGATTTTTGTTCCTTCTTTCCATATAGTATTTTACTAAAGGTGCTGGGGGTTTTTAATGTTATTATAGTTGTTTTTGAAATTTAAACCATAAAAACACATGGAGATCTTAAACTAAAAACCTAGGAAGGGAATTGTTAAAAAACAACGTTTAGAGCTTCTTTATTTTTTAAAGAAAAAATTTTTTAGACCTGGACTCTATGCTTTGGACCTTAATATTATGGTCGATTCTATCGTGATCACTGTGTCATTACTTTTTGTTGAGTTTCTTCAATGTAAAAAAAAAAAATTACGTTTAGAACTAGTTTTGTATCGAAAGAAAAATAATTAGGCCTATAATGCTTTTATTACTGTAGGCTATTCAAGCTATTGCTTAACTTATCCCTAGACCTAGATCGCTCGTTTTGATTAATAAAAAGGCAAATATAATTCTAGATATATTTCATGTTGAATGTTTGATAGAGGCAGAGGCAAGAGCCGATGCATCTTCACGAATATAAAAACCATAGCCATAGCAAATATTATGTTAAACTTTAAAAAAATATATATTGTTCGTAGGAAAAGGCTAATATATATATAGGCCTATGTCGTATAGTCGGGCATATGACTGTATGTCGGCGTAGGCCTATGGCCTAGCTATGTTTTCCATATTGAATATGATAGGCCTATAGATAGGCCTATATAGGCCGAAATAGGCCTAGATATAGATATAGATATATAGGCCTATTCAATTCATATTGTGACTTATTGTCATTTCATTAGTCCTATGCATGAAATATTATTCAATAACAGGCCTATAACTAAAAATTCATGAAGAAAACACGCACCAGTTTGCAAATATCAAAAAGGCCTATATAGCATAGCCTACCTTCATATTCGCTTATTTCATGCAATCGCAATCGGTTAATCAACACTTTTCTATAGTAAATAATAAATATTTTCAATTGTTTAATAGTTTAATAGTAACTGTTTGAGCTTATAGGCCTAACCTTTAGGCTACTATAATAGGCTAATGTACTAATAGGCTAATAGTAATAGGCCTAGGCCTATAGGACTATAGGCAGGCTAATAATTAGGCCTATTATAGTAAACTATATATGATAGGCCGATTCGATATGCTATATTATATTAAATAATAGCTATTATAGGCCTATCCTATAAGCCATAAGCCTATATTTATAATTTATATAGGCCTTTAGGCTACTTTAGCTTAGCCTATTAGGGCCTATAATATATAGCCTATAGCCCCTATAGACCTATAGCTAGGTCTAGGCCTACTAATATGTTATAATCCCGCTTAACTACTTCTACGTACAATATTTTAACGATAAAACCCCAGAACAAGTCAAACAATAGCATAGGCCTATGGGCCTATGGGACATAGACCTAGGCCTTTTCAGAATTAAACTGTGATGAGCTTAACTTTGGCTTTTCAAGGTTCTTTTGTGACATCGAAATCGAACGATAAAAAAAAAAAAAAAAAATTAAAAGTTACGATTTCTATTGCTACAAATAATAACTTAATAACAATATAGCCTACGCGTTGATACTTCAACACAATCAAAGCTTTATAAATATATAACTATGTTAAATTTTATTTGTATGCTTAAAGACGATTTACTGATCGCTCGACGCCAATCTGTATTAACATGGTGACATATGGTAACCATAGACGCATTAGGCCTAGAATGTATAATAAATGTTTTTTGGGTTAAAAACTGGTTCAAAAGGTAAAAGAAAAGTACAGTTCGCTCCCTAGATTCTGGGTATAAAGCTTTTATGAATTAGTTTTTTTGTAAAATGAAAAGCTAATATAATTACGCCTAAAAACCACTAGGCCCCCAGTAAAATAACAAAGGCGAAGAAGGTTTTATTGACAACTTCTGCCCCCTAGCGACTGCGCATGCGTAGACATTGACCTCTTTTTTGGAATAATTAATAAAATGAAAAGGTCTATAACAGATTCACTCATCATGGTGTAAAAAAAAACTTGTAGGCTTACATAAATACTTAAAAAAATGTTATAATACTAATTAAACTTTTGGAAGAAAAAAAAAGCATTGATTCTTAAGAATTATTATTTTATGAAGGTTGGATATCTTTTGGAAGAGGAATCACCTTCCATATTTCTTTTTCTTTTTAAAACTAAAAACTTTGAAAGGTGGTAAAAGTTTCTCTAAACACTTTGAAAGGTGGTAAAAGTTTCTCTAAACACTTTGAAAGGTGGTAAAAGTTTCTCTAAACACTTTGAAAGGTGGTAAAAGTTTCTCTAAACACTTTGAAAGGTGGTAAAAGTTTCTCTAAACACTTTGAAAGGTGGTAAAAGTTTCTCTAAACACTTTGAAAGGTGGTAAAAGTTTCTCTAAACACTTTGAAAGGTGGTAAAAGTTTCTCTAAACACTTTGAAAGGTGGTAAAAGTTTCTCTAAACACTTTGAAAGGTGGTAAAAGTTTCTCTAAACACTTTGAAAGGCAATATACATTTTTTTTTTAAAAGGTGGTGCAGGGGTGCCACTCACTTGAAGCAGTGAACCCTGAAATCCTTTTCTTAAAATTTCTTGAACCCTGAAACCTACTTTCCAAAATTTTACAAACCCTGAAATTTATCGCAACTCCTAAAATTTATAGGGCCTATTATTTTTACCCGATTTTATATACCGGTATATATATATAATTTAATATAATATAGGCTACACCAAAAAGCATAGTTTTTTTACAATATGTTTTCTGCATATTATGATAGGAAAATTATGTCTTTAAAATGATTTATGTGATTGTGTTATTGTTAGGCCTAAGCTTACTTTGGTTATTGATAAATGTCTTGAAAAATCTCTAAAAAAAACTGGACAAATCTAAAATCATATTTAAACATACAAAGATGTGTTATTTGAACTATTTAATAACATCATTCCTATTGATCTTATCATAACCCTTTTGTTTTTTTCAAGTAAGGCTAGCCTACTTTAAAGATATAATTATGTGTTTCGTTATTACCCATTTACTTTGTTCTGTATTTTCTAGGTCAGTTACCAATAAATGTAATTTAAATATTGTATCCTACAGGGTTCGTACAGAAAAATTGCCTCAAAATTCCAGGAGTTTTCCAGGAGTACATTTTTTGAAAAGCCAAATTGAGCTCTTAAAAAAAAAACTCGCTACACAGCTTTTCTTTTTGTTTTATGACATTACGGGGACTTGTATAGCCTACATCCCAAGTTTGGATTGAAAAAAAACAAGATCTAGTAAAAAAAAAGATCCATGGAGTGGCATCACTGGTGTCATCAACGTTTGCGCGCGGAAATAAAAAGTGGCAAAACGGGTTAACTCCAATAGGGCTTTCTGGAAAAGTGAAAGTACAATCTAAGAGCAGTGATTACGATTTTTTTAATTAATAATTAATCTCCCTCGAAAAAAAAGGAGTTTTTAATATTTTCCCAGGACTAAATGCAGTTTTTCCAGGAGTTTTAAGGTCCTGAAACACAACTTTTTGTTTTCCAGGAGTTTCAAGGAGTTTCCAGGAGCTGTACGAACCCTGATCCTAATTGTCCGATATTGTTAGAAAAAAATATGCACCAGCATAAGTGACAGCTAGGACTAGGCCTAGTTCTAAACATTACACCGACTGATTTACTCCATTCATTAGGCCTAATAAATATGACTGCAACGTATATTTATATAGGCTATATTAACCCTTACAGTCCCGGGCGCGTATATAGCAGAACTGAAGGCAGCATAGATAGAAGTAGATCGGTACGGGAAGGGTTAAACAGTAGGCCTAACTGTGACATTGCTCCAATAGATTAATTTATTCATATTTCGTCGCCTTCATTTTAGCGGGCTGATAAAAAACGCATTTTTAATGGAGGAAAAAAAATGCAGTTTTAATCTTTCCATTGAAATGACAATAACCTTTCATATTACAAGCTTATAGTTAGGCCTAGCCTAATATACTAATAGTATAGCCTACACGGAGGTGTGAAACAGTCGCCGAGTCGGGAATTACTAATTTGTTAGTGAATTTTTTTAAATCCAACCACATAGCATGACATTTCACTAAACTAAGCTTATAGGCTAATACTGTAGGCATATCTAGGTATGGTTTACAGTACGCCTACCAGGTCTATTAAGTCTATTTAGCCTATAGCTAAAACTTTCCCTAATATTTCACTTTCAATAATTTATAATTACAAAACATTAGTTTCTTCTGACCTATATATTTTGTTAAATTTCTTCTCACCTGCAAACATTCTAGAGGCTGAGTTCTCCGCACAGACCAGTGGACCAATGTCCTGCCGCACAGATCCCTTTCAATGTCATCCTCCACTGGCTTGTTGTCGGCATTACACAGCAGCTCAAAATGTTTGATGTTGTCCATTCGACACGCCCACATGCAGGGAGTTAATCCATCTTTATCCCTCACCCCAGAATAGGCATTGTGGGCCAGTAAGATCTACAAATAACATGATACATTTACTTTCTAAAGGCATTGTGGGCCAGAAAGATCTACAAACAACATGATACATTTACTTTCTAAAGGCATTGTGGGCCAGTAAGATCTACAAACAACATGATACATTTACTTTCTAAAGGCATTGTGGGCCAGTAAGATCTACAAACAACATGATACATTTACTTTCTAAAGGCATTGTGGGCCAGTAAGATCTAAAAACAACATGATACATTTACTTTCTAAAGGCATTGTGGGCCAGTAAGATCTAAAAACAACATGATACATTTACTTTCTAAAGGCATTGTGGGCCAGTAAGATCTAAAAACAACATGATACATTTACTTTCTAAAGGCATTGTGGGCCAGTAAGATCTACAAACAACATGATACATTTACTTTCTAAAGGCATTGTGGGCCAGTAAGATCTAAAAACAACATGATACATTTACTTTCGATGACATTAAATAGTGAAGTTGACAACTTTTTATAGAAATAAACAAAAACAATTAAGTTGTTATTTTACAAATACAAGTAAATTCTATAAGTTTTTCTCAAAAATCATTGAAAATGTATTCTATACAATTAAATATTCTAAAAATGATTATATATTTTTTTAAATTCTAAACGTGTTTTTTCCAAATATCAGACTAGTAATTATCTAACTTATGGATATATTATAACAGTTTTATCTTTAAGTTTTATACGTTTTTTTCTAAATTAAAAAAATAAGTTTTTTTTTGTTTCATTCAAACTACACCAGATATAATTAATTCCTTAATAAAACCTCCAAGGGAATCTGTGCCTATTTCTTATCTTTTCTCAGCAAAAAAATGTTAGAGGGGAAAAATATGTACAGCCTTAAAGACGGTTTACTGCTATATGGGATCAGTAATTTGTACAAATGGGTATTTTTTTTTATGAAGTCTTTTGTCGGTCTATTTTACAGCTTCACTCTCTGATATTAAAATGTATTACTTTAACTCTCTGCCAAGTGCACTATGAAACACAATGATAACTTGATAAATTCAACATGTTCTCATGTGCTTTCTCTCTACAAACTCCCTTTATATTTACATCCAACCATGTATTTCTGTCCATAGCTCTGTGTCTCTCAAATCAATATATTTTCAATTACATCTCACCATCCTTCAGTTTCCAAGCTTTCTGGCATTTCTATAGCACAAGCATTTGTAAGTACGCACAAAAACCTTTATGCTCAATGCCATACCTTGCATAAACCATTCACCTGTGCAATCACTTGTCAAAGCCACCAAGGGAGATCATTTAATTATTTAAGTACTAGGCATGTTTATTTCCACCAGCTGATATTATTCCCAAAAACCCAAGCGCATACATTTTTTTCCATACTATGCTCTAGAGGTATTAATTAAAACTCATAAATAAGTATATAACCTTTCACCTCAGTCTCTGGCAGAATGTTTTTTTTATAAAGGATAAGTATTTTTTTTTGTTTACTAATCACACTGAATTTGTTTTGGTCAGAGCTGTGTAATACATGGCATTGCCTAATAAGAAATGTTGCCTGGTAGCTTGAGCATTAACAATAAAATAGCCATGTAAAGAATAAAACTGGGTTGGCACTGGAATAGTTAAACTGCTGTAAAAAGTTTCTCTCCTTTGAAAACTAAGTTCAACATAAGAAAGTAATCACCAACCTGCAAACATTCCGTGCCTCTGGTAGTGACAGCCCAGTGAATCGGTGCTCTGCCATAGACATCACAGATAGTAAAGTCTCCACCATAGTCCACAAGAATCTTGAGAGCAATGTGATTCCCATCATGACATGCTCTGTGTATTGCCGTTGATCCATCTAGATGTTAAAAAAAATATATATAAATTTATTATTACATCCTTTTTTTGATGACCATTTACATGATTTAGGCCTATTACAATGGACAAATCAACTTCTTTCTAATAGTTAATAGACATGAAGAAACCTAAAAATTAAAGTCTTTTTTTACAATTATAGTGTTATTCTTTTAAATTTTGTTGACTCTGATATATTTATTTGTATTTTGATTATTTCATTGATAAAATTTGTATCTTACAATTATTATTGTACTAGTTAATATATGTTTAGGTGTCTTCCAATTAAAAAAGGTTAATAAAGCACATAATTCAAATAGTCACTCTTACTGTCACAGATTATGAAGTCAAGACTTCTTCCTCTGACCAATTTATTCAGCTGTCAAATGTGCAGATTTATTTTTATGGTTTAAAATAACAACAAACATGTACCATGTGCCTGATAGTTGGCATCAGATTTCTGTTCCAACAAATACCGCAGAGCTTCGTGTTGCTGAAAATGTACAGCATACATTATTCCAGTTCTTCCTAATCCATCCACAACATCAGCACTGTTGGGCTCTAGTCAGGTGAAGACAATTTCACATGAAGAAATAAAGTCATGGCAGGGGAAGACAATTTTGCATTGAAGAAATGAAGAAATAAAAGTCACAACTCCCATGAACCATAGCGTGGATATTAGTCGCGGAAAAATACACTAAGGCTATAAGTGACACATGTAGCAGAATTTTGTTTATTACTTCTTTACTTTGAATTCTTTAAATGCTTCCCGTAACTTCCTAAAGATTTTAGATTTTGACTAATTTTGTTTCTGTCCTGAATATTTATATAATCGGATAGTTTTGCTTTGAATGTATTTTTAAAATAATTTTATCACTTTATCAGAGAATAATAATTGACTCAGACTAGGCTTATTTAAAAAAAGTCTCACATCCGCAAAATGTGTAGTTTAGCATTGCATGCGCTTGAAAGAAAACCCAGAATGTTGGCAAAAAGACTACCCATTAAAAAAAAAAAAGGCCATTTGTCTATTATAGCTTTCGTGTGCAATTTTTTAAATATTTAAAAACATAACTGTCAGGCTATTTCTCCTGGTTCAAATGCAGAATTTAATTTTTGTACAACGATGACTTTTAAAAAAAAATTCCTGTCTAAATCCTGGTTTTGTCAAAGCCCTGAATTAAACAAAAACTTAATAAAAAGAAAATTAAAATAAAATTATGAGAAACAGAACAGATGCAATTTATCCATGCTTTAATGTTTTTAGTTTTAATATTATTTTAGCTACTCATTTAGCCAATATCAACATCTTAATATCATGTTTATAGCCACAATATAGCCAAGAAAATCAAAAGAAATACACTACAGTGGTTGTTTTTTTTTTAATGTTCCACTTCATAGTCAGTGTCTGTGCTTAATACAATGGTTACATCCAGTGGCTGATGGCTTTAGAATTTGTATGACCAGTGCTAATATTTTATTTTCATGGAACTTACACATCAAACTTCTGACAAATGTTTACCTTGATGTATGATGTCACTAATGCCTTCCAAGTCACCCTCCTTGACTGCTAGGATTAAAGTTGGCAACACAACAAAATTGACACTGTCTCCAAGACTCATGGTTGAAGGAATTTTGGCACTGTCTAAGTTGACCTTTAAAAGACACATGAAATGCACATCAATAAAGTCAGCACCCAAAATTTACAATTCCATTAAACCATTTCAACAATATAAATAAAAACACTAAAAACTGACAAAAATTCTTTGGAAAAAAATTAGTTCATAATTGTACCAGTTATATTTTAGTATCTATTTATTTAGCTTATTTTTGTAATGTTTTGCAAAAAAAAAACACTATTTTAAAAAAAAGTTTGATATGGCTTCTTTTAAGTTTCATCAATGGCTTGCCATTCTGAGGGTGGTTGAACTCCTCACTTCAGTAACCATGGGCCTGAAAGCTGTCAAAGTGTGTAAATCACACATTCCCATTAAGAGCACGCTGGTGGGCAAACTCATGGGGCATGTCCACTGTTGTGTGAGCCCACTAAGACTCAGTGGGGAGGAAGAAATAGGCACAACAGTGCCAGTCTCGCCAAGCCTGGTATCTGGACAACCAGTACATCTGGGGGAAAGTGAAGTTACACAAGGTAATGTTGCCTTGTTAATGAGCCAAGAGAAATTTTGTAGGTGGGGAAGTGTTGTATATATGCTTATGATGTCCTAACATGGTGGCAAACCTTACACAGGTTACACCCTGGCAGGAAAGCTCATCCCAATTTAAAGAGACTATTAAATTCAGTTCAAATCCTAGCAAGTGCAGGGATTTTCTTGCCAATTTATCATTTCAATATGTAAAATAGCCATACATAAAATAGCCATACATAAAATAGCCATACATAAAATAGCCATACATAAAATAGCCATACATAAAATAGCCATACATAAAATAGCCATACACAAAATAGCCATACATAAAATAGCCATACATAAAATAGCCATACATAAAATAGCCATATATAAAATAGCCATACATAAAATAGCCATACATAAAATAGCCATACATAAAATAGCCATACATAAAATAGCCATACATAAAATAGCCATACATAAAATAGCCATACATAAAATAGGATAAAGCAAACAAACTTACCCATCTCCAAATGAATTTGTCTGGGGCATCTACAAAAGGTGTCATTGGGCTCAAGCCCCTTGCTGTTAAAGATAGGGTTGTGGCACATTTTTCTTGCGATCTGCTCTGTATCAACCTAGGTGGCAGATATGAAATTCAGACAGATTGAGACAATATTATATGTACAGTGGTAAAATAATCCATCTGTAATGTTCTGCATGTTAATTATTTACAAATGGATAGAAATTATTAGAAATGATAAATTTGCTCATTCCAAAATTTTAAATAAATATTTTCTTGCTGCTTTGTTCATTATAGCAAATTTACAAACTTTGGTCACTTTTAACAAACTTTCACACTCTAGAAAAACCAACCCAGTTTTCACAATCTTTTTACAAACTGTCTCCACCTGTTACAACATTGAAATATATATAACAGTCATTAGAATTAACTTCTACTTTAAAAAAAAAAAATCATTTTCAAAAAGTGGATTGCCTGAAGGAGTTTGAGGCTTTGTCAATGCTGATGGGTACTTGTTAGTTGGGGAAAGTAAAGACAGTGGGGCATTGTGCTGGCCATGTAATCCACTTATATGCCATGGCCACTGTAAACCGGTTTGACTAGCCCTATGGACCAACATGAAAAGGGCTTTTACACATGTTCTTAGTCATTAAAATACAACAACAGCTGATTATTTATTAGCAAGAAAAGGTTTTAGAAGAAATGAAATAAGGTGCACGGAAAAGATAAAGTTCAATCAAATAACTTTGGATAGTTTACTATATAAGCAGATTCAGCAATAGAGTTTATGTCCATAGTATCCTTGGGAAACTAGGTGGTGTGGGATCTTTTTGCCAAAAAAACAAGTTTCACTTGTCTTCAGAAACAATAAGTTTTGTAGGATTAACAATATTACTATTTACAGTTTCAACCGCATCATCCTTTCCAGAACTATATGCCTACCTGTAATACTTCTGCATGTGGAGAAGGGCAAGGTTGAGAGTATCCCTGACATCTGCACATTCAACATCCTCACTGAGCTTAAGTAGAAACTCATGAATAAAGGCTGCTGCTTTCTGGAAATCTAAGATAAAAAATAATTCAGAAATATTTAGTTATTTGATATTACATTTAACTTTGCATTGCCACTGATAATTGTTTATTTTCTTTTTCATAGCCTTTTCTTTGACATTTTTTGTGTGCATAATTTTAAATTTGATAACTTTTGATTTCTTAATCATTTCATCTGGCCTTATACCATCACAAAACTTTTGCTTTCATTTTTCTCCTGTTAATCACAAATAGAACATTGGATGAAATGTGTTTGGTGATCAGTTTTATCAATAGCTCATTATTATTTAATTATCAAGCCAAATTCATTGAGAAAACTACAAGATAAGAAATATAAATATGTGATGCTACCCCACTTGTTCTAATTTTTAAATGTTTTCTTTAGTTGATGGGTTTCATTCAGATGATGCACATACTTGTAAAGGTCTAACTAATGTGAGATCGCATTTTAGTTTTATATTCTTATTACATTTGTAAATGTTTATTTTTATGAAGCCTAATGTTTTGTTAAATATTGTAATTAGGGCCTACTTCATTACTTCATGAATATGTCACAATATGTGGATTCAAAGATAATTTATCATTTATCATCATTTTACTCTAATAGGTAAGGCCTACACTTTGCATTGTTAGCTTTACCATGAATGAAGTAGTTTGTATTATAGTGTAAGCTGACAGTGCAGGCCTTTTGAAGTTATTTTACATTTATTATAAAGTATATTATACAATCTCTTATTAAATTAGGCCTATTACTTTTTCTAAATAAAAAAAAAGAGCTATCAGTATCAAGAGTCAAATAAGTTCATTCATTCATTGATAATCTAATTATTTTTTTATCTATTACAAGTTAATATCCTTTTACATATTTTTTAGACCAAGTGTGCATTTATATGATGGTCTGTAAATCTGAGCATTTTTGTGGGACGAATATATATGCCGATTATGCAAAAATAGTTTCCATGGCAACCAACAAAATACTTATATTTAATAATAAAAATTACATTACGTTGAAACCTTTATTGTGGAACTTGGATAAAATTTGTCGGTTTTATTAATACCTAGTGATCTTTGTACAACTCTTTTTATGACAATATCAGTTGCAACACGCAACATAAGTTTCATAAGCTATAAGTATATATTAAGGTACGACAAACACTGTAAACAACAATTTAAAATGGCTGCTGACATACCTTTTCTTTTAATGACCATTGTAAACTATGACTTTAAATGTTAAGGTCATGATTAAACAGCATTAAATGTTCTATGAGAAAGTATCTCAACATTTTATTGTTTTACTGTCTTTTAAATATTGTTATTAAAATTTACATATTTACTTTGATGTTTAATAAGATTAGAAAGGAACTGCATTAATAACAAAATGGCGTTTACCCACAATACCATATCCCGGAAGCTATCTCGTAAAATAATTCTAGAAATATTATTATGACTTTTAATAACCTTTGATGCTTTTAACCTAAACTGTAATTCCTAAATATCAACTAATTATTTGGTATTTCTTGCATATGTTTCCATATCGTTTGCTTACAAAGCGAAAAATATTGTTGCATTTAACAGTATACCAGTAGAAATCATTGCGCTGAAAAAGAAGTTCTTCCTTCGTTACGGCCGCCATATTGGTTACCTATTAGATCGTAGAGGAAAGACTTCAAAATCTAAAAACATCTGAAAATATATTTAACCACGGGGGTCATCTGTATTACATTTGTGTGGGTTTGGGTCCATTGATATGGCCGATACAGATAAATTAAATATAGATAGTATTATAGCACGGCTTCTCGAAGGTAAGTTGGAGACCCCGATAAGTATTTTTTGTTTAGCGCCTAAAAATAATATGTTTATTCTGTGACTTAATAAATAAACACAATCAAACATAAACGCCTAATATTTATAATCTAATGAGTGTTATGATTAAGTATAATGTAATGTCGTTTATTTAATTATAGTCATTGTTATTGAACCTGGTCAATATGAATATGACAAGTTATGACTTAGCCCAAACTTGCACACACAAAAACAAATTTAATTTAACAAGTGTCTGTTTAATTGCCACCTATTACTTTAAAGAATGTGTATATATTGTCTTTTGAACATAGTTCGTGGCTCCAGACCTGGTAAAAATGTGCAACTAACAGAGTCAGAAATTAGGGGACTGTGTTTAAAATCAAGAGAGATATTTTTGAGTCAACCTATATTGCTTGAACTTGAAGCACCTCTCAAAATCTGTGGTAAGCTTTTTGCTTTTACTGACATTAGTGACATTACATTATGACATTATATAACAGATGAGATAAGCCTAATTATTAATACACATCATATTCCTTATTTCTTCTAGACTAGCTTTTATTTGGCTATTCTAACACTATCCAGGGATAGGCCTTTTACCTTTTTTTATCTAGGCCTATGTAATTTTATGGTAAACAAATACAAGTAGGCAATGAGTTATGAACAAGGAAGCAGGATATTTAATGAATTGTTTGCTTTTTTTCTTTCAACAGGAGATATTCATGGTCAATATTATGATCTTTTACGCCTGTTTGAGTATGGTGGATTTCCACCTGAGTCAAACTACCTGTTTTTAGGTGACTATGTAGACAGAGGCAAACAGTCTTTGGAAACTATTTGCCTTCTGTTAGCCTATAAAATCAAGTACCCTGAAAATTTCTTTCTATTGCGAGGCAACCATGAATGTGCTAGTATCAATAGGATATATGGATTCTATGATGAATGTAAGTTGTTTTTAATTCTTAGACATGGCTTCAGTTGTATTTAAGTTAAATTGAAACTTTGGAATCTGTGGCATAGGCATAGGTTTGTTTGGTTACTTTAAGTTTAAGCTTAGCCGCAAGCTTTTGAATGCCCCAACTGTTCTGAAATGGGAGTAGGTATAAACATAATTTTTGTGACCTCGATCTCTTACAATAATTATTAGTCTTCGTGTCTTGTGCACTTTCTTTGTGTCAAAATTGTGTATGCCTATTTAAAATTAAAAGACTATGGCCTATTTAAACAACTCAGGATTTGTTTGACTTGTGCTAGACCTAATTGTATCAAAACTGGCATTTTAGAAATAGTAGGCTATTATATAGGCCTACTTATTAAAAGTTTACATCAAATAAGTTAATTATATGAATATGACATTTTAAAGAGCATGGTTATGTGTGTTGCTATAGATAATTTAGTTTTGGTTGTGTGTGCCATTTTTGTTTTGGTTATGTGTGCCATTATAAATATAATATTATAATAACTATTATTATAAATATATCTGTAAATGAATTTCAGGCAAAAGACGGTACAACATCAAACTGTGGAAAACCTTTACAGACTGTTTTAATTGCTTGCCTATAGCTGCTATCATAGATGAAAAAATTTTCTGCTGCCATGGAGGTAGGCCTGTTTTTTTAGGCATGCACTTTTGCGCTCTTGTTGCCTTGTGCAATCTTATTAGATCCTATACAAAGTAAATTGGAGGAATTCCTGAATTGATGGAATTCTTGATGCTTAAAATGTCCAGAAATTAGACACATGCTCAAAGTGCAAAAAATGATGTGTCAGCCTTTTGGTACCCCAATTGGTTTTTTGGGTGAAGTGTAAACTAGAAATGTATGTTTCTGCTCAGTGAATCAGTGTTTTGGTGGGTATTTTTTTTTACTGGAAAAAAGAGCATTCCTTTTGACCAAACTTTCCTCTCAAAATAATTGCTATTTGAAACCCAACCTTTTGTTGGCTTTATCAGATTTCAAAATAGACTAGAACCTATATATAATGTTTTATGATTTTGATAAAGTCAAATTTTTAGTCTTTCAAATTCCTGTTGCAAAAAGTTATACAAGAAACAGGGTACGTACATCTCCTGGAAACTCCTTGAAAATCCTGGAAAACAAAAAGTTGTGTTCCAGGACCTTAACACTCCTGGAAAAACTGCATTTAGTTCTGGAAAAATACTAAAAACTCCTTATTTTTTTTTAGAGCGATTAATTAGTAATAAAAAAATCGTAATCACTGCTCTTAGATTGTACTTTCACTTTTCCAGAAAGCCCTATTGGAGTTAAACCTCTTTTTTTTTTTATTTCCGCGCGCAAACGTTGATGACACCAGTGATGCCACTCCGTGGTTCTTTTTTTTTTTTTTACTAGGTCTTGTTTTTTTTTATCCAAACTTGGGATGTATGCTATATAAGTCCCCGTAATGTCGTAAAACAAAAAAAAACTGTAGCGAGGTGTCTGTTTTTTTTTAAGCGTTCAGCTCGACTTTTCAAAAAATTTACTCCTGAAAAACTTCTGGAACACTCCTTGAAAACTCCTGGAATTTTGAGGCAATTTTTCTGTACGAACCCTGAATTAGAAATGTAAAATAAAGTGAATATAGGACATTGTGAAACATTAAAAAGGTTTTGTGTAAATGTAGATCACATATTTTCCCTGAATGTTAACAAAATTTCATGTTCAAATGTGATAGATATGTTAACATATTTTTTTCTTCTCATAAATACAAATATTCAAATTAGCTGAATTCTATGAGTATTTAGTTAGCCTACTTACTTTCCTTGTTCAATTTGAAATGTTATTTTCTCAGGTTTGAGTCCAGATTTGCAGTCCATGGAACAGATACGACGGATAATGAGACCCACTGATGTGCCTGATCAAGGCTTGCTTTGTGATCTGCTTTGGTCGGATCCAGACAAAGAAACAATGGGATGGGGTGAAAATGATAGAGGTGTTTCTTTCACATTTGGAGCCGAAGTAGTAGCAAAATTTTTGCATAAACATGACCTGGATCTCATTTGCCGTGCCCATCAGGTAGGGCTACTTTTATTTGTATAGAATAATTAAAGATAGTCTAGGGGTTAAAAATCGAATGATTAGGGTTGTTAAATGAAAATTAGACATTCAATTAATCCTATTATTTGTTTAGTTGTACATTAATTATTTACACATGGTGACCCACAATTTTTATGGTTCTGTACTATTTCATTGGTTCTGAGCTAAGGATTTTAAAAGAATATTGTTGGATTTGCACAAAGTCATAAAATGTCTTGCAAAAAATATATATACATTAATTCCTTTTTTAAAAAATATAAATCCTTGCCAGTGACATTATGTTTGGGGAGTTGTTTTATTGGTATGGAGGACAAAACTGATTGTCATCTTAACATCTCTCTAACTGATATTTAGGGAGGAAAAAATGATTTTAAATTCCTTACTTTATTATGCAATTTGCATCTGTATTGAAAATATATTGGGTATACGTTTCTTGGATGTGATGGAAAACAAATTGAGTTACCTTTTAATGTTTTTTTTCTTTTCCATAAAAGGTGGTGGAAGATGGATACGAGTTTTTTGCTAAGAGACAGCTGGTTACATTATTTTCTGCACCAAATTATTGTGGAGAGTTTGACAATGCAGGGGCCATGATGAGTGTTGATGAGACACTTATGTGTTCTTTCCAGGTAAGAACAGCTGTTTACTATTTCATGAATAGACTTAATATACATCAGGGTTCATGCAGGTTTGGGAAAAACTGACCACGGTCGGGGAAAATGTGTGAATTTTGCTCAATAAGTATATAAAATTTAAATAAAAAATTATTTTGTCATTAACAACCATTATTCTGAGTACTGTAAAGCACAGGTCACTTGCTCAGCTGGTGTACAGAAGGTCCTGGACTCGATAAAGTTTAGGATTTGTTCCCAGGTCTGAAGGGTGTCCGTGGGTACCTGACAGTAGTTAGGGATGAGTAAAGGCAGCTGTGCATTTGTGCTGGACACGCGATGTCCTATTATGCTGGGGCTACATAAAGTTGTGAAGGCTGTTACACAGGCCCTATAGATCAAATTGGCCAGACAAGGATATAAATTTAACTGAATAACACAGACAAATCAAGTTATAATTGGGAATTAACTTAGAGATATTTTAGGTTAACATTAAGACTTTTCACAAATTAATCTTGTGTTCTTGCTTAAAGCTGTTTCAAAATACTATGTAATTTAAAAAGTGAAATAACAGTGTATCTTTATTAACTCTTAAATTGCTACCCAGTTTTTTACGTTTATTTTTTTATGAAATTGCTTTTAACCGCTATCTTCTTGTAATGGCCGAAAAAATTTGTCCCATATCGCCCCCCGCGATATACCCATTGTAAAAAAAGCTGTTTTGGATTACAGTTATAAACGGGAAATACATTGCAGTAGAAATATTATACGCCCTGTTTTTTTTACAGAAATGAAATCAACATTTACTATTTCTTTTGATGTTTTAATAATATAGTACTTGTTATGACTTGTAGGTCTCTACATTTGGGGTCCCTTTTTTTCGTGGTTTTAATTCCTTCCTGCACAAACCACACAAGCATACAAGTATGATATTGAAAGAACTGGAATTCATTTTTGTACAAAATGAACATTATTTTAATTTTATTGATACATATTTAAGCAGAATAATTTCATTTTTGTATGGTCCGTTATTTGGCAGGCGAGAGTCGTTCGCCTTACATTGGGAAAATACAGAGGGGGTTTTATGTGGTGACCCTGTGAAGTTTGTGGTTAATATTTTATAATTTAAAATGAGTTACACCAAGAATAACATTAAACTAGCTACTTGGTATGACACCTGGATCAGCATAAAATGAAATTGAGTTGTAGGCATTATTAAAAAAAACTGGTTTGTGTTGAGAGACCATGTGGATTTGTGGGTGTTTTGTTTTCTTTAGCTAAAAAAAGAGTATTTTCTTTTATAATTTCAGATTTTGAAACCAGCAGATAAGAAGAAGTTTCCATACGGAGGGCTAAATGCAGGGCGACCAGTCACACCACCTAGGGGGAATCAGAAAGCAAAGGGCAAAATGTAATTGAAAAAACACAACCTTGTTGACAGATAAGATGACATTTATAAAGGACTTTTTGATATAAAATTGTAATTATTCAACAAAGTTAACTTGATCTGATTTGGTGATGACTAGCTACAGGGACTTTATTCATCCAAGGACTGTGCTGGTTGGTTTGGATTATTTCAGTTCAGCTTTATTGATTCTTAAGGAGTATATCATTTGGCAATAAGTTATCAAAATATGGATCTATTATTTCTCAATTACGTCATGTGTTGTGTACAAATTAAAGTGATCTATCAGGAAAAAGTTTTGTATTGAATTAAAAAGCTACCCAGGTCGTGACCATGTCCCAATATGGCGGCCTCCATATTTCATTGTCAACAATAACAGGATTGGCTTGCTGTTTGTAATCTCTGTACAGGCAGTGGGAGCAGATCCTGTGTTGTTGTGAATTGAAAGATGTGGTCAGGGTCTGAGTAGGACTTTTTACTTCATGGGACTGAGCTGTTGTTATAAAAACAAAACTTTGCACCAAAAATTAAAAATCTAGCGTGTTAACTTTTCAAACAAACAATATGTTATTCTCGTTGTAAAATAAACAAAATGCCTGTACATATGTTTTCACTCAATGTCAATTTTTTATAACTATTTCATGATTTCTTTTAGTATTTATTCTTTCCTAAAGAGGCCCTTAGGTAAAATTCAGATTTTAAAGAAAAAAATATGTACCTTCTTATTTGACAATTTTCATTTTGTAAATTTGGGGCAGATTGCAAGCTCAGCATGTTTCTATGTGTATACCTTTAGTGTTGATTTCATCTTTATATACACATTTGATCAATCAGAATGATTTTTGCTAGTGCTCACATTTATTTATTTTACAAGTTACAAGTCAATTATTGCTTTTTGGGGGGGGGGGGGGGGGGTATTTGTCTTTCTATACTGTGTCTTAAACTAGTGTTTTGGGATGTGGTGTTAACTTTAGAATTAGCTATGGTATTGACTTGTTGTGTACTTAAACATTAAATGTTAACATTTCACTTAAATGTTTTCTATAATTTGAAATAATGTTATGAATAGGATATTCAAGATGAAAAAAAATGGATGTTTTCTATTGTGAGTCTTAGGCGGTATCATTTGAACTCATTCTCTCTCTCTGTGTGTGCTGTCATTGTTTGGTTTGTTCAACAGTTTGTCTCATTTGATCAATTAAAGTTAAAAAAAAATATTAGTGTGTCAACATGTGCTACTTTTGAGGAAAATAAATTGATTTAAAAATAAAAGTACAGTGTACTCCTGTCTGAAACACAGCATGTCATGTTGTTTGCTGCAATGGCATGTAGGCCAAATGTTTGTTTGTTAGAGTTTGATTAGATGTTTCTTTCATTGTTTTGTCACGACCTAGTTTGTTATTCTTTTATTATGATAATTTGGCTGAGTTCAAGAAAAGTATGGACCAGCTTAAATAAATGTGATTTTCATCACTTGTTTTCTCAATGCTTGTATATATAGTCTAGATCCAATGTTTGTAATTACTATACATTGCATTCTATGCTGATTAGAACTCAAACAGCAACACAATTATGAACCCAAAAAGAAAAACATGCAATTATACACTCCCAATGTTTCTAGTATGGAAATTGTGTTCTGTTTTTTTTTTTATTTAATAAGGCTTTACATGCTATAGGATACAGAGAGAAAAAAAAGGAGTCACTGATTTAATGCCTTCTGTTGTATATTAGCAGGATGAAAATATGGTCTTGTTATGACAACAAAAATATTGAAAAGAACTGTTAAAAGTGTGGATTTATTCATTGCAAGAATGAAAGGAAATTTAGAACAGAATTTTTTTAGTTCTGTTTTAGCAGGTAGAAATATTAGAATGATAAACTTAACCACTTCTTCTTGAAAGTTTAAATTAATATTAATAGCTCAATTACGACCTCATTTTATATAACTAACTAGTAACCTATTCAATGTGTTCAGTAATTGAATAGCAATTGACTATAACAACAGTTTAGTGAATTTTTTTAGTACACCAATATAATATATAAAGTTATAGAATTACCGGTATACTGAAGATCCAAAATGTTAATTTTCTGTTATTAAAACTAAAATATCCTACTCCTACTAAAGTTTTGCATAAACATGAACAAACAGTATTAGACTACCATATATTAATTGAAAGTAGTTACTGTTATACCTGTATCAGTAAGTTAAATTGACTCTTAAATATTCAAAAAGTTAATATCAAACATAAAATATATATTTGTAAAGATCAAGTTATGAATTATAAAGAGTAATTTATTTGCTTACTTTATCAATGATCATTTAAGTTCAACTTTTAAATTTTAGTACAACCTACAATTTTATGAATATCAAAAGTCTATTTAATCTATCCATCAAATTTGAAGTATTTAAAACTTGTGCCATCATGGGAGATGTTTTTTTTTTATGTGGTGGTTGATCACTCCTTTTCCAGGCGATGCCCTGAATGGCCCCAGATATTCAACCTAATTCAAGTATTATTTGTGGTAGTAACAGTCAGCACGGGTACCAGCAACAGACTTGGGTTCAGTTCAAACAAGTTAGGAAAAATGACTTGGTTGATTAAGTGTGAAGGGGTAAATGACAATATGAGAAATTTCAGAACTTTTGTTATAAAATAAATCTGAAGTTTTTGTCTGTGCAGTGCAAACAATTTTTTTATCTCTTAATTAAATGAATAAGTTTAACCCGGATCAACATATTTAGTTTAAGTAGGCTTACTGAATCACGCTTAAATTTTTCATATAAGTATATACCAGGTGTCTCAATCACGCTGGTGGCGTATGCGGCCCACCAAGTGGATTTTTGTAGCCCGCCAGTAAGTTTACAAAAACTACTACTATACTATTCATGAAATTCAGACATATAGTACTGATACACATCAAATTTTATTGTTAATTTAATTTTAAATACGTAACAGTAACATACTTATTAAAATAAAATCAGATTTATAGTATTTTTAAGCAGCTGTAGTTAATAATCTATTATTTCAATATTGGCTGTAATAAAATTGGGGGGTGCACATCTCTTTAGTGATAAAATGGCACACGCCTAAACCACTATAAGACGCCGTGAGGGTAATATTGGACACTGGCCGAGCAACTGACGATACGAAGGTCCTGTGGGATATCTATGGTCCTGTGTTCAGTTCCAGCCATGGATTGGTTCTCTAATAACTTCCTCCAAATAGCTAACAACAGGAAATAATGGAGTGTCATGACAATTTGAATGACAGCCGATGTCTGTTCCAGACCTGGCACCTAAAGAAGAAGAAACATAACTAGAAAGATACTGAAAGAAAATGGCTTGAGTCTCCAGAGAGCAGTTAGTCACCTGAAAAAAAACAACGAAGAGGTTTTGGTTACAGCAAGAAGTTATTTAGATTTCTATTGAAAGTGAGATAGCAAGACCGTTAGACTCGCCCTCGTACAAGAATATGCTAAGCAGAAAGCAAGAATATTACCATTAGGGTTTTATTCTTTAGGAGTATAAATACTGTTAATCAGTATTTAAAAGTGACTTTTGGACCATAGTTAAGAAAACAATAATCCAATATCCAGCAATAACAAGTAGTCTTTGTGTGTATTTTTTAAGTATTATAAAAACAGAAACAAATATAGGCCCTATGTAACCTAAGTGTGAGTTTCTTTTTGTTATTAAGAGAACTGTTCATAATGCAATTATAAAACCTATATACTTATGTAAAACTGTGTGTTATGTAACTTTTCTAATAATAATTTAGATTTCTAATTAGGCCCTATTAATCTATAATACAAAACCATTGTTACATTTCATTCAACTGTTTTATTTACATTTCGCAGTCATCAAAGGTTGCAAAATAAAATTCTTTGTTGGGCTATAACAATCATTAACAAAAACACATTTTCGAAGTTCCATACCCGGCAGACCCCGCCATAGGCACTTTAATGAGGGCGCAGAATTAATTTTCGCCTAGGTCGCCAAAAACCCTAGAGCCGGCCCTGGACCTAAGTCCTATATTATATTGACAATAGTGTGTTACAAGTTACTTAGTACCGTAGGCCTATTGTAAATAATTGTTATATTATATAAGTCTTGTCGTGTTTGGCTTCCAGATCATAATGTCTGAAGAGAGACGAGCTATTGTAAAACTTCATCTGGTAATGCATATGTCATAATAATAATAATAATGCTTGTATAGCGCATATTTCGTTGAGGACAGTTCTATGCGCTGACGACAGTTATAGAGTACCGTACAAACAACGAAGGACAGACGAAAATATATATATGTACAGGTGAATACTGCTACTGGAATAGGCAGGGCCGGTTCTAGGCCACTGCAACCTATGCGGCCGCAGTGGGCCCCGTACTTTCATAGGTCCCGCGCTTATCCAATGGTGAAAGTATTTTGCATCCTTGGCTGATGTATTCTGTGTCAGCAGTAAAGATCTATTGTTTCTACTTTCTACTGTCGCCTAAAACAAAAAAGATCCTTTGTAAATGAAGGATTTGACCAGTGGCAAACTGTACCGCCAAGACTAGTTGCTGTGAAGCTGGAACAAGACTAAGTAGAAAAAAACAGGCATTGACAAGATTTACCACGAGATGCTTTATGGAATCAAGTTTTTCAAAGACTAGTTGCGATTGTACAATTTTTTTCGGAGCGCAATTTAGCTTTCAGAGGGTCCATTGAAAGAGTTGGAGAAATAATGGGAATTTCCTGGATATAGTAGAATTACTTGCAAAGTTTGATCCAGTAATGGGGGAACATCTTCGACGTGTTTCCAATGCAGAAATTCATGATCATTACCTGGGGAAGAAGATTCAAAACGAGCTCATTACTGTAGTAGCTGATGTTGTTGGGAATGCTATCCTTCGAGACATCAAGAACGCAAAGTATTTTTCAGTAATATTGGATTGTACTCCAGACATAAGTCACAAAGAGCAGATGTCAATAACTATCCGGTATGTATCAGATGAGGTTAATGTGGAAGAGCCTGTGGTTGTACATGAACGTTTTATCAAGTTTTTTCCTGTGGAAAGTACTACTGGACAACGCGTGTACATCATCTCTTCAAACATCTACAAAGAGATGGTCATTTTTCAGAAAGCATGTTTCCAATCTATCTGTAAAATATCTGTGCGAAACAAGGTGGGAATGTACAATAGATAGTGTCAAAGCACTTCGTTATCAAGTGCCTGAAATGTGTGACGCACTCGATGAATTAGCCGAAGAGGCTAGTTAATGCAATAATTAAAAGCGAAGCAGAAACACTTTAGAAAAAAACAGTGAAGCAGTACAAATTCTTAGTGTCACTTGTGTTATGATACGACGTGCTCTTCCAAGTCAATTTTGCAATGGATTCGTACAACAACTTGATGACTTGGCTAAGAAACTGAGTGTTGATGGGTTGGTTCAGATTCTTGTTACAGCAAAGGAATTGGCCGAAAACATGGAATTTGTTGCTATCTTTCCAGCCAAACGTCAAAGAAAAAAGGCTGTATAATAAATCTGTGGAAAACTTCACACCTGGAAATGCTGAAGATGACTACAGGATAAATTGCTTCAACAGAATTGTGGACACTGAAATTCAGTCCTTGCAGTCGAGATTTGAACAACTGAAATCAAACCACAATCTATTAGTTAGGGTTTCTTGTCAGCATCAAGAGCCTTCAGTGTGATGACATACGAAAGTTTACAGAGAACCTCGAGCAAGCATTGACGTCATCAACAGACCAGTCGACAGATATATGTGGCTGATGAAATGGAATCTTTAAGGCATATTATACCAAATACCACCAAACCCCCGGTAGAAATTTTGACTTATCTGTCCACTAATGAAAGACACACTGCTTTCCCAAACTACTTTGTTGCACTCAGAAAAATTTTAACAATACCCGTAACTGTGTCATCTGGTGAAAGAAACTTCTCGCGCCTCTAACTAATCAAGAACTACTTGAGGTCAACAATTCACGAAGATAGATTGAACAGCTTGGCAATTCTTGCTATTGAGGTGATCTATGTGGAAAACAGAATTTTGATGATATACTGTAGGGCCTACCTATGACTTCGCTACACGCAAAGATAGTAAAGTAAATTTAATTTGATCGTGATTTTGTACTTAGTAAATAATTAATAAAATGCAAAGACGAATTTATTTTCTATTACAAAATCCTAATTTCCACTTATTATCCTTATCCCTACCTAGACTGGGCCCCGCGCAATCCGTTTCGCATAGGGCCCCGTAATCGCTATGACCGGTCCTGAGAATAGGTAAGTCTTCAGACGGCTCCTGAAGGTGTCGAAGCTAGGGCTCTGGCGAAGCTGTAGTGAAGTGTAGTTGGAGCAGAGCCATATTATTACAAGCTTATATGTAGCGCCCCAGGGAAAAAGTTTCAGCGCCGCCCCCTTGCATACTGTAACAGATTGTTTAGTGCTATATTTGCTATATTTAGACTACAGTTGCCGCCCCCCCCCCTAGAAGTGTCGCACCGGGCATATGCCCTCCCTCTATGTGAGGGCACTGAGTGGGAGGTGATTCCATGCGGAAAGGTCCGCGTAGGAAAATACACGTTGGCCAGCGCCAGAGGACACTAGCTTCGCAATAGGGACTCTAGGGGTCCGAAGAGTCAGTGCATCAGAACTACAGAAGCCGAGCGAAGTTGACGGGATTGGGTGTAGAGCTCAAGACGGGAGCGAAGGTAATCCGGGACAGAGTCATTCAGACACTTGTAGCAGAGAGAAGCTTATAAATGAGATCCGGTTGTTGGTGGGTAGCTTGTGCAGAGATCAGAGCAAAGGAGTGATATTATTTGACTTCTTCTTGAAGACTAGTCGGGCAGCGCAGTTCTAGAGTATTCTAGACACGTTGGAGGCCCCTGATGGAGGAGGCGGAAAGGCCAGCCAAGAGCGAATTGCAATAATCCAAGCGGGAGAAGAGGAGAGAGATGACAAGCTTCACACAAGCTCCTGTGTGAGATAGTGACGGATGGCGGCAATACGACGAAGATGGAAGAAGCAGATCCTAGTGCATGGACAGAGTTGAGTCCAGATAGAAGCTGAGGCTCTTGACATTTGGGGAGAAAGGCAAGAGTTTCAGTCTTCTCACTGTTTAGCTTCAACGTGTTTTCAGTCATCTTAAAGTCCAGGAAACAAATAGAGATAGAAACAAGGAACTCATCGAAGTCTTCAGGCTTAGCGCTGCTATGGTGTCATCGGCGAAATTAAAGTCAATTATGGTCATCTTTTTTTCTGTAGTAGGCTTACCCAGTGATGTTCTTCCCGTCGACAATTTTCAATTTTCCAGTAGGCCTACCCTTCCAGGTTGAGATCTAGTCATCTTGAAACCATAAATATAGCCTATCTTTGTAAAAAGAATGAATGCAGGCCGCATTCACAAAGACCTACTCTACGGAGAGCTGGTCGAAGGTCATGGGAAGACAGGGCGCCCGAAACTGCGCTTTAAGGATATATACAAAAGGGACTTGATCCAGAGCTCCATCGACCTCGACACATTGGAATGTCAAGCTGCTGACCGACCAACCTGGAGGCTCGCAGTTAGGCGTGGCACATCGTGCACAGAAACTGGGCGTAATGAGACTGCCATTCAGAAAAGAGCGAGGCGGAAACACGGACATACTACAACAGCCATCCGCCTTCAATTTATGTCTAAAGTGCGGCAGGGATTGCTTCTTCCGAGTTGGTCTACACAGCCATTCTCGGCGGTGCAGTTGGATACCTCACCCATGAAGCTACATATCATAGTCTCTCGAGACGGACAGATGCCGACGAATTACTTCTACATCTATTTTCAGACGATTTTTCATACGACCTAGGAAAGTAGGCCCTATAATGGACATTCAAACTATTTATGCATTGCTTGTTGTCGACCGCCTTACGACTTCACATGATGCTAAGCTTACCTACTTAAAAATAAATATTATGTATGCAATGTTCATGACAAGAACAAATGACTGAGAATATTTGGAAAATTAAAGATATCTCTCTATATAAGCTTATATCGTCCAGAGACTCGGATATCTAGTATATTCGCTCATATCTAGTAGGCCTACATAGGTGACGCAGCTACTTCTCTTTTTTTTTTGGTTGTTTGATGAATAATAATTAAATATTGGGGGGGGGGGGGTCTCTGACAATGCGCGCCAGTCTTTGTGCCCTGCTAATGATAGCATCTCAATTTCTTTTCTTTCTATTCTATATATTTATCATGCACCCTAATGCACTTCCTCCATCACGTCACGTCACAATGTCTTCAAAATAATCCTTCCTTAAAAATATTATAACTATAACAGTAAATATGTTTCTCTATTAGCATATTTAATATAAGCTTATAATTAGGCCTACTTATTTGGTTAGGCCCGCCCTTATAATTAGTTTGGAGGAGAGTCTCTTCAGGCCTAATGTTTTCGCTGTAGACCGGTAATATTTTATTTGTGTCTATTTCGTGTCCCGACATTTAAACATGCGACAGATAAACATGCGACACTTAAACATAGACACTTAACCACACGTCAGATAAACATACGGACATTTAATCACACGACATTTAAACATACGGACACTTAATCACACGACAGATAAACATACGGACACTTAATCCCACGACACTTAAACATACGGACAGTTAATCATAGCGACAGATAAACACACATTTTCACTATACCATTAAAATAAATAGGAAAATAATATAGATTATGTTGCCAATAGTAAAAAATAGGGATAGAGGGAAGGAAAATACCTCATGGCATCAACAGGACTACGGGGACACCTATGCCCTACGCCCACCCTTGGTTTTCCTCACTCCCATTTCATCGTTATTTATAATTAATTTAACCTTAATATTTATTTCTTTTTATTGAGTTTTTTTTTAGCTTTTGAACTAGAAATCTATGTATACATACAACATTAGTTAAACAAAAAAATAGCGTTCAGTGTGTTAGCCCAACTTTTTGCACAGTAGAAGTCTTGAATACTATCTATGAGCAGGGCAATAGAGATTCTTCATTGGTATGAAAGGTGAGCCATTGTTCGCAGAAATTGCAGAAAGTTTGCAGCTCAATAAAGGCTAACTGCACGTGCTTCACGGTCCTTTAAACAGAATCTACACTGTATCTATGTAGATAACAAAGGACCTTTATCAGCACATATAGAACGAATAATACATACTTAAAGGTTCTGTATAAACAACCTTCAGTGAGGCACTATAAATGAAATCTTTGATAGGCAAAAGATGCAAGCTCATCAGAAATGGATGGTGTTAGTAACACGGTGTTACCATAGTCTTATACATATCTAGTGCTCAATTAGAAATACTTGACTGTTCTTAATGTTTTGGTTATTACAATTTTAAAACGTATTCATATTTTTGCATTTTGGGGAACTTAGTTATAAATAGAGTATTTTTATTCTTGCCACCATGATTATCAAATTAATTTTAAAAGCTATTTCTAAATAATCATTGACCAATGCAATTAAAAGCTATATGTGTCAATTCGACCCACTAGTAGATATAAGAAGTACTGTTTTTTTAAAATAAAACAAGGTGTATGAGTTACATTGTAGCCGAATACAGTAAAAACACGAAGAAGGGATGGCGCTAGTGAAGACATAACGGATAAGTGGATTATGTAATACTGGCCGTCCGATCGCTGGTCTGGGCAGACACGCGTGAACTTCAACGTGAAGTAAGTCCCGCCCCTTCATCTGACCAGTCGGCAACAAAAAAAAATGTGGCGTCACAAACAACAGCCCGCCCCCTTCCCCCCGACAGATAAACACACATTTTCACTATACCATTAAAATAAATAGAAAAATTACATAGATTATGTTACAAATAGTAAAAATAATGGGATAGGGGGAGGAAAATACCTCATGGCATCAACGGGCCTACGGGGACACCTGTGCCCTACGCCCATCATTGGTTTTCCTCACTCCCATTTCAACCCTATTTTTTATTGAATTTATTCTTTTGTTTTAATTTTTTATTTTTTATTTGAACTATATACACATACAATTAATGAAACAAAAGCGTTCAATATGTTATCCATAGTTAGAATCTTTGTGTAAGCTTATAAACAAGTATTATAAATAATAGTTTGATTGAAAAAAAATGGTACAGAGTTAATAAACATATAGATTTAAAGAAAGTTGTTGATTATATTTTTTTATTGTTAGTTTATATAATATACACGTGTCTGTGTTAGCGACTAGTCTATGGGTAGGGGAGGTTTTGTGACGCCACAATTCTTTTTATTGGCTCTCTGGTCGAAATTGGATGAAAGGGCGGGACTCCACACGCGTGGCTGGCTTTCCATCGTAATCGTTTACGATGGTCTTGGTGCAGACCGGCGATCGGGCGTCGAGCATTACGTAATGTACTTAGCACTAACCCGTTATGTCTTCACTAGCCCTATCCCTTCTGAGTGTTTTAACTGTATCCGACTACAAGGTGGTTAAATGTAACCCATAACCTTGTTAATAAAAGAAAAAACTCTTATTTCTACTAGTGGGTCAAATATAGTATATTTTTCGTCTATAATATATTATTAAAACCTCCTATCCCATTACTTTTACTATTTGTAACAAAATCTATATAATTTTTCTATTTATTTTAATGGTATAGTGAAAATGTGTGTTTATCTGTCGGGATAGGGGGGGGGGGGGCGGGCTGTTGTATGTGACGCCTCAGTTTTTTTTAGTTACTGTCTGGTCGGATGAAGGGGCGGGACTTACTTCACGTTGAAGTTCACGCGTGTCTGCCCAGACCAGCGATCGGACGGCCAGTATTACATAATCCACTTATCCGTTAGGCCTATGTCTTCACTAGCGCCATCCCTGCTTCGTGTTTTAACTGTATTCGGCTACAATGTAACTCATACACCTGTTTTTATTTTTTTTAAAAACAACACAATACTTCTTATATCTACGAGTGGGTCGAATTGACACATATAGCTTTTAATTGCATTGGTCAATGATTATTTAGAAACAGCTTTTAAAATCAATTTGATAAGGATGGTGGCAAGAATAAAAATACTCTATTTATAACTAAGTTCCCAAAAAATGCAAAAATATGAATACGTTTTAAAATTCTAATAACCAAAACATTAAGAACAATAAAGTATTTATAATTGAGCACTGGATATGTATAAGACTATGGTACTGATATGTTTTCTTTTTTTTTTTTGTGAACTACCGTACGCAAATAGGGCACTTGGCACAAGTAGTATATGTTTTCTTGTCTAACTTCACCGAGCGTGCCAATGAAGAATCTCTATTGCCCTGCTCATAGATAGTATGCAAGACTTTTACTGAGCAAAAAGTCTGGATAACACACTGAACGCTTTTTTTTTTGTTTAACTAATGTTGTATGTATACATAGATTTCTAGTTAAAAAAACTCAATAAAAAGAAATAAATATTAAGGTTAAATTAATTATAAATAACGATGAAATGGGAGTGAGGAAAACCAAGGGTGGGCGTAGGGCATAGGTGTCCCCGTAGTCCTGTTGATGCCATGAGGTATTTTCCTTCCCTCTATCCCTATTTTTTACTATTGGCAACATAATCTATATTATTTTCCTATTTATTTTAATGGTATAGTGAAAATGTGTGTTTATCTGTCGCTATGATTAACTGTCCGTATGTTTAAGTGTCGTGTGATTAAGTGTCCGTATGTTTATCTGTCGTGGGATTAAGTGTCCGTATGTTTAAATGTCGTGTGATTAAATGTCCGTATGTTTATCTGTCGTGTGGTTAAGTGTCTATGTTTAAGTGTCGCATGTTTATCTGTCGCATGTTTAAATGTCGGGTAACCGTATTATTTTTAAGCCTACATGTAGGCCTATAGGGCCTATTTAAATTTATACTTGTATATGCCTTTTATATAATATATAGATAAGTCTTTATTGTAACGTTGGGCTAATTAAAATTTATCTTATTATCTATAACGGTAGGATATATCTTATTAGATTTAGGCCTATAGATCTCTAGGCCTTTACGTTGTAATCTGCTTAAAAGCGGCCTATTCTTTATACTCTGATTATCTTATAATCATTATGATAATGTGTAATGTAACTTATGCGTGTAAGCTTAGGCCTACTGGGTGTGTGTTGTTTTTTTTTACATGCAATAGGCTAACTAATTATGCCTAGCCTATAAATATAGGCCTAATATATAGGCCTAATAAATAGCCTAAAACTGTGTTCTTATATGTTTTTTTAACACTTACAGAGGCTATAGACATCGCAGTTGTGTTGGCATCAATCGTGTACTTAACATAACCTAATAATAATATTTGAAATTTGAAGTAAGACTTTCTAACATAACTAACAGTTTAGTTTAGGCCTACATTCATCGTGTGACTTAAATTATTATATTCGCACATTTATTACCTGCTGATCATATAAACCTATACTTAATATTTAAAGAAAACAAAAACAAACTCATTTAGTGTGATTTAAGTAGTAGGCAAATTTGTAATATATTGTCAAAGGCCTTTAAATAGTTATTTCTAGTCCTAAAATGACATAATATGCAGCTTGTGTAGTAAATGTTACAATGGCAATGGAAAAGGCAATGGCGTCGATCCTTTGAATCCTTAAATCTTAAATTTACGGTATATCCCCAATATTGTATCGTTTGTCCATTTCTTTGTATTTAATTATGTACACAATAACGTTTTATTAAAAATTATTTATAACTATATTATTTAAATCTAATTATGTCAACAGCTAAAGTTATATATAAAAGCTTAAATAATATATTAATATTATAAAGTATAATAAAGTCTTTCAGGTCGGCCTAGATTTACTTTTCCCTCCCAACTAAAAATGACGCTTTTCGATCTAGTTTATCACACGTAATTTCTACAAAAATAAACACTTTTTAATGGTTAAAGCTTTAAGAAACCACTAAGAATAACAAATTAAATGTTTTTCGTATCTAATAATTTGAAAAAATGTACTTTTAAAAACATCTATAAGTTAAAATAATTAAAATGAACTGCTATTAAGCTAGCTTGGATTGTCGGAAATGTGCATGTGTTGATTGAGAAAATACTTGTTTAATAAAAAATAACAACAGTTTCTTATGCATTTTCAGTACAATATCAAAGTTAAAATACTTATACATTATATTTCATCTAAATTTACTTAATGTATGATGTTTATATTTTTCTATCATAGAAATTCTTAGTACCTATTTATTTTTCTTCTCGATATAATTACGATTAAAACATCAATTTTGTTATTAACACGATTTAAAAAATGAAAAAAAACTATAACAGTTCAAAGTTTATGTATTTATAAGAATAAAAATTTTAGTCCGATAAATCTTGCTGTAAGAGTTATTAATTTAATAATTTTTAAAAGTGGTGATGTGGTACAAAAAACGGAATTCTGTAGTGTCTCAACAGCAACTTCAGTAGCGCCCGAGTCGCTGTGACGTAGTGCTCTCCGATATGTTCGCTCGAAGCTATATAAACGGGCGCTCGACTAGCAGAATTCACACTTCGTTCTCAACGATTTATTCGCTCAACTTTGCTTACCTGTTATCGATAGCTTTTGCTCTACTATTTGATCAAGATGGCCGATACCGATGCCGCCGCTGCTCCAGCACCAGCTCCCGTCAAGGCTCCGAAGAAGAAGGCCGCAGCCAAACCAAAGGCTCCCGCTTCTCACCCTCAGTATAAAGTTATGGTCAATGCTGCCATTGCCGCACTCAAAGAACGTGGAGGCTCTTCACGCCAAGCCATTCTCAAGTACATCGTTGCTAACTACAAACTTGGTGACAACCCAACTGCCATCAATGCACGTCTCAAGTCCGCGCTCAAAGCAGGAGTCAAGGCAGGAAGCCTGAAGCAGGCTAAAGGTACAGGAGCTGCCGGGTCATTCCGTCTTGGAGAGAAAGTCAAAGCAGAGAAGAAACCCGCTAAAGTAAAGAAAGTTGCAGAGAAGAAACCCAAAGCCGCTAAGAAGGTCGCCAAGCCTAAGAAACCAACCGCTGCTAAGAAAGCCACCAAGTCACCCAAGAAAGCCGCAACAAAGAAGCCAGCTGCACCAAAGAAGGCCAAATCTCCAAAGAAAGTTTCAGCCGCTAAGCCCAAGAAACCAAAGAGCCCAAAGAAGCCAGCAGCCGCCAAGCCAAAAGTTGCCAAGAAACCCGCAGCAGCTAAGAAGCCTAAAGTAGCCAAGAAGGCTCCCGCTGCCAAGGCATAAATCTTGCTCTTCAACCCGCTTTACCCGCACACTAGGTCCTTTTCAGGACCACACAATCTTTACGAAGATTTTCTTTACACTATTGTAACCAATCACGGCTCACTTGTCTATGTACAATCCTGATCTACTACTGTTTTTCCTTTACTCTCCTAGACTCTCATAGACTATATTTTTAGAGCTTAAGCCTATATCAACTTATTTTCCGTGCGCAACCAATAAGGCTGTCTTGAATTACTTCTACGCTCCTCGTATATCTCCGCTGTATAGAACTTTCGATTTTAATTTTTCGTAGGTCTCCACTGTAATTTTTCATTAGTGCAAAGGAAACGACGAATCGGAAATTCCGAAAATCAGTGTTTCGTGTAATCATAATATAGCAGAAATACTAAAGCAAGCGGTCCATGTATATTATAGTCTATAATATAATTGCGTCTAACATTGCATGGCACTTTCCTGCTATGTAGATCTATTTCTCAGTACTTATTACGTCTTCATTCTTTTTAGAACCCTATCACTAGGTCTATCAAACTAATTTAGCTTGTTTTGTCAATGTTTATTTTAGGACTAGATCTATGTTTTCTATACTTGTCAATGTATTTTTTGTGTAAGGCCCATATGTTTTGTCTACATTTGCCAAAAGTGTTTTCTATACTTATACTTAGACTTATTAGAATATTTTCTATACTTGTCATTGTAGGCCCCTATGTATTCTCTATAGCCTACTTGTCCATGGACTCCCAAGAAACACCAGATCTAGTCTAAACCATATATGTTATTTACAGTTAATGTTTCAGTTGCTACTATACACAGAATTATTGGTCCTACACTTTTACTACGCAGGCAATGAGTACCGGTACATTTATTTTTTAAACTTAAAGGTGCATATAAAACCTGTATAAGAATAAGTACAAGTCTTAATATTGCCTCACGATAGAGGTCTAGATCTATGACTAAACAAAGTTCTATTTTTTTAATGAGACTTATAAGTGTTATAAGTACGGTAAGTTTACAAATATTACTGTCCAGGTAATAAGAATAATAGACAATTCAATGTAGGACATGCATTTAATATGATGACATATTTACTAAATTTAAAATTGGCTGACAATAATTAATTGTGAGCTAACGAAAGACAGGGTGAATGCTAGCTAGGGCTAGCCTATAGATCTACATTGTTATTAAAATTAATTATGGGTAGGGGCCTGAAATTTTAGAAAACATTTTTTTTTCAAGTTTTTTTTTATTAGTAGGCTACCGTACATTTACATAGAATTAGAACGGGGTAATCTAATTCTGGGCCACCCTACAAAATATATCAGAACTAAACTAAAAACATTTAATATGAAGTACATTACGTTTTTTTTTTGTCGAAGATTGGCAAGTTCTCATAATTTACAATTAATTTTAGGTTTATAAAGTAACATCTATTTAAGTTAAAGATACAAAAAAAAAGCTTAAAAAATATAAAGTGGACCAAAGTCACCACATATCTAGATCTATATTTGCGAAAAAAATTGATAACTTTTTCACGCGGTTATAGGCATAGGAGTTATAGGTAGATCTGAATATAGGCCTACTTATATTTATATACCCCGGTACTTACTTTGACCCTACTACAACCAAGTCTAGCCTACATAGAAATTCATTTTATTCATAGATCTAGATAGTAATCTAGTTAAAGTTTAAAGCCATAAAATCAGCGGATTTAAAATAAAATGGATATCCTTTACAAACAAGAGATTTACCGACAAATTAAATCATATCAATATCTTTTTTTTCTTCTCTACGCGTGAAAAAACACCCCGCCTATTATAAGGACAAAATATACCCTACCTAATAATAATAATAATCAAATAATACTACAAAAACAATGTTTTTAAATTTCACGTCGATTGAGAGTAGCTTCCCCTCATAAGGGTATGTTTTGGTCCCCAAACCAGTCCGACAAGTTTCCCCCATTATAACTGGTCTGTATTCACTCAAAGCATGGTAGACTATTTTTGGATTGTAACTGGCATCCAACACCCAGTAGGTTTGTACTACACAGGGGCTTGGTCTTATGGCAGGATAACATTTTTCTTTCAAATACCGGTCGATGGACATATTTTTCAAACGGACAGAATAAATATAAAGTTTAAAAAAAGTTTGTCTTGTTCTTGCTTACAACCCTGGAACCCCACATATACGTGGGATACCGTTTTTTTAACAGGTAAGAACATACAAATTCAATGTCATTTTAATGGCTTGTCAATAAATTAATAATGGTCGATACGGATAAAATGATAAAACAACCCCCTTTTGCCTTTCACCAATTATGACTAGGACTCAGTATATGTAGGCCTAGTGGTGGTGCTATCTTCTGTAAACTGTGTAACAGTGTCTCAGAATATGTAGTGGTGGTAGTCTATCTTCTGTAAACTGTGTAACAGTGTCTCAGAATATGTAGTGGTGGTAGTCTATCTTCTGTAAATGGCGAAATTTTTAAAAATCACGTCGCTTACACCAGAAATACGTTGCTTACACCAGAAATACGTCGCTTACACTAGAAACAAGTCGCTTACACAAGAAATACGTCCAGCCTACTAATTGTATTAGAGGCCGACCGAACTTCGGTTTCGTTTTCTGATTTGGCGCCGAAAATAGGCATATGGCCTCTTTTGGTATAGTTTCGGTTTCGACGGAAGCTAAAAAGTTAGCTTTCGGTTTGTTTTCGGTTTCGGCCGAAAGTGATATTGACTTTCGGTCATCAGCCAAATATCTTTCATTTGTAATTTTTGTATTGTTTTGTTTAATTTTATCAAAATTTTGTCATAATATTTAGATACAAAAATCTTATTTAAAGTAGGTATTGCCTTTTAGGTTTTTTAATTGTTTATGAATATTCAATTCTGAATAAAATTATATATAATAGGCCTACGACATGTATATGCAACAGTATATTACAAGCTCCATGGTTTACTTAAATGGAGTGGGCTACCAATAAACTAGTTAATATTTAAAATCTTTTGTTTGGAAATTTAGGTTTATTTTTCACCTTCGGCCAAAGGTGTTGTTAAACTTTGTTTTCGGCTTTGGTTTCAGACGAAAGTTAATTTATAACTTTCGGTATGGTTTCGTTTTCGGCCGAAACCAAATATTTGGTTTTTGTATTTGGTAAATTGTATTTCATATAACAGAAAACCCAGAAATAACACTTATTGTTGTTGTTTTTATTTGCATCAACCTATGCATAATTAATTGTGAGTTTTGAACATGTGGCAGAAGACAAACATTATTTTAAATCAGTAGAAAATCCAGTTGTAGGCTACTATTTTAAGATTTTAAAAATTTAAATTAAAAAACAGTTTTATTAAAACGCCAACATTGTAAGAGTTCAGTTGTTGTCGAACCGAACGGAACCCGAACTTGAATTATGACCGAACCGAACCCAAACTTACTTTTTCACCAATTCAACCGAACCGAATCCGAATTTAGGGTCCTACCGAACCAAACCGAACCCGAACTTATGGTCTTACTGAACCGAACCCGAACTGCTCAATGAGGGTTCCATTCACATCTCTATGTGGCGCCCCAGGGCAAAAGTTTCAGCGACACCCCCTTGCATACTGTAACTGCTTTGTTTAGTGCTATATTTAGACATTTAGACTATATTTGCCGCCCCCTATTAGTGTCGCCCCCGGGCATATGCCCCCCCTCTGCCCAGTGGCGTACCGAGGGCTGGTGTCACCCGATGCGGTAAACTTTGGGTGTCACCCCCCACCCCGCCCACGACTTTCACCATAGTTTTCGTCTCGTTAAAACAAGCCTATAGTTCAAATATGAAAAAAAAAAAAATTAGATTAATATTAGAAAGTAAAAGCAATAGACAACTGACTGAAACAACCGTACGGTTAGTTATTTTTACATTAAAAGTACTTTTTTTTATTTTTGTCCTTTCCTGCTCTTCAAAACTGCAACCTTGTCAATCACCTCATCAAAATCTAGGCTTTATCATTCACAGTATCCCTTTCAATCAATAACATAGCCAGATCAGAAAGTCTTTATTGTCTTTAGTTTTGAAAAGCTCCGTTCACATGAAGCCACAGACACACATATGTTAGAAATAATTGAAGTACTAGCGAAAGTGTTGGAAGAGATTCTATGAAGACCCATTTAGCTATGAATTTCAAAATATCTAATACTGACCAGTCCATGGCTTTTTTTAGGTCATTATCAGTTGCTTTTAGGTGTCGTCTAAGCCGTGGTAGTTCTTTTAGGAGCTCATCTTCGGATAGCTCATTGTAGAAAGAGGTTAATTTGGGAACGGACACCAATAACTCTACTTCACTTGCTAACAGTAGAATCTTGGGCTGAACAGCCTCAAACAAATCTGCAACTTTCTTAAACGCTGTTGATCTGATTTTGAGTTCAGAATTAAAGTGATCAATACAATCTAGCTCTAGCATCTCCCTACTGCTTTCTTCTCGCATAGAAATTCCAGCATCTCTTAATTTTCCCAGGCAATTCTCTTCTTAAATCTTAATCTTCTCACTACCGAAATCCCATGTTGGTCTGATTTTAAAAGTACTTGTTCAATAGCATGCTCCACTAATTGACTCCACTTTTCGTGCAAAAGCAATCTTAAGGCGTCTAACTCGGTCACCACTTTATCAAGAGTTAAGTCTTTGGTCTGCAGGTACTGCTGTGTAAGATTAACTTCTTCAAGTATATCAGCCCAAAGGTAAAAGTAGCAGAAAAACGTGAAATCACAGACAACATGTAAAAGTCCTTGTGCTGTACCTCTTGTGTCCAAATTCTAACGAGGATCACATACAGCTTCAATCGCAGAAATACATTCATCAAACTTATCTTTCACTGGTTTAACAGCAGCATGATGAGCGCTCCAACGTGTTGTAGATAACCTTTACAACACCCCAGTGTGTTCAATTAAAACATCCCATTGATGAGTGGAAGCATCAAAGAAGGAAAAAATTCTCTCAATGTTACCAAAAAATGTTATACATGAAGCATTTTCGGCAAAAGAGTGTTAACACACAAGTTAAGGGAATGGCCCACATATCCATTAACATAATTTTCTTGTTCTTTCTTTTCAAAATGGCTTGAACACCTACATGGATTCTAGACATTGTGGCAGCATTGTCAAAACTTTGAGCTCTGCACATCATTATATCAAGTCCGTAATTTTTAGATTTTTAAGAATGTCAGAACTGAGGTCGTCAGCTTTATTTCCCCCTTAGAGGAAAAAAATCCAAGAAACACTTCTCTCACTTCAACTTTCCCACTGTGGATTTTCATAAATCTGATCACTTCAGACATTTGGTCAGTGTGCGATGTATCAGGTGTGCTGTCAAACATAATTCCAAAATACCTTGCGGCCTTTATATCCATAACAAGATTTTTCTTTGCATGGTTGGCCAATACATTTATACATTTATTTTGAATTTTTGGTGAAAGATAAGACTAGTCTGACTAGGTGCTCTTTCAGCACTGGGTCATATTTGGAAAGCATCTCAGCCGTCTCAAGAAAGTTTTCTTTATTCAACGACGATTCATCTTCGTTGTGGCTACGAAATGCCAGATTTTGCTTCGCAAGAAACAATGTAATAGCTAGCAACCTGTGTAGGATATCCCTCCACCTTTTCTTCTCCCTATCCCTTCAGGCAATACTTTCGGCATCAATTGGTGCCAATGTTTTCCATTTTGCAAGGCAAGGCTCTTTAGAAGTCTCACGATTATGTAGTTTCGGACTCTGTTTCTACCACTTATCAAACACAGGAACAAATTTAGGTGTCGTAAAATTATCATTTTTTATATTGTTTTTTTTCATTCGGGTGTCACCCCCTGAGAGGGTGTCACCTGGTGCGGTCCGCACCCACCTCGGTACGTCTCTGCCTCCCCCCCCCCTCTTTGTGGGAGCTCTGCTGTCTGCAGAGTAGGTTCAGAAACCCAGTGTTTTGCCGCCTAGTACATCTAAATTAGGCACCAGAAACAGCAATGGCGTTCATTATGTAAGTGATGGCTGGGATTGGCAATAGAACTAAAAACAACAATAGGCCTTCTCTGAGACTATTAGTAATGTTTGCAAAGCATTGAATGAAGTGTATTGTGTGAATCTCCAACATGTTTTTTTTTTTATAGTTCCTTCAGAAAAATAATTGGTGGCCTACCACATGAAGTATGAAATACTTATATAGCCCAACTTATTTCCTTTTAACATCCCTCTAATTCTGACATATAGACTAATATATTTTTGCTGACTACGATATAATAGGTGAAACGTTAAAATTAGGACGATTAGGCTACATAGGTCTGTTTAGTAATTTTTATGTTTTAATTTATAATTTTCTGAAAAAATTGTATGAGCTAAAAATAGGCCTATTTCATAATAAAATATATTAGTATCAGTGGCGTTTCAAGTATTGCAAGGTGTGGGTGGCAACTAGTGCAAGGTAGGAGAGGTAGGGGACAGGGAAGCCTAGGCAACTACCGTTTGTATAATGTGTGTGTGTGGACAATAATGCAAGAAGGAATAGTGAACATATGGTTAAAATAAAAGGCTAATTAACAACTGGTGCACTATTTCCCCATAAAGTATTTAACAATAATTAACATTGTACCAAGAGCGCATTAGTGAAACGTAAAATAAGAAACAGATAAAATATTTATATGAAAAGAACAATAGTAAACAAAAAGGAAAGAAATATTGTTAAAATCCTCTGATTGGAAAAAATGTGGGAGGGGGGATTGAGGGGGGTAGGAACCATGTTACACTCCCTTTGTGGCTACGCCTATGAGAGTTATAGTCGTTATGAAATCTTTTAAACAAGTTTTAAAATGTATTACAATTAATTATAGTATAGACCTTTCCTTTTCAAATCTATTTTAAACATAAATGCAAGCGTCCAAAATAGTGTTACTTGTTTTGAGGAGGTGGGTAACAAATTGTTGACGTAATTATATAGGGGGGGGGTCTCTGAAAATTTGACAGTTGTTGACAAGGGGGGGGGGGGAGGTAAAAAACGCCAAAAAATTGTTGACGTAAATAATGGACGTCCCCTAACTTAACATCAATTAAAGCACTAACCACTAAACTAAATGCAAGACCAAATTTAAACCACAGATAAGCGTAGGATGCAATAATCTTCTCTATAGAAGGAGTGTCTGTAAGATATAAGATAAGAACTGCAACATTTATTACTAGTAGTGAATATACACATCTGACAAGTGTAACAATAATAGTAGTAGCATCAATAGTTAAATTACTAAACCTATTATCACTGGAGGAGAAATGTGAAGAAGAGCAAAGTAATTATAATGCATAAATATCAAGAAGCATTAAATTCTAACTTAGAAATGCAACCCAACAGTAATCTATTGCAATGTTCAGATAGACAAAAACACTTTTCTTATACCATATGCAAGAACAAATTTACATAGACCTACAAGTTCTTTTTCTTCTCGATTGGTATCTGGGCATGGAATGGGTTGCCTGAACAAACCAGAAAAACCAACAACTTAACATCATTTAAAACTCTAGCCTCATAAGAATGCAAGACTAGACTTAAACCACAGATAAGTGTAGGATGCCATAATCTTCTGTATAGAAGGAGCGTCTGTAACAAATAAAAAAAGATAACTTATGAAGTTGAGTCATGAATATGTAAATTAGTGTTTGCAAGGCATTTAAATAATTTTTTATGCAAATTCAACATGACCCTTTCAAAATCATTCCTTCAGAATGAATAAAATTGCAGGATGCAACACGTAGGGCCTATAATAATAATATATTTGTATAGCACTGTCAACAAATATAATGTAAGGTCAGAGCGCATTTAACATACAACTAAGAATAAGAACGCGGATATAAGTTCTAGGCTAAGAATAAAACTAATTGGTGATTTAAAACTTTACAAACATAGGACAAATCAAATAAATGAAGCATTAGCCGACCTAACATACAACTAAGACAGTGTCTAATGAGATTTTAAGTTTTTTTTTAAAGCAACAGTAGAGTTTGTTCCCCTGAGTTGAATGGGAAGTTGATTTCTTTCCAACAAAGCCACTAAATTGGTTATCAATTTTGAAACCGATAATAAAATTTCTGATTGTTGCTTAACAACCCTAGACTGTAAGGATGTTTTGTTTTCAACACTCAAGGATCATTAGATTTCATAGTTCAATGCCTGTTAAGGTTGTTATAATTATACTATTTTACATTGCAATTGATAAAGAGCTTAGCACCCTTCTCAGTAGTTGACCCAACATATTTTCTGCCTTTACAATTCAAACAGTTGTAAAAGTTTGTGCTTGCCCCACATACATTTTTTCCATGCTGCCCCTGATGTTAGATACATTTTTCGCAGAATATCATTTTAATAGTTTAAAAAGGCCTACTAGAATTTATTTTGTCCACATTCGTTGCCTAGAGGTTAAGGATAACGTTAATGCTAATTACCAAAACTGTGTAAAGTATGTATAGTCCAAATTGTATGTTATGATGTGAGGACTAGACTTTCCTTTGGTGTTCTTTTACAAAATATCTTTTTCAATGAATAACCTTTAACGAATTACAGAGTTTCTCATGCAAAAGCACACAAAAACAAACATATCAGGCCAAAATAAAAAGTTCAAAATGATATGATCTCAAAATTAAAAAAAAAATATACGCCACTACTCTAAAACGTTATTAGTGAATTTATATCCCTTGTATTTTACATATAGTCTAGGCAAGTAAGTTCATAAAAAGGTAGTTACGTTAATCATGAAGTTGAAGCAAAGCCATGCCAGGTCCACAGAAAAAATTTTGGTGAATGCTGGAATACACAATTTTAGTTTTTGCTCAAGCATTTTATAATTATTCTTGTGTGCTAGAATGATAATTCTTAATAATAATAATAATATTTGTATAGCGCTGCCAAAACGTAACGATTTAGTCTATTCATCCATTTTTTATGTCTACTTTCATTGAGATTTAATCTACTTATATTACATTAACTTTTGTGTAACTAGTGCACTACAATGGCGAGATTGCCCTCCCTTGTACTTGTGACTGTACTGCTGATTATTGGACAAGTGCTAGGCCAATATTTGAACCAAAAGACATGCTCGAAAAGAAATTCAGCCACTATACAACCTGACGCAACTGCCTGGCTGGGTGGAATTTTATCTCTGAGTAAAACGGGGTCAGACGGCTACGGCTGTGGAACATCTGAAGGATGTATGTTTCTTTATATTATTTTTTATTACCGTAAGCCAGATATTAAATTGTTTTTAACATTCGAGCATGCCTAAATTTATCTTAAACAAATATTATTTCAAACAAAAATTCTAAAATATGTTTAATGTATAGAGTAGATCTTTCTCTCACAAGATAATTATTTTAACTAAACACTTCATTGTTTAATTTCCAGTTATGCAAAGCTATGAGGCGATACGATGGGTATTGGAACTCTTGAATAAAAGAAATGAAACTCTGCAGACTCAGTTTCTTACAGATTTTTATGTCCCTGGTATCAAACTAGGTAATTATCTGTATGCAAGCAATATCTTGGACTAGTGGTTCCCAAGGGTAAGCCGTTTGTTTACAAAGATGCTGCAGGGAATTGCGAAGGCATTCAAAATCATTATTTTTCCTATCTTTGGTAAAATGTGACACCCAGGACTTTTTTGATTTGATATGGTAAAATGTGACACCCATGTCTTACACTATACCTAAAATCTTAAGTATTATTTTTAAGATAATGATAATACTTAAATCTGAAGTAATGAAGTATAAGGGAAAAAAAATAAAATAATTTACAGCATTAGTTTTCAATTGAAATATAATTTCTCATTATTCTTGTGTTTATTGTTAAAAACACATTTTAGTAAAGGTTGACCATGTTTCAAAATAATTCACAAAAGTAGCTGCACACATATTTTTTTTATTAGACTAATGAATTCTGATAGTTGTTCTTTTATTATTGTGTGAAATTAATTCTTGAACCTTTAAATACCTAATGTTGATAGGTTTGGTGCAAAATTATGAAACCACTTTGATTTAGTCCAACTTTTGGATTAAAAATAAATATTGCTTAGACCCAACTGTGCAAATATTAAATGTTGACATAGTTTAGTAGCATGCAGAAAACAAACAAAATTTTGTATCAGGTTATCAAACCTTATTCCATCTAATTTTTAAGAAGTTTCATTTAAAATGTGACCTATTTTATTGTAGTTTTCAGTTATGACCTATATTCTTAACTTTTACCATTTATTAAAGCTATATGGATTGCTATATGGATTGTATAAAACCATATATGTTAGTTAACTATATGTCCTGTGTACATAAATCTCTAATATCTGCAGGTAAATAATAACAACTACATTTAAATCTATAAGATTTGCAGGTATATACCATCTGCCTATAAACCTATGCAGGTAGCCTTAAAACATTTACAGGTAAACCTTTAATACCTGCAGGTAAAGTTATAACACTTATAAGGTTGTACTTAATAGAGCTGCCTTTTGTTGCCTAAATTCAGGAATGAAAGTTCTCAATTACTGCAACAACCAGAAAACAGCAGTGGCAGCTTTAGCTGAAGTATTCCCAGAGCTTGTCAATACTGATGATGCTTGCAATGAGCAAACGAAAGGGCTCACTTTGGGTAAATTAGTTTGTTCTTTTAATATAATTAAATCTTTTCTTTTTTTAAATATAAATTTGCTGTCATGTTTTCCCCGAGACTTTGATAGTATGTTTTTCCTTGAGACTTTGATAGTATGTTTTTTCCCGAGACTTTGATAGTATGTTTTTCCCCGAGACTTTGATAGTATGTTTTTCCCCGAGACTTTGATAGTATGTTTTTCCCAGAGACTTTGATAGTATGTTTTTCCCAGAGACTTTGATAGTATGTTTTTCCCAGAGACTTTGATAGTATGTTTTTCCCAGAGACTTTGATAGTATGTTTTTCCCCGAGACTTTGATAGTACGTTTTTCCCCGAGACTTTGATAGTATGTTTTTCCCCGAGACTTTGATAGTATGTTTTTCCCCAAGACTTTTATATTATGTTTTTCCAGAGACTTTGTAGTATTTTTTTCTCTAATATTTTTCCTGTAACTATTTTTTTCATTTTACAATAATTCAGTTCTTATATTTTTGCCTTTAACTTTGTTTTCTTGTTTTTACTATAATTTTGTTGTCCCGTTTAGACTATATAAATACATAAAGTTTTAAATGAGGGCATTTTTTCCCAATCAAAATCACATTTAAGGATAATTACAAATATGTAATGTATATTACTATCTCCTTTTTAATGTATGTTTAACTTTATGTTATGTTTAACTTTATGTTATGTTTAACTTTATGTTATGTTTAACTTTATGTTATGTTTAATTTTATGTTATGTTTAACTTTATGTTATGTTTAAATTTATGTTATGTTTAACTTTATGTAATGTATGTTTAACTTTATGTTATGTTTAACTTTATGTTATGTATGTTTACCTTTATGTTATGTATGTTTACCTTTATGTTATGTATGTTTAACTTTATGTTATGTATGTTTAACTTTATGTTATGTATGTTTAACTTTATTTTATGTATGTTTAACTTTATGTTATGTATGTTTAACTTTATGCTATGTATGTTTAACTTTATGCTTTGTATGTTTAACTTTATGTTATGTATGTTTAACTATATGTTATGTATGTTTAACTTTATGTTATGTATGTTTAACTTTATGTTATGTATGTTTAACTTTATGTTATGTATGTTTAACTTTATGTTATGTATGTTTAACTTTATGTTATGTATGTTTAACTTTATGTTATGTATGTTTAACTTTATGTTATGTATGTTTAACTTTATGTTATGTATGTTTTACTTTATGTTACGTATGTTTAACTTTATGTTACGTATGTTTAACTTTATGTTACGTATGTTTAACTTTATGTTACGTATGTTTAACTTTATGTTACGTATGTTTAACTTTATGTTATGTATGTTTAACTTTATGTTATGTATGTTTAACTTTATGTTATGTATGTTTAACTTTATGTTATGTTTAACTTTATGTTATGTTATGTTTAACTTTATGTTATGTATGTTTACCTTTATGTTATGTATGTTTAACTTTATGTTATGTATGTTTAACTTTATGTTATGTATGTTTAACTTTATTTTATGTATGTTTAACTTTATGTTATGTATGTTTAACTTTATTTTATGTATGTTTAACTTTATGTTATGTATGTTTAACTTTATGGTATTATGTTTAACTTTATGTTATGTATGTTTAACTTTATGTTATGTATGTTTAACTTTATGTTATGTATGTTTAACTTTATGTTATGTATGTTTAACTTTATGTTATGTCCAATTGCAATTAATCTGGGCAAAAGAAAATCCCCCAATAAAAAAAGAATAAAACTGGAATTCTCCAAACTTGAAGTCAACAGTGATTACTTTATTTAATATAAACTAGTATGTGACATATTTAATAGTTTATTTAATATAAACTAGTATTGTGACATTTTGGTCTGATGACAGAAAGCTCAGTTGGCGTATCTAAGGTCCTGGGCTAGAATCCTGATAAAGAATCCTGATTAGAAGGTTTTCCTCAAGCCCATGCAGATGTCATGGTGCTTGACATTACTTGGGGAAAAAGTTAAGGCAGGTGGGTATTGTGCTGGCTACATAATTCCCCTAATATGCCTTGGCCATGGAAACCACAGATCCAATTGGTCTGATGTGGATACTTTGTGTATACTTTTTAAAATAAAGACTTATGACAATATTTTTGGAAAATTAAGAACATATTTCTTTGTGTGCATAAAATTCTGAAATTATAGCAGCTGTCCCCTTTCTTCTGTTCATTATTTTAAATATAAAAATGTTTTTGCCACTTAAATTTGACTGTGTTTTTTTTTATTGTAGGTATCGTTGGGGCTTCAAGATCGGGGGACACCATTCCTCTAGCAGACGCAGCAGAGGCTTACGATATCCCAGTCATTTCGTACCAGGCCACCGTCCCCGAACTGACGCTGTCTGGGCAGCATCCCAACTTCATGAGAACTGTGTCTCCAGACGGTCCACTTATGGATGTAAGAATTCTAGTACAGTGGACATTGTGTTACCTTAGGCTGTTAATGAGGTTCCCCCAGACTGTCATGAGTCGTGTACAGCTGAGATGGTTGGCATTCAATCCCATAGATCATTTCAGGCTAGAACTATGTTCTTGTGAACCTTTAGTGATGTGAGAAAAACTATAAAAAAAACAAATTCAAAATGGAACATTTATGGGTCACAGGTCACAGGTCTATAATTTTTTTGTTTATTTATTTCTGCTTCATCCCAGTCAGGAGCATGGTGGCCAAGCGGCATCGCATTCAACTGGCATCATGGTTCGAATCCTGGTGCAGACTAGGATTTGTTCCCGGGACGAGGGGGTGTCCCGGAGTCTACCCAGCTCTGATGGGTACCTGACATTAGTTGGGGTAAAGTAAAGGCGGCTGGGCAATGTGCTGGCCACACAATCCCATAGTATGCCGCGGCCACAGAAACTGGTGAACGCAGCTTCACTGGCCCTGGGATCAATTAGGTCAGAAGGGTGCTTTACATCTTACATCCCACTCAGGAAAGCAACTTCGATGAACACAACCCGCAGTGTTGCATTGGAATAGAAATGTTCAATCTGGATCCTCACAGTGACTGTCCAGAGCACTGACCTCAAGACCAGGCAGTCACAATATCTGCCACCAAATGTTAATTTTGTTGTAAACGAAATGGAAAAATATATTTTAAAACCCCAAGTAGTTTGAAAAACGAACTATAACAAACATGTTTTTTCTTCTCCAAAAATTTTTGACCCCCTAAGGAATGCAAAATTAAAATTGTGGTAATGTCTAAAGTGATATTGAAGGTCATGGTCATGCAATATGGCTTTACCTGGCCTACATTATTTAAATTTATGCTGAAATTGTTTTCTTTTTGGGGTAACTTTAAAGAACAGTAACAAAAGCTGTTATTATCATCTTTGTTCAGTTGATTGTGAAAGTTTTAATTTCTTCAACCAGGTGATTGTGAAAATTCTGACCAAACTGCAGTGGAACTACATAGCTGTCGTCTATGATGCTGGGACCTTTGGGTCATCTGGCTATAAAGTTCTCCACGAGAGGCTGGTCAGTGCCGGCATCTGCCTGACCACTGCCATCCGGGTGAATGCTGATGACGACCAGTCTGCAGACGACACCATAAATAAACTGATCAACACCAAGGCCACTGGGGTGATTTATATCGGGCCTGTTTCCTACACAACATCTCTTATTCAACATGGAAATAAAAAAATGCCAGGTAGAGTAAACACAATCTGTGTATTAACTAGGGAATGTTTCTCCCATTAAGAATACACTGGTGGGCTAAAGCACAGGGGAGATCCAAGTATCATTGCACGGGCGAGAGCCCACCGAAATTTAATGGGGAGGAAGCACATCAATACCAGTTTACTTCAAGTCCTGTGTTTGGATGACCAGGCCTATAGGGATTTGTACAATTGGGCGAAAGAACTGGTATTCTTACTGTGTTTGGATGACCAGGCCTATAGGGATTTGTACAATTGGGCGAAAGAACTGGTATTCTAACTGTGTTTGGATGACCAGGCCTATAGGAATTTGTACAATTGGGCGAAAGAACTGGTATTCTAACTGTGTTTGGATGACCAGCCCTATAGGGATTTGTACAATTGGGCGAAAGAACTGGTATTCTTACTGTGTTTGGATAACCAGGCCTATAGGGATTTGTACAATTGGGCGAAAGAACTGGTATTCTAACTGTGTTTGGATAACCAGGCCTATAGGGATTTGTACAATTGGGCGAAAGAACTGGTATTCTAAGTTTTGCCAGCTCATTAATGAGCCAGGGAATTCCACAAGGGGGCAAAAGTGTAGTGCATGCCTACCCCTTTTTTGTTACACGCCCTAAACCTAGAAGCTGGAAGGTTTGTCTGTTTTTATAGAGACTTTGGTTTTAGTCTCTTGTTTCCAGAGATATTTTTGGGGCCTGTTGGGAATAACTACAGTTGGAAGAATTCTTTATCTGTTCTCGGTGGTAATTTGTCCTTTTTTGATGTATTTTATCTTAAATAGAAGTTTGTATTAAAACTGTTGCTTTAAGTGCCCTTTTGAGAACCACTGTGTATCAGGTTGTTTTTTCTTCATATTTAATGTCAATTTTTTACATTAATTTTAACTAAAACAGTTTTAGAAACAGTAATTTTTACATTTTTAATTTACATTCCAGTGAAAATGAATAAACAGATTGGTATTTCTTTTCTTTCAGCATCTGACAAGCTGCAGTGGATTTACCTTGAGGTCAATCAGGATGCTCCATATGAACCCGCCACAACATATCAACGCGGATCCATTTTTGTCTCTGCCGCTTCCAGGTTCATAGTCGAGTTTGAAGACCACTGGATTCGAATTGATGAGAATAATCCCTCCAATGAAAATCCCTGGTTCTCCAAGTGGTATGAAGATACCTACAGCTGCAAATTCAATCCAACCAGCACAGAGAAGTGAGTGAAAATTTCATTCATTGTAGGTTTGAGTTGTAAAAAAAAAAAAACTTTGGTAAATAAATCAAACTAGTGCAAACTAAATGTTTAAAATTGGAGCACAGTGTTTTTCAAGTAGAGAACAAAAAGCTCTTGTTTTGAAGGTCTAGTGGAGTAGTGGAAAAAAATGTGTGGTTTACATGACATAGAAAAGAAATGTGATCAATTACGACGAGAAAATGTTACCTCACATTAGTTAGACCTATACTAAAATATACTTCTTCTGTCTGGGACACATCATCTAAAGAATACATATAAACAATTCCCAAAAGAGCTGTAAAATTAATTAGAAGTGAGTTTTTTGCAACTGACAAGGGTTACACCAATATTTAAATCACTAAGCCCTTAGAGGAAAAAGGATAAATATAATTCAAAATGTAATTAGACATAAACCCAAAAATTCTTACTTAGAAATACAACACTATAATAAAATAAAATACTCAGTAAGACAGAGATAAAAAAAGCTTTTCTTGATTCATATATAGGTTAGGCCAAGTGACAAGTTATTACATCATTAAAATTATAATGATGAATGAATAAGTATGAATGGAAATGTGTGCCCAAGATTATCCATTACATTTTAAAACTATTTCTTTGTTTTCTGTTTCCCTGACAACCAGAGACTGCCACTCACTATATGCTGGGATGAATGACATTGAAAAGGAGACTGTGAAAAGAAAAAAGTACCAGCAGGATCAGTATGTGGAGGCTGCAGTTATGTCTGTGTACACATACGCTTATGCCTTGCGCAAGGCACAGATTGAGCGCTGTGGAAACACGCCTGGTATTTGTCCAGCTCTACAATCTTTATCCAGGAAAGATTTCTACAATAACTACATAAAGAAGGTAAAATAAAAAATAATGTAGTTTTATAATCTTATTACATCATTACAGAAGTAAAGTGTGCTGCCATACAATCCCCTAGTATGCCATGGCCACAGAAATTGGTGAACACTGCTTCCCTGGCCCTATGATCAATTTGGTCCGCCGGTTACTTTACTTCTATTTATATCATTACAGAAACAATAGAATTAAGGAATCATTTTGTCTACATTTTAACAAATGAAAATAGTGGAAAAAACAACAAAAAAGCCTTTTTTTTTGTGGTTTTGTACGACAGTTTTTAGTTTAAGGGTATCTTAGCGGGGAAAGTATTTTCAACATACATTTTGCTGGCCCTATAATCCCACACTTTTAAAACTTTCATTGAACCGACTGCTGACATTTTTGTTTTAAAATACTTCATTAAAAAACTTCATTAAAAGTGTTCCTATCAATAAATTATATTTTGATATTTTAAACATTTGTTGAGTTTTCCAAGCCTCTCATTGTCTCGTTCTCTCATGGGCTCAGGTCAATTTTACCTTTACTGCTGAAGAGAGGGTCCCCAGCCTTGCCTCCAACAACGTTCCCCCATACAATGCGGCCAAACGGTTGAGCTTCATGACCAGTGGGGACGTGTCTGACCCATCCTACTACATCTGGAATTTTAACGACAAGGAAACTGGTTCAGGAGATTCCAGCTTTAAATTTAGAAGAGTAAGTCTCTCAGTGTAATAAGTTATTTACTCCATATTCTAAACATTTCTCTCAGTGTAATAAGTTATTTACTCCATATTCTAAACAATTCTCTCAGTGTAAGAAGTTATTGACTCCATATTCTAAACATTTCTCTCAGTGTAATAAGTTATTTACTCCATATTCTAAACATTTCTCTCAGTGTAATAAGTTATTTACTCCATATTCTAAACATTTCTCTCACTGTAATAAGTTATTTACTCCATATTCTAAACATTTCTCTCACTGTAATAAGTTATTTACTCCATATTCTAAACATTTCTCTCACTGTAATAAGTTATTTACTCCATATTCTAAACATTTCTCTCACTGTAATAAGTTATTTACTCCATATTCTAAACATTTCTCTCACTGTAATAAGTTATTTACTCCATATTCTAAACATTGTTCTCTCACTGTAATAAGTTATTTACTCCATATTCTAAACATTTCTCTCACTGTAATAAGTTATTGACTCCATATTCTAAACATTTCTCTCACTGTAATAAGTTATTGACTCCATATTCTAAACATTTCTCTCAGTGTAATAAGTTATTTACTCCATATTCTAAACATTTCTCTCAGTGTAATAAGTTATTGACTCCATATTCTAAACATTTCTCTCACTGTAATAAGTTATTGACTCCATATTCTAAACATTTCTCTCACTGTAATAAGTTATTTACTCCATATTCTAAACATTTCTCTCACTGTAATAAGTTATTTACTCCATATTCTAAACATTTCTCTCACTGTAATAAGTTATTTACTCCATATTCTAAACATTGTTCTCTCACTGTAATAAGTTATTTACTCCATATTCTAAACATTTCTCTCACTGTAATAAGTTATTTACTCCATATTCTAAACATTTCTCTCAGTGTAAGAAGCTATTGACTCCATATTCTAAACATTTCTCTCAGTGTAATAAGTTATTTACTCCATATTCTAAACATTTCTCTCACTGTAATAAGTTATTTACTCCATATTCTAAACATTTCTCTCACTGTAATAAGTTATTTACTCCATATTCTAAACATTTCTCTCAGTGTAATAAGTTATTTACTCCATATTCTAAACATTTCTCTCAGTGTAAGAAGTTATTGACTCCATATTCTAAACATTTCTCTCAGTGTAATAAGTTATTTACTCCATATTCTAAACATTTCTCTCAGTGTAATAAGTTATTTACTCCATATTCTAAACATTTCTCTCACTGTAATAAGTTATTTACTCCATATTCTAAACATTTCTCTCACTGTAATAAGTTATTTACTCCATATTCTAAACATTTCTCTCACTGTAATAAGTTATTTACTCCATATTCTAAACATTTCTCTCACTGTAATAAGTTATTTACTCCATATTCTAAACATTTCTCTCACTGTAATAAGTTATTTACTCCATATTCTAAACATTGTTCTCTCACTGTAATAAGTTATTTACTCCATATTCTAAACATTTCTCTCAGTGTAATAAGTTATTTACTCCATATTCTAAACATTTCTCTCAGTGTAAGAAGTTATTGACTCCATATTCTAAACATTTCTCTCGCTGTAATAAGTTATTGACTCCATATTCTAAACATTTCTCTCAGTGTAATAAGTTATTTACTCCATATTCTAAACATTTCTCTCAGTGTAAGAAGTTATTGACTCCATATTCTAAACATTTCTCTCAGTGTAATAAGTTATTTACTCCATATTCTAAACATTTCTCTCAGTGTAATAAGTTATTTACTCCATATTCTAAACATTTCTCTCAGTGTAATAAGTTATTTACTCCATATTCTAAACATTTCTCTCACTGTAATAAGTTATTTACTCCATATTCTAAACATTTCTCTCACTGTAATAAGTTATTTACTCCATATTCTAAACATTGTTCTCTCACTGTAATAAGTTATTTACTCCATATTCTAAACATTTCTCTCAGTGTAATAAGCTATTTACTCCATATTCTAAACATTTCTCTCAGTGTAATAAGTTATTTACTCCATATTCTAAACATTTCTCTCAGTGTAAGAAGTTATTGACTCCATATTCTAAACATTTCTCTCAGTGTAATAAGTTATTTACTCCATATTCTAAACATTTCTCTCAGTGTAATAAGTTATTTACTCCATATTCTAAACATTTCTCTCACTGTAATAAGTTATTTACTCCATATTCTAAACATTTCTCTCAGTGTAAGAAGTTATTGACTCCATATTCTAAACATTTCTCTCAGTGTAATAAGTTATTTACTCCATATTCTAAACATTTCTCTCAGTGTAATAAGTTATTTACTCCATATTCTAAACATTTCTCTCACTGTAATAAGTTATTTACTCCATATTCTAAACATTTCTCTCAGTGTAAGAAGTTATTGACTCCATACTCTAAACATTTCTCTCAGTGTAATAAGTTATTTACTCCATATTCTAAACATTTCTCTCACTGTAATAAGTTATTTACTCCATATTCTAAACATTTCTCTCACTGTAATAAGTTATTTACTCCATATTCTAAACATTGTTCTCTCACTGTAATAAGTTATTTACTCCATATTCTAAACATTTCTCTCAGTGTAATAAGCTATTTACTCAATATTCTAAACATTTCTCTCAGTGTAATAAGTTATTTACTCCATATTCTAAACATTTCTCTCAGTGTAAGAAGTTATTGACTCCATATTCTAAACATTTCTCTCACTGTAATAAGTTATTTACTCCATATTCTAAACATTTCTCTCAGTGTAATAAGTTATTTACTCCATATTCTAAACATTTCTCTCAGTGTAAGAAGTTATTGACTCCATATTCTAAACATTTCTCTCAGTGTAATAAGTTATTTACTCCATATTCTAAACATTTCTCTCACTGTAATAAGTTATTTACACCATATTCTAAACATTGTTCTCTCACTGTAATAAGTTATTTACTCCATATTCTAAACATTTCTCTCAGTGTAATAAGCTATTTACTCCATATTCTAAACATTTCTCTCAGTTTAATAAGTTATTGACTCCATATTCTAAACATTTCTCTCACTGTAATAAGTTATTTACTCCATATTCTAAACATTGTTCTCTCACTCTAATAAGTTATTTACTCCATATTCTAAACATTTCTCTCAGTGTAATAAGCTATTTACTTTATATTATAAACATTTCTCTCAGTTTAATAAGTTATTTACTCCATATTCTAAACATTGTTCTCAGTGTAATAAGTTATTTACTCATATTCTAAACATTTCTCTCACTGTAATAAGTTATTTACTCATATTCTAAACATTTCTCTCACTGTAATAAGTTATTTACTCCATATTCTAAACATTGTTCTCTCTAGGTGGGGGCATACATAAACGGCTACTTGGATTTTAATTTGGACAATGTCCGGATGTACTCAAACAACAGGACCACAGCCCTAAACCCCTTGCCCAGTTCCCTTTGTCCGTCCAGTGGTTGCAGCCCATGCCTAGGCCTTCCTTCTGACATCAAGTATTACTATGAGCCTGGTGATATTGTTGTGAATGGGATATATTCCCTCCACAACACCGGAACCATGCCACTTACCTGTGGAACTCTCATGTAAGCATTTACAATATTAAAAACTAGAAGTGAAGAGTAAAATTAAAAACTAGAAGTGAAGAGTAAAATTAAAAACTAGAAGTGAAGAGTAAAATTGAAGATCTCCACTCAGAAAATTTTTTTAAAAACCTTTTCTCCACTATTTGGCTATGGAGAATTTCTCCTTGGGGACCTTTTTGTTTGGCCTTCAGTGCCTAACCGTCATTCTGACTGATGACAGTGTATGAGATAGTTTAGTTCCCTTTCTCGATCAATTATTGTTTGTGTATAAAGTAAAGTAGCCTTCAGACCTAATTGATCATAAGGCCAGTAAAGCAACCTTCGTGCACCAGTTTCTATGGCCACGGCATACTCATAATATGGGATTTGTGATGCCAGCACAATGCCCTGCCGCCTTTACTTTACCCCAACTAATGTCAGGTACTCATCAGAGCTGGGTAATTGTATCATTTTTTTTACCGTATCAAGAAAATAATTAATTTTATGAGTAATACATTTAAGAGGAGGTCCTTTCATTTCTTCATTTTTCAACCAGGTCGGACAACCATGTCATGTTCCTCGAGGCCATGATTTACGCAGTCAAGAAAGCCAACGATGACCCTAGTATTCTGAGGTCAGTCAGACTCGGAGGTTTGGGAATGGATGACTGCAGGGATGGAGGTCTTGGTCAAACTTTACTGGCTCAGGTGAGTGTCTTGATTCTATTCTTGATACCTGATCTCAACAAATGCTTCCATCATGGATAAGATACTTAAGCTGCCTAGCTACTACTGACTGTTAAACTATACATTTGTTTCTATTTTTATTACATTGTTCTATGCAAAAAAAAATATTTATTTAATGAACCTTTTAATTTATTTCACTTTGGATGATGCTTTTTTGTAAATGTGAACAGCTGCGGAATATTTTATTTGATTACTTATTGTTCAAATCTATTATGGTCCATATCTGGTCAAAGAAGGTTGGGCATTAACCCTTCCAGTACTGACCCAGTTATTAGTGACATATAGCCCAACATCCTGGCCATTAAATCCACCACTATTTTCCTGAGTACCAGACAATATTTCCCCACTAAGCTATGCCATGTGTTTGACAACAATTACAGTTCCCTATAAAGAATTGGTAGATTAAATTAAAAAAAATTATCCAGAGACTGGGGTGAAGGGCTACATTTTTGGGGGAGTTTAAATTAGACACTTATGCAGCTTTGTATGAAAGGAAATTTAGGAGCCCGGGCTTCCGAGAATACAATTAGTTGGTGGAAATACACTGGTATTGGAATGTTAATGTACCAAACTCATTTCTCCAGGTCCAGCGTGGCAATCTTTTGATTGCAGACTCTTCGGGAAAGGCCCTAGATCCACGCACTATTGAGGCCTACTCTGCCGCTTACGATGTTCCGCTCACATTGCCGCTTGCCGAGGCCATGAACATGCTCATGAAGCCCATGGTGGGCTACAGGGCCATTGGCTCCGAACTGGATGACAAGACCAAGTATCCTTATTACATCCGAGCTCTTCCTGGCAACGTTGATGAGATTAAGGCGCTGATATTAGTGCTGAAAAATTTGAATTGGATGTATGTACAGGTGAGTGGTTAGTTGTATATTTGGTATTGGTGAGTGGATAATTTTATGGTTAGTACCAGTGAACGGATAATTTTATAGTTGGTATAGGTGAGTGGATAATTTTATAGTTAGTACAGGTGAACGGATAATTTTATGGTTGGTACAGGTGAGTGGATAATTTTATGGTTGGTATAGGTGAGTGGATAATTTTATGGTTAGTACAGGTGAACGGATAATTTTATGGTTGGTACAGGTGAGTGGATAATTTTATGGTTGGTACAGGTGAACGGATAATTTTATGGTTGGTACAGGTGAGTGGATAATTTTATGGTTAGTACAGGTGAACGGATAATTTTATAGTTGGTACAGGTGAGTGGATAATTTTATGGTTAGTACAGGTGAACGGATAATTTTATGGTTGGTACAGGTGAGTGGATAATTTAATGGTTGGTACAGGTGAACGGATAATTTTATGGTTGGTACAGGTGAGTGGATAATTTTATGGTTAGTACAGGTGAACGGATAATTTTATAGTTGGTACAGGTGAACGGATAATTTTATGGTTGGTACAGGTGAGTGGATAATTTTATGGTTAGTACAGGTGAACGGATAATTTTATAGTTGGTACAGGTGAGTGGATAATTTTATGGTTAGTACAGGTGAACGGATCATTTTATGGTTGGTACAGGTGAGTGGATAATTTTATGGTTAGTACAGGTGAACGGATAATTTTATAGTTGGTATAGGTGAGTGGATAAGTTTTTTTAAGTTTCTCTAGGTTGATAATTTTATGTATGGTTTCTTAAAGAAGGAATGGTTTCAGAAATCCATTTTTCTATATACTTTGCCCCTTTTTTTTAATACCCTTGTTATTCGGTTGAATTCTTTGCCATTTGGTAGATCTTTTTAATTGTTTAGTAGAGGAAGCTCTATGCTTGGAAAACTATCACCATTAGAACTGAACATCTTTGATTGAGTTTTTTTTATAGACTTTATAAGATAGAGAAAAACCATTTTTTTAAGGTAATTTACAACTTAATCTTAGCAGTAAGTTTCCTTTTTCCAACCATGTTGGTCTATGGGGCTATTGAAACTGCATTTACTCCTTGGCCACAGCATACAACTAATGTCAGGTACTTATCAAAGATATTTACACTCAGTGGGGACACAGACCTGGGGTAAAAAAATTAGGTTTCTAAGCCAAGACCTTCAGAATGAGACCCAACACTCTACCCGCACAACACCCCCATTCAACGCTGACACCTTTGGTATCTACTTCCAGGCTGTAGTCTCAGATCTGCACTACTCCCAGGACTCACTGCAGCTGTTCAGAGAGCTCGGGGCCAAAGCCGGCATCTGCATTGTGGCCACCCACAATGTTGGCAGCACCCCGCAGCAGCTCAGTGGTGCTCTGGCTGGCCTGCAGGCCAACCTGGCCACCCCCATCACGGTCGTGCTCCTGGAGCCCGATGACATCAGGCGCCTTCTGGCCGCGCTGAGGGACAACACCCCCCTGCGGACATCCCTTGCCCTGATCTCCACCAGCAAGTGGGGCAACGACCCAGACATTGTGAATGGCTTGGAAAGTGTTGCAGAAGGCTCAATTACTTTGAAGTAAGTTTTTTTTTAAAGTAATGTTTATGTGAAATAATAGTAAGTAACCCAGACGGCCCAAATTGATCCATGTTTATTTGCATCCAGCCATATCAAACATACCCTCTCCACCTAAATGAAACCATAGCTTATTACTTTTTTGACTGCTCATTACTTCAAGACCTATGTAATGTCTACCTCCCAAAAACACCAAATCCTTCAAACCAAATATGACTTGTTGCAAAAAAAGTTTGTTACAGTTTCTTCTCCATAGCCTCAGGTTGAAGTGCAAAGGCCCAGATGGCCGCTGGATCAGGATAATGATGATGTTGAATGTGCAGCAAGCTGTAATTTATATAATTTTTATCAAAACTTTAGTGGTGATTAACTGTTCCATGCTGTTACATTCTTCCTCTCCCACTCTTCCTTATAAAACTTATTGCATTCTAAATGTCAGTTAGTTTTAGTGGAAATAAAACTTTTGTTTAATAATCTTGTTTTCCAGTCTCTACCCTTCGTCACTTGCAACCTTCCGAGCTTATTTGAGTGGCTTAAATGCCAACAATTACACGCTGAACCCTTGGTTCAAGGAGTGGTTCATGGCCGCTTATAACTGCTCTTCATCCTCGCAAGCTGGCACAGGAGTCTGTGACTTTACCAAGTCCATTGTCAACGGCACCAATTTTAGATTGCTTTATCAGGTACTATTTGTCATCAAGTTGATTTCTACATGTCTTATTACTAAGTTGATTGTTGTAAGTCTTGTCAATAAGTTGATCTTTGTATGTCATGTTACTAAGTTGATTGTTGTATGTTTTGTCAATAAGTCAATTGTTGTATGTCTGGTCAATAAGTCAATTGTTGTATGTCTGGTCACTAAGTTGATTGTTGTATGTCTGGTCACTAAGTTGATTGTTGTATGTCTGGTCACTAAGTTGATTGTTGTATGTCTGGTCACTAAGTTGATTGTTCTATGTCTGGTCACTAAGTTGATTGTTGTATGTCTGGTCACTAAGTTGATTGTTGTATGTCTGGTCACTAAGTTGATTGTTGTATGTCTGGTCACTAAGTTGATTGTTTTATGTCTGGTCACTAAGTTGATTGTTCTATGTCTGGTCACTAAGTATTTTGTTGTATGTCTGGTCACTAAGTTGATTGTTGTGTGTATGTTTGGTTACTAAGTTGATTGTTTTATGTCTGGTCACTAAGTTGATTGTTTTATGTCTGGTCACTAAGTTGATTGTTTTATGTCTGGTCACTAAGTATTTTGTTGTATGTCTGGTCACTAAGTTGACTGTTGTATGTTTGGTCACTAAGTGGATTGTTTAATGTCTGGTCACTAAGTCAATTGTTGTATGTCTGGTCACTAAGTTGATTGTTGTATGTCTGGCCACTAAGTTGATTGTTGTATGTCTGGTCACTAAGTTGATTGTTGTATGTCTAGTCACTAAGTTAATTGTTGTATGTCTGGTCACTAAGTTGATTGTTGTATGTCTGGTCACTAAGTCAATTGTTGTATGTCTGGTCACTAAGTCGATTGTTGTATATCTGGTCACTAAGTTGATTGTTGTGTGTCTGGTCGCTAAGTTGATTGTTTTATGTCTGGTCACTAAGTTGATTGTTGTATGTCTGGTCACTATGTAGATTGTTGTATGTCTGGTCACTTGGTTGATTGTTGTATGTCTGGTCACTAAGTTGATTGTTGTACGTCTGGTCAGTTGTTGATTGTTGTATGTCTGGTCACTAAGTTGATTGCTGTATGTCTTGTCAATAAGTTGATTGTTGTATGTCTTGTCAATAAGTTGATTGTTATGTCTTGTCAATAAGTTGATTGTTGTATGTCTGGTCACTAAGTTGATTGTTGTGTGTCTGGTCACTAAGTTGATTGTTGTATGTCTGGTCACTAAATTGATTGTTGTATGTCTGGTCACTAAGTTGATTGTTGTATGTCTGGTCACTACGTTGATTGTTGTATGTCTGGCCACTAAGTCGATTGCTGTATGTCTAGTCACTAAGTTGATTGTTGTATGTCTAGTCACTAAGTTAATTGTTGTATGTCTGGTCACTAAGTTTATTGTTGTATGTCTGGTCACTAAGTCAATTGTTGTATGTCTGGTCACTAAGTCGATTGTTGTATGTCTGGTCACTAAGTTGATTGTTGTGTGTCTGGTCACTAAGTTGATTGTTTTATGTCTGGTCACTAAGTTGATTGTTGTATGTCTGGTCACTATGTAGATTGTTGTATGTCTGGTCACTTGGTTGATTGTTGTATGTCTGGTCACTAAGTTGATTGTTGTACTTCTGGTCAGTTGTTGATTGTTGTATGTCTGGTCACTAAGTTGATTGTTGTATGTCTTGTCAATAAGTTGATTGTTGCATGTCTTGTCAATAAGTTGATTGTTATGTCTTGTCAATAAGTTGATTGTTGTATGTCTGGTCACTAAATTTATTGTTGTATGTCTGGTCACTAAGTTGATTTTTGTATGTCTGGTCACTAAGTTGATTTTTGTATGTCTGGTCATTAAGTTGATTGTTGTATGTTTGGTCACTAAGTTGATTGTTGTATGTCTGGTCACTAAGTTGATTGTTGTATGTCTGGTCACTAAGTTGATTGTTGTATGTCTGTTCACTAAGTTGATTGTTGTATGTCTGTTCACTAAGTTGATTGTTGTATGTCTGGTCACTAAGTTGATTGTTGTATGTCTGGTCACTAAGTTGGTTGTTGTATGTCTGGTCACTAAGTTGATTGTTGTATGTCTTGTCACTTGGTTGATTGTTGTATGTCTTGTCACTTTTTTGATTGTTGTATGTCTGGTCACTAAGTTGATTGTTGTATGTCTTTTCACTTGGTTGATTGTTGTATGTCTGGTCACTAAGTTGATTGTTTTATGTCTGGTCACTAAGTATTTTGTTGTATGTCTGGTCAATAAGTCAATTATTGTATATCTGGTCACTAAGTGGATTGTTGTATGTCTGGTCACTAAGTTGATTGTTGTATGTCTGGTCACTAAGTTGATTGCTGTATGTCTTGTCACTTGGTTGATTGTTGTATGTCTTGTCACTTGGTTGATTGTTGTATGTCTGGTCACTAAGTTGATTGTTGTATGTCTTTTCACTTGGTTGATTGTTGTATGTCTGGTCACTAAGTTGATTGTTGTATGTCTGGTCACTAAGTTGATTGCTGTATGTCTTGTCAATAAGTTGATTGTTGTATGTCTTGTCAATAAGTTGATTGTTATGTCTTGTCAATAAGTTGATTGTTGTATGTCTGGTCACTAAGTTGATTTTTGTATGTCTGGTCATTAAGTTGATTGTTGTATGTTTGGTCACTAAGTTGATTGTTGTATGTCTGGTCACTAAGTTGATTGTTGTATGTCTGGTCACTAAGTTGATTGTTGTATGTCTGTTCACTAAGTTGATTGTTGTATGTCTGGTCACTAAGTTGATTGTTGTATGTCTGGTCACTAAGTTGATTGTTGTATGTCTGGTCACTAAAATAAAGTTGATTGTTGTATGTTTGGTCACTAAGTTGATTTTTGTGTGTCTGGTCACTAAGTTGATTGTTGTATGTCTGGTCACTAAATTGATTGTTGTATGTCTGGTCACTAAGTTGATTGTTGTATGTCTGGTCACTACGTTGATTGTTGTATGTCTGGCCACTAAGTCGATTGCTGTATGTCTAGTCACTAAGTTGATTGTTGTATGTCTAGTCACTAAGTTAATTGTTGTATGTCTGGTCACTAAGTTGATTGTTGTATGTCTGGTCACTAAGTCAATTGTTGTATGTCTGGTCACTAAGTCGATTGTTGTATGTCTGGTCACTAAGTTGATTGTTGTGTGTCTGGTCACTAAGTTGATTGTTTTATGTCTGGTCACTAAGTTGATTGTTGTATGTCTGGTCACTATGTAGATTGTTGTATGTCTGGTCACTTGGTTGATTGTTGTATGTCTGGTCACTAAGTTGATTGTTGTACCTCTGGTCAGTTGTTGATTGTTGTATGTCTGGTCGCTAAGTTGATTGTTGTATGTCTTGTCAATAAGTTGATTGTTGTATGTCTTGTCAATAAGTTGATTGTTATGTCTTGTCAATAAGTTGATTGTTGTATGTCTGGTCACTAAATTTATTGTTGTGTGTCTGGTCACTAAGTTGATGTTTGTATGTCTGGTCACTAAGTTGATTTTTGTATGTCTGGTCATTAAGTTGATTGCTGTATGTTTGGTCACTAAGTTGATTGTTGTATGTCTGGTCACTAAGTTGATTGTTGTATGTCTGGTCACTAAGTTGATTGTTGTATGTCTGTTCACTAAGTTGATTGTTGTATGTCTGGTCACTAAGTTGATTGTTGTATGTCTGGTCACTAAGTTGGTTGTTGTATGTCTGGTCACTAAGTTGATTGTTGTATGTCTTGTCACTTGGTTGATTGTTGTATGTCTTGTCACTTGGTTGATTGTTGTATGTCTGGTCACTAAGTTGATTGTTTTATGTCTTTTCACTTGGTTGATTGTTGTATGTCTGGTCACTAAGTTGATTGTTTTATGTCTGGTCACTAAGTATTTTGTTGTATGTCTGGTCAATAAGTCAATTATTGTATATCTGGTCACTAAGTGGATTGTTGTATGTCTGGTCACTAAGTTGATTGTTGTATGTCTGGTCACTAAGTTGATTGTTGTTTGTCTGGTCACTAAGTTGATTGTTGTATGTCTGGTCACTAAGTTGATTGTTGTATGTCTGGTCACTAAGTTGATTGTTGTATGTCTGGTCACTAAGTTGATTGTTGTATGTCTGGTCACTAAGTTGATTATTGTATTCTGGTCACTAAGTTGATTGTTGTATGTCTGGTCACTAAGTTGATTGTTGTATATCTGGTCACTAAGTTGATTGTTGTATGTCTGGTCACTAAAATAAAGTTGATTGTTGTATGTTTGGTCACTAAGTTGATTGTTGTGTGTCTGGTCACTAAGTTGATTGTTGTATGTCTGGTCACTAAGTTGATTGTTGTATGTCTGGCCACTAAGTCGATTGCTGTATGTCTAATCACTAAGTTGATTGTTGTATGTGTCTGGTCACTTGGTGATTGTTGTTTGTCTGGTCACGTGGTTGATTGTTGTATGTCTGGTCACTATGTTGATTGTTGTATGTCTGGTCAGTTGGTTGATTGTTGTATGTCTGGTCACTAAGTTGATTGTTGTATGTCTTGTCAATAAGTTGATTGTTATGTCTTGTCAATAAATTGATTGTTGTATGTCTTGTCAATAAATTAATTGTTAAATGTCTTGTTAAAAAGTTAATTGTTATCTTTATTACGTAACATGTTAATTAAAGCATGTATTACTTTGTTTGCAACATCACTGACCATCAACACAATAGTTCTTGAAGTTATCAATCAGTTTAATGATGTTGTTTCAGACATATACCAATGGTCATCCAACACTGTTTTATATACTGAATATTAAAAATATTATTTATTGTCCTGGCCAAATCCTTTATACATAGTATTTCCAATGATATTATAGATTTACCAGTTCATTAAATAATTATTATTGATGTAATAGATGACTTACTATGCTGTGAGTATTATGTAAGATGTATTTAGCTCAGAGCCCCCATAAAAATTTTTGATTACAGCTGAATCATGCTGGTATCCAATTATTTATTATTATTGTTCTTCCAATAATGAACAGCATGAGAAAAAGATGTTGATTATTAATTTATTGTGTCTAATGTGGTCCCAGTACAGTTTTTTAGATTCAATCTTCCTATCGAAAGTATTGACTATAACGATGCGATTGTAATTTAAGAGGGAAAACTAACTATTAACCGACTAACGATACTTTAGACCGGAAGTATTCAATACGATACAACCTTCGAGAACATTCCAAAGGGAGCAACCAACCGAGTAAATAATTGTTTAGGGAGGCGTTCATTGTGCAAATATTAACAACAACTATCCTTCCAACATTACATTCACGTTTCGCTTAATATTTTAATTAGGAGTTTAAGAAAGTATTAATATTAGGAAACTGTTTCGTAACATATGTCTTGTGAATAAGTTGATTGTTGTATGTCTTGTCAATAAGTTGATTGTTATACTTGAGAATAAGTTGATTGGTATATGTCTTGTCAATATGTTGATTGTTGTATTTCTTGTTTCTAAATTGATTGCTGTAGTCCTTGTTGATTTTGTTTCATTATACAGACAAGGGCACCTACCGTAAAATATTTTGTTTGTGTATATCCAGCTGCCTTTGTAAAACAACAACAACAACTGCAGTTGTAATGTCCATTTCAGGTTGAGAGTGTTATCAATGCCATCACAGCCATCGCTAAAGGATTGCACAATACATTGCTCAAGTACTGTGGCAGCAACTATAACACTGTGTGCACGGCATTCCTTAATGCCCCCGATAAAGGAGCCAAGTTCCTCGAAGAGATCAAGAAGGTGACATTCACTATTGAGGACAAGCCACTAAACTTCAGCTTCATGGACGGCTCCGCTGTTGTGCCATTTGAAATTTATAATTTTCACAATAACGGCTATGCCAAGGTACTTTATGGAGACACAAAACTGAACTCTTTCTTGCCATTTACCCTTTTTAAAATCACTGCTGAGTCACTGCAATTTTTTCAATTAAGCTTTTTCAGCTCATCGATACAAAATCCACTCTTCACATTTTACCTTAGATTGCTTTTAACAATAACTGGTCTTGAAAAAGTTAAACTAGCAATGGTCCTGAAAACTTTAGTTTTAAACTCAATTTTGAATTATTTTGTTTTTCACATATTTTTTGTGTATGTAGCTGTTATTGGTGTTATTTTGACATTTTTTCCATGATAAGATATAAGAGATAAGTTGAAATTGAAACATTTGTAGGTTTAAATTGCCTAATCTGCGATTATATTTTGTCTTGAATTGTTTGCTTCTCAGATTGGTGATGTGAACCCATGGACTCAAACATTGTCTCCTTCACCTTTATCTGTCAAGTTGACATTATATGGTGGAGCCTTGACCTCTAGTGTACAGCCGACATGCCAGAAGCCCTGCCTTCAGTGTTTGTACATGCTCAACTATTTGCCCTACTGGTACATTCCGGGCGACCTGGTCCTCGGGGCTATCTTTGACGTCCACTACGCAGGGGACGGGCCATTCAGCTGCGGGGCGATCCGAAGGTATAACGGCGCTTTCTACACGGAGGTGTTTGACTTCGCCCTGAAGAAAATCAACAGCCACAATGCGTCCGTGAAGCTCAACGTCACTCTCGGGGGCCTGGCCTTTGACGGGTGCACCAATGCCCCACGGGCCAGCACAATTGTCAACCTCGTGCACACGGGCATGCCCATCAAGGACAGCGCTGGGAACCAGCTCTCTATCAATCAGCTTGTCTCATGGATGACCTATGACAGCCAGACAACTATTGACTCGGCCACCTTGCTCCAGAAGCTGAACATGCCAATTGTCAGCCCCAGTGCCACCAGCAGCCTGCTGGACAACAAGCAAGACTTCTACACTTTCTTCAGGACCATACCTTCGGACTCCATTGTAGTAAAAGGAATGGCACAGTTCATAAAGTCCATGGGCTGGAAGTACGTCATTGCCTTGAACGCTCCCGACCCAACCAGCCGCCAGTCTCGCGACCTCTTCCGCAAGTACCTTGAGAGCTATGGGATTTGCATTGTCGACTCCTATGAGTTTGACACGGACGGCACCACAGAGGTCATCTTGAACTCCATCGTCCAGGGCAGCACAAGAGTCGTGGCTGTATTTGCAGAGCCTGACCAGTACATAGAGGATTTCCTCAGCACTAAGGCCAGGATTTATGATACAACTATGTTGATGTTTGTGGCCAATAGGCAGTGGGGTCAGGCAGCCAGGAACCACCCCAACCAGGTGCAGAAAGCTGTTTTCTTTGACCTGAACGAGCCGGATATCAATGAATTTCTCACGTTCCTGGGCGGGAAAGATGCTTTAACAAACAGCAACCCCTGGTTTAAAGAGATGTTCCAAGATTTCTATTCATGCAACCTGAATGGTTACTATAAATACCAGACTTCATGCTCGACCAGGTTAGTTATAACCTTTGATGTGATAAAAAAATAATAATTTTATATAGGGTAAGCGTGACTTACTTAGCCTAGAGAATTATATCCATTAAAATAATGGCTCTGTGCATGTTTTTGTTTCTAAATGTTAAATGCGCTCTGAGCTTTAATTATGTTTGTTGGCAGCACTATATAAATAAACTTGTTATTATTTTTCCTGGAGCACCAGGTGTTGGCATCCAAAATGAAAATGTCTTCCCAAGCTATGAACACAATTCTTAAAAATTTTCATCAAAGACTTTATTGTGTTAAAATAATGAATGCATATAGAAAATTAAGTTTTTCTTATAACTTCTGCTTTCACAATGAGGACTGTAAGCCAGAACAAATATATGCTCTATAGTAGACATTTTAAATATGAATTTCTTACAACTGTTTTAAGAGATTCCCTATTTTCTTTAATGGTATAAACTCTTAAACTATCCCTTACATCAAACATGTTGTTATTATAATGTATATATAATGCCTGTTTATGTGCATTAACTTTGGAAAACTTTGTGAACTTCTGGCAGGCAAAATCATTTTTTGGAAGGCTAATGGTCCCACCTCATTGTTTTAATGAGCTAAAAATGTGCAAAGAAATTTGTTTCAGATGACAACATATTTTAATCACTCTCTCTTATTCTTTATCGCTCTCCGTGGAGCAGAAGGCAGCAACAAAGTTCCGCCAGGCCTCCCTATCCTGGGATCTGATCTCATGCCATGTTTTATTGGTGGCCTTTGATTCATCATTCATCGTTCTACCCCAAGTTCCCATTGGTCTTCCCCTTCTCCTTTTTTCCTGATGGTGTCCATTTCAAAGCAATGCTTGAAAGCCTGCTTTCTATCCATATGAAGAACTTGATCCAGCTATCTCCATATTCTTTTCTTAATTTCTTCAATGATGCAGTTTATTCCTGTTCTCTTGCGAACTTCACTTTTGGAGATGTGCTCTTCTCAGTTAATCTTTAGTTTACGTCGGAGACATCTTCTTTCAAACCCAATAGAAACCCCCAAAATCTAGTTTTTGCTTGGGGGTTTTAATTATACTTTTAGGTCTTTTAAATCTTTATTGAACACATCTGACTAACATATTTATACCACTTTTAAAGCCTTTATATTAATTAAAGTTTTGTCTCTTTCTTTCTTTCTATGTGGCAAAGGTCAAAAATTCATACAATAAGTTGCTAAGAATAACTTTTGTTTTTAAAGGTTATTTTTTATGGCTGATTTAATGTATTTTTTATGGCTGATCTAATGTATTTCTTATGGCTGATTTAATGTAGTTCTTATGGCTGATTTAATGTATTTTTTATGGCTGATTTTATGTCCATCGTAACCTTTTTTTTCCCTTTTAAATCATACAGTAAAATAAGTGGTAAGTGGAATCAGGACATCTGGACACTCTCCACTTTAAACGCAGTATATGCCTTGGCCAACGGCATCCACAAGACTTTGGTGGACCAATGTGGTGCCAATTACAACAGCGTCTGCACAAATTTTTTATACAACTCCAGTGTGCATGACCTTATCATGAGCCACATGGACGCTGACAACTTTACGGACATCCTCGGCTCATTTTTTAAATTTCTGGAGAGGGAAGCCGACCGCTCGTACAGTTTTATGAAATACAGAGTGACAGGAGAGCCTGACGTTCCCGTAGGTTTAGTAGGAATTTTGTGTGTTTGTAGGAGGCATGGTGAGCGAGCGGCAGTATGTTCTACCGGCAATCCGAAGGTTTCCCGGGACTTAAGGGTGCCCCTGAGTCTACCCAGCTCTGATGGGTACCTGACCTTAGTTGGGGTAAAATAAAGGCGGCTGGGCATTGTGCTGGCCAGACATCCCCTCGTGTGCCGTCACCACAGCAACTGGTGAACACTGCTTCACCAGCCCTATGATCAGTTTAGTCCAAAGGGTAATTTACTTACTTGTGCGTTTGTGGGGGGAACAGTGAACAAATTCACTGGCTCATACTTACTGTCAGCTAACTCTATCACTAATAAATCAAGCTGGCAAAACAGTCACAAAAACAGTTTTTTTTACCTTCTCCCTGTTGCCCCCTGTACATGTTTTGGACCAATTCTTATGCATACAAATGAGCTTCTCTGACTCCCCCCTCCCTTTCCCAGAATCCTGTTTGAAACCAGTTTCCTCCTTTAGCCAATGTTAAGTCAGACACTTTAAAAAAAAAATTGAAGTCAAACATTGGACAATAAAAGAAATGTGATGTCAATAAAAATGATGAGCAGACGACCCAAACAAAAGAAACATTTACTGTAAAATCTCGAGTATAAGCACATGTAAATAAATAAATAAATAAATAAAGTAAGCAAAAAGTAAAATATGTAATTTTAATCAGCTTTCTTTCTAAGTGCTTTTCTTACAAATTGTTGCTTAGGCTTAGGATTTATGTAAATTTGTGCATGTGTGCACATTCATTCAAGACCCCTCCTTGCAGTCTACAAACGTAAGCTAAATCTACAAAATCCAACACCCCCATAAGTGCGTATTTAAAAAAAAAAACAATAAACAAACAACAACTTATCTTATAAGTTTACAGATGTTCCTTCTAGATAGAAGATTATTACGTCCACTAGGCCCAAAACTCCTGCAGGGCGACAGGGATCCGTCTGTGGCAGGGATAGAACCCGCGACCTGTCCGTTGGTTTTTTGGTTGACAGTCCGGAGATCTAACCGTAGGACCAGCCGGCTTCACAGAAATAACATAGGGATTGCTCAATATTGATTCTTCTATTCTACTAATAACTTTTGACCTAATATCTGAATTGGTTAAAGGTAGTTTAGTTGTTGAAACTTCAACAGCATTGGTTGAAAAAAAAAGTTAAAAATGATTTTTTTCATATACAATAGTAATTTTAAAAGAGCCTTTATAATGGCATTTTGATAGGTGAAAGTTTTTCAATGAATAACTTTTAGTAATTAGATTAAAAACTTGTACACGTGCCTAGGCTTTGGTTAAATCATACAGTCTTCCAATCAATCAGGTCCTGGGCGATATCAAAAAGAATTCAGACTTGAGACTGAACAATGAGGCAGATGTCATCAACAGCTACAAGTCCATCACCTCTGCTTGCACTGGGGACTGCCTGGTCTGCAGCCTGGCCAGCGCTGGCATTCAGGATCTAACCATGACCACTGGCCAGTTCTACATCATTGGTAAGTGGCAGCATGGATGTTTGGGCCATCCTTGATGTGTCTTTTTCATTTAAACTTCTGTGACCTGGGCTTGAGGATTGGGGGCACTTGGTGAGCTCAAAGTTTTTTGTTTCCACTTCAGGTCTGTTTGATGTACACAAGCAAGGATCCACACCTTTCTCTTGTGGTGAAATCAATGGCAAGCATGGCCTCCAGCTGTTGGAGGCTTTCCACTTTGCTCTTGAATATGTGAACAATAAAAGTGGCATTTTCCAGTAAGTTTCTTTCTTCTTCTTCCAGGCATTTGTGTTAATTTAATAAGTTTACCTAACTAAGTCTATTTACAATATGATTACCTTGATGATAACTTTTGGCTATCGGCATGCAGTGAACTTTTTTCTTCTGTAGAGGCAAATTGAATGGTGCGCAGATCGGTGGCATCGGGCTAGACATGTGCCAGTCGCCTGCCAGGGCGGCAGAACTGGTGTCCAACATACACAGCGAGCGGCTGAAGCTGAAGAAAGATGGGAAAACTGTGGGTGTGAGGGATATTGATGCTTACGTCGCTGCCATGGATACAGACTCTTCAACGAGAGTGGCGGACATCTTGACTCAGCTGGCTGTCCCACAGGTATGGAATTCCCTTCATTTTCCCCTCAGCTAGTTTAATTTGCAGGTAAAATAAAGTAAAAAATCCCTGCCAAACTTACCGGTAGTTAATCCATAGGGCCTGTGAAACATGGTTCACAAGTTTCTGTGTCCACAGCATAATAGGGAAATTCTGTGGCCAGCACAATGCCCAGACACCTTTACAAAAACTAGTATCAGGTAGCTGGGTAGACTCAGGATTAAAAATCAAGACCATTGGTGCACCAGTTGAGCCTGCTGCTGCTAGACCACCATCATGTGACAGTGTCCCAGCTTCTCAATTATTGTTGTGATGCAAACTTGAATCTAGGAAATTAATTGTTGTCATATAACTGATAGTTCGGAAATAAATCATTCTTATCTTATATATTACAGATATAAACTTCTATAAACTCGATTATTGCATCCTACGCTAATCCGTGATCTGAGTCCAGTCTTTTATTACTGTTTTAATTGATGTTAACATCCCATGCCGAGTTAAATGTTTAATTTTTAGGTATTTTTTATGTAGTCTATTTGAATTATTTGCTCTAAACTGTTTGTTTGTTTGTTTGTTTGTTTGTTTGTTTGTTTGTTTGTTTGTTTGTTTGTTTGTTTGTTTGTTTGTTTGTTTGTTTGTTTGTTTGTTTGTTTGTTTGTTTGTTTGTTTGTTTGTTTGTTTAGCACAAAATCATCCTTTATTGCTTTTAGTTTGTTTTTATGAATTTCCAAATAATTATCATAGAACTAAAATAATTATCATAGAACTAAAATAATTATCATAGAACTAAAATAATTATCATAGAACTAAAATAATTATCATAGAACTAAAATAATTATCATAGAACTAAAATAATTATCATAGAACTAAAATAATTATCATAGAACTAAAATAATTATCATAGAACTAAAATAATTATCATAGAACTAAAATAATTATCATAGAACTAAAATAATTATCATAGAACTAAAATAATTATCATAGAACTAAAATAATTATCATAGAACTAAAATAATTATCATAGAACTAAAATAATTATCATAGAACTAAAATAATTATCATAGAACTAAAATAATTATCATAGAACTAAAATAATTATCATAGAACTAAAATAATTATCATAGAACTAAAATAATTATCATAGAACTAAAATAATTATCATAGAACTAAAATAATTATCATAGAACTAAAATAATTATCATAGAACTAAAATAATTATCATAGAACTAAAATAATTATCATAGAACTAAAATAATTATCATAGAACTAAAATAATTATCATAGAACTAAAATAATTATCATAGAACTAAAATAATTATCATAGAACTAAAATAATTATCATAGAACTAAAATAATTATCATAGAACTAAAATAATTATCATAGAACTAAAATAATTATCATAGAACTAAAATAATTATCATAGAACTAAAATAATTATCATAGAACTAAAATAATTATCATAGAACTAAAATAATTATCATAGAACTAAAATAATTATCATAGAACTAAAATAATTATCATAGAACTAAAATAATTATCATAGAACTAAAATAATTATCATAGAACTAAAATAATTATCATAGAACTAAAATAATTATCATAGAACTAAAATAATTATCATAGAACTAAAATAATTATCATAGAACTAAAATAATTATCATAGAACTAAAATAATTATCATAGAACTAAAATAATTATCATAGAACTAAAATAATTATCATAGAACTAAAATAATTATCATAGAACTAAAATAATTATCACAGAACTAAAAGTTTGGAAATTAATTGTTGTCTTATAACTCAAAGTTCTGAAGTAAATTAACAAAAAATTTACTACTAGGCAAAATAATTAAATATTTTTTTTTTAGTTTTTGTTTTTAATGAAAGTTGATAAGTATTGAGAGATTCCATCACTTCATTGTTCTTGTCATCTGATTTTCAATGGGTATTATATAATTTGTCTTCAGATCAGCTACGGAGCTACAGGAATGGACCTGTTAGACAGGAACAAGTATAGCTACTTCCTGAGGTCTGTACCGGCTGATGACAAGCAAAGCAGGGCAATAGTTTCCTACCTGAAAAAATTTAAATATAACAACATCCAGGTGAGTTTTTAAACACTTGAATTATAGAGTTCAATAGTTTCTGTGGTTACGACATACAGGGGAATAGTGTGGCCAGTACAATGCTAAGAACTTTTTTTTTTTTACTGAAACAATTACTGTTAAAGTCATATAGTATAGCTGACTCTGCAACCCACTCTTCCCCCGGACACGAAAATAAAATTCAAGGATTTAAAGTTCAGTTTTCACTTGATTTGCTTTTATCTCTCGTAGGTCATCACTTCCTTTGATGAAATCGGAGAGCCAGGTGAGAAAGAGTTCAAGCGCCTGTCCTTTGCCAACAAAATCTGCATCACCACGGAATACCTGGTGGGCGAGTCAGGGGATGTCCAGTCAGAATCTCCAGGTGTCATCCGACAAATTAAAAGTAGGATGGATGCTCAGGTAAGATTTTTAAAAAATAATACACACATATTGAACTACATATATATATATATATATATTATATATATATATTCTAGTATATTTCTATTTGATTCTTCTGATAAAAGTATAAGAAGTCCAGAATCTATACAGAAATATCTCTTTAAACTTTACTTAGATTAAATTTACACCAGAAAGCGAGTTAAAAAAACAAACATTTGAACCAGTAGAAATCTAAAGATATCTATATGTCTAATTTTAAAATGTGCCTGCAATACTAGCCAACATATGAAACCTATTTGTCAATAAGTTGAATCTATTTCCTTGCATTCTTTGTGGAACAAAGGGCCTCAGCAAGAAGTCTCCAATGCACTCGTTTCTGGGCAGATTCCTTTAGTTCACCCCCACGTCATACAGCACTGCTTCATGGATTCCTTTAGTTCACCCCCACGTCATACAGCACTGCTTCATGGATTCCTTTAGTTCACCCCCACGTCATACAGCACTGCTTCATGGATTCCTTTAGTTCACCCCCACGTCATACAGCACTGCTTCATTTCTCCCTCGCACGATCTTCTCCGCGTTATTCTAGGCCTGCCTTCTTTTCTTTTACCTAGTGGGCTCCATTGGAGAGCTTGCCTTGTGATCTCTTTACTTTCTGAGAGAGTGGCCAATCCATCTCCTTTTCCATCCAGCTATCTGTTGGCAGATGGGATTTTGTTTTATCTACAAAGTTTATCACCACATTTCTTCAAACCACTCCCAATATAATCTCTCAAAAATCATATTTTTTGCCAACTTTTTAAAAACTTGTTTTTTTGTGTTTTCTTTAGTTCAGTTTTGACAATTAAAATGTGCTCTTTGTTTCCACAAAAAATGTTCACCATAATTTTTTAAAATAGCTTTCATAATGGATGTTTTTTTGTGGCGCAGGTTGTAATTCTGTGGATGAAAAATCCTTTGCCCCTGTTGGAGGCTGCCAGCGCTGACACCCTTGTGAGCAGCACCTTTTTGTTTATTGCTACAGACAAGTGGGGAGCTGACACGGACTACTTGAATAACCCAAAGCTCTACCAGCTGTTCTTCTACAGGAACCTCGTCATACTAGATGTAGAGACTGCTGACATACCAGCGTAAGTGTTTGTTATACTAGACGTAGAGACCGCTGACATACCAGCATAAGTGTTTGTCATACTAGACGTAGAGACTGCTGACATACCAGCGTAGGTCATTGTCATACTAGACGTAGAGACTGCTGACATACCAGCGTAAGTGTTAGTCATACTAGATGTAGAGACTGCTGACATACCAGCGTAAGTGTTTGTCATTCTAGTTGTAGAAACAATTTAATTTATTATAGAAGAAATATTCTACTATATTTTTGCAATTTAAAAAAAAGAAATTACAGCTCTAGTTTTATAATCATTTTGCCTAAAAAAAACACCTAGACTTTATAACTTTATACTCTTACTTAAGGTTATGATTAATACTGAAACTATACAAAATATGAAAATTGTACACTCTAATTTAAAGATTAGATGAATTAAATGAAAACATCTAATGAACTACTTCTACTTAAAAATATGTTAAATATTTTATTTAAAAAAAAACAACACCCAGCAAATAATTAATTCTTCCTTACAGCTATGACAAATACTTAGACCAGAAAAACCCCAGCAACTACAAATTCAATCCATGGTTCCAAGACTATTTTGAAATGCTACAAAACTGCTACTGGGACTCGCCAAGTGGCACCAGGTTGAACAAATGCGACACCAGCACCTCCATACCAAGGGCCTTGAACTATGTCCAGGACCCATATGTCCTGTATGTGATCAACGCCGTGTTCTCCACAGCCCTAGGCATTCACAATGCCCTGGAGTCAGTGTGTGGCCAGAACTACACTTCAGTGTGCACTAAGTTTTATTACAGCGGTGAAAGAAGACAGAAAATATTGGATGGACTTCTTAAGGTACCGTAATTTATTTCTCTTGAGTGTATACTTTACAATTTAAAGCTGCTTGTAACATTTTAAATTCATTATCCAAAGTTATTGTCATCACAGTTTGACCAACTATGTTAATTAAACTGTGGCAATACTGGTATGAAATTAGGATGAAAACAAGACTTGCGTTTGTGTAATGCAGTGAAAATCCAGCCAGGTGTCATCCAAGCTGGTGGAAGTATGCAAACTACAGATACATTCCCATTAAGATCACATCAATGAGCTAACGCCCTTTGTTTTGCGTCAGAGGCTCATTGCGCGGGTGCATGGATGACCAGGCCTATGGTCAGGTATTTGTGCTCTTAAGCGATAGTGCAGGTATACGAGCAATGCTGCCTCATTAATGATCCAAGGGGAATTCTGCAGGGGGGAAAGTGTATTGCATGTGCATGGGGAAACAGTAACCTACTGTATCCGACTGTATCCGCCATGCCCCGGACAGACCCACTCCTTCCAATGTTACACTCTGGACATAAGAGCCAGAAGGCTAGTCCAGTTTTGGAGAGTCATTATAGATCGGTATGTTAAATACACATGCACAAGTCGACCTAAAATGGACAACAACAGTAAACAGTACAGTTGTCTGTAACACTGAGTGTACTGAGCAGGATAAAATATGAATAGCATGGATTAACCCACAATGCAAGTGATCCTTACAAACTACTAGCTTTACTTAACTGAAATTATACTCTCTACTGGTAGTGAACCTTGTTGTGTATTCATTGCTTAACAACAGATTACTGTTGAATAAAATCTCTACACCTAAATGCCCTCTGTATACATTGATAAATGGAGATTATTTTGTCAGGCCCTGGTCAATCATATTGATTCTAAGGTAATATATTGAGTTAGGCAACAGCTGCATAAACACATTTAAAAAAAAATTGGCTTATCTTCTTTGCACAGGTTAACTTTACAGATGACACGCACCAGCCTTTCTTCTTTACCAAAGACGGCCAGAGTGACCGAGGTTTTCATATCTACAATGTCACACACTCAAGTCTGGTGTATTCACCAAACCAGCAACCACAAAACTTGAGGTTCCAAAATGTAAGTAAATAGGAGTCACATTAATTCTGTTTAATAAAAACATCAAAGAAAACTTTCTCAATGTTTCTGTAAAGACGTTTCCACCAATTTACCATTTACCATATACTGCTTCTTTTTCTTTCTGACAGTTTTAAAAACAATTTTTTAATGAATTTTTCTGGAGATCCGAGGTTTTAAAAGTTTAAATAAACTGTGACAAAAAATAAAGGGTCAAATAAAGTTCAAGGGTCAAATTAAGTTCCAATTTTGTATTCTTGATTTTGTATTTCACCAGTTTAGTAAACACTAAATAAAATGGGTGTGCCTTATATAAGGGACTGTATTTTATATTTTTGTGGGAGGTGTAGTGATGTAGTATTAGAAAACTGATGCATAGATCGGCCTGCATTTTGAATATGAAAATAGGAATTGAAGATGAAACCTAGATGTAAAGTTTGATGAGAGATTAGACCAACCAATAGAACATTTACATTAAAAGTACTCTCTCTGTTTCCTCTTTTTTACCACAAACTTGAGTTATTTAGGCTTGAGACTGGCTAGCTCAGGCAACCCAATCCACCCCTATTATGCCACTCTAGAAGAAAGATAACTCAAAACATTTTGTTCTTGTTAAAATTTTTCCTAAAATTTCATATTTTTTGTTGTGTGTTTCACCAGGTTGGTTCCTATAACGACACTCACTTCCTGAAGCTGGACATCTCATACTCCACCATGTTCCGGGCCCAGTGTGATGCCCCGAGGACTGACCCAAATGTCAACGATTGCGTCTGCCTGTTTCCGACCCCACAGCCCTCGCGTTTTATGAAGCAGTCCAACGGGAAGAGAGGATTGTCCGTGGCCTATGTAGGAGACATTCACATGACTGACCCAACCAAACCCTTAACATGTGGTCCGATTAGCACTGGTACGTCTTAATTGTTGTCCTTAAGTAGAACAAGACCATATAGGCTAGATCTTTGTTAGCATGTATGCAGACATGCCTACTGTTCCGGATTTTCCGGAACCGTTCCGTAAAATGGCCGAAAATTACCCCCTGTTCCGCATTTCCGCATTAGACCCGTTTGTTCCGCAAAATCGGCGTCTCCGAAAATGCAGACATTTTAATTAAGAAAGTAATAAAGCGAAATAAACAAAAGGCGTTTGCCAACTTTTGTTTTCTTTTTCTCACTTCCGTTTTAATTTTTAATGTATTTCCTTTTGGTAGAGAGTGCATAAGCGTGTAGCGCGGCACTGTTGACTACTTTGCCGTTTTTGTTATGTCAAATAATTTTAGAGAAACTAAAACTAATCATTGCTAGCCAAAACAAAATAAGCTTATTACCTTTTAACTTCTAGTTACTTAATAAAAAATAAAAGTAGTCGCTAAATTAAAATTCAAAATAAAGTAAATTATATTGTTTATTGTCCCTACTGGCCTACTCGGGCCTACTGCTTTAAATCGGCTAGTAAAACTGATGTCTGATGTTGATGTATTAGAACAGACACAGTGTTAGTGCATTTAGCTAGGCCTATTTAAATAAATTTGCTTAGGGTAAAGTGGCTTAGACCTTTAGACGTAGTCCTAGGCCTAGACTTATGAATTTAGTTAGTTTGACCAATATCAAGCATAGGCCTACGTTCAATTACCTTGGCCTTGTCCTTAGTTTAGAATATAGATAGTTTAGAATATAGATAGGCCTACTGAGTAATTTGACTTTAACCACTTTCTGAGTTTCGGTCCTAGGCCTTAGACTTAGTAGATTGAAAGGTTTATTTTTTTTTTAAACACAGCATTGCAATTATTTCGTAATAGCTTAAAACCATATAGCTAGCCTACATAAAAAGCCAGTGTTTTAACTTTTAATAGATTTATAACCTTAGTGAAGTTACTGCCTTAGTTAAACTTACATTAATGTATTCCCCCCCCCCCCCCCATATTTTTTTTCGTTAACTCTCTATTGACTTAGATTGTATTCTATATATTATATATATAATTATTAATAGGCCTATAATAATAATAATAATAACGGTGCTTATATACAGTCTTATTACTCTAAGTGAAATCATTTTTCACATTTTTCTTTTAATAATATTATATAGCGTATATATTGGCTCGAAAATGCTTCCTCCGCGCTTATGTTCCTCATTTTGGTCCCATGTTCCTCATTTTTACCTTGGGTGTTCCTCATTTTGATTTGTGGAGGTAGGCATGTCTGATGTATGGCATAAAGTAGAACAGAACTTAGGCTAGATCTTTGTTAGCATGTACGGCATAAAGTAGAAAAGACCATAGGTTAGATCTTTGTAAGAAGGTAATGCTTAAAGTAGAACAGAACATAGGTAAGATCTTTGTAAGCACCTATGGCATAAAGTAGAACAGAACATCAATGCGATCTTGAACACCTTATACACAGTATTAAGTATTCTTGAAATATTTGTCTGCTCTGACTGCAAGAAAAAAATTCTGGCATAAAATTCACACTGTTCATGAGACTTTTTCTGGGTTTACTTTTAGTTCAACTTTTGGGTCAACTTGTTAGTTTTATCTATTGGTGTGTGGAGCAATGGTTGTAGTATGGCAGCAGACCGTGACTGGTCATTGCAGGGAGGACTGTGTTGTTGGCAGTGATATGACCAGTTTTGTTTGGGCACGGGGCATGTGAAGGGGAGAGTTAGAGTGAGATGAAAAACAGTGTGTGAGAGTTGAGCGACAGTGTGTGAGAGTTGAGGGCCAGTGTGTGAGAGTTGAGGGCCAGTGTGTGAGAGTTGAGGGCCAGTGTGTGAGAGTTGAGGGCCAGTGTGTGAGAGTTGAGGGCCAGTGTGTGAGAGTTGAGGGCCAGTGTGTGAGAGTTGAGGGCCAGTGTGTGAGAGTTGAGGGCCAGTGTGTGAGAGTTGAGGGCCAGTGTGTGAGAGTTGAGGGCCAGTGTGTGAGAGTTGAGCGACAGTGTGTGAGAGTTGAGGGCCAGTGTGTGAGAGTTGAGGGCCAGTGTGTGAGAGTTGAGGGCCAGTGTGTGAGAGTTGAGGGACAGTGTGTGAGAGTTGAGGGCCAGTGTGTGAGAGTTGAGGGCCAGTGTGTGAGAGTTGAGGGCCAGTGTGTGAGAGTTGAGGGCCAGTGTGTGAGAGTTGAGCGACAGTGTGTGAGAGTTGAGCGACAGTGTGTGAGAGTTGAGGGCCAGTGTGTGAGAGTTGAGCTACAGTGTGTGAGAGTTGAGGGCCAGTGTGTGAGAGTTGAGGGCCAGTGTGTGAGAGTTGAGGGCCAGTGTGTGAGAGTTGAGGGCCAGTGTGTGAGAGTTGAGGGACAGTGTGTGAGAGTTGAGGGACAGTGTGTGAGAGTTGAGCGACAGTGTGTGAGAGTTGAGCGACAGTGTGTGAGAGTTGAGGGCCAGTGTGTGAGAGTTGAGCGACAGTGTGTGAGAGTTGAGGGCCAGTGTGTGAGAGTTGAGCGACAGTGTGTGAGAGTTGAGGGCCAGTGTGTGAGAGTTGAGCGACAGTGTGTGAGAGTTGAGGGCCAGTGTGTGAGAGTTGAGCGACAGTGTGTGAGAGTTGAGCGACAGTGTGTGAGAGTTGAGCGACAGTGTGTGAGAGTTGAGCGACAGTGTGTGAGAGTTGAGGGCCAGTGTGTGAGAGTTGAGGGCCAGTGTGTGAGAGTTGAGGGCCAGTGTGTGAGAGTTGAGGGCCAGTGTGTGAGAGTTGAGGGCCAGTGTGTGAGAGTTGAGCGACAGTGTGTGAGAGTTGAGCGACAGTGTGTGAGAGTTGAGCGACAGTGTGTGAGAGTTGAGGGCCAGTGTGTGAGAGTTGAGCGACAGTGTGTGAGAGTTGAGCGACAGTGTGTGAGAGTTGAGGGCCAGTGTGTGAGAGTTGAGGGCCAGTGTGTGAGAGTTGAGGGCCAGTGTGTGAGAGTTGAGCGACAGTGTGTGAGAGTTGAGGGCCAGTGTGTGAGAGTTGAGCGACAGTGTGTGAGAGTTGAGGGCCAGTGTGTGAGAGTTGAGGGCCAGTGTGTGAGAGTTGAGGGCCAGTGTGTGAGAGTTGAGGGCCAGTGTGTGAGAGTTGAGGGCCAGTGTGTGAGAGTTGAGGGACAGTGTGTGAGAGTTGAGGGACAGTGTGTAATATCCAGAGTACAATGGAGTCGCTAGATATTTTATGATGTTCGTTGGAATGTATTTTTGATAAAGTTATGAAGAGATTGTGTATGTGATACTTCGAACTATTGGATTAATGTTACAAAGTGTTAATGATTACTTTAATAACTATATCTGTGTGTAGTAAATAAACCATATACCGGTATATATGTCTACAATCTGAGTTGTTCTATATAAATGAAGTAGGACATTTAAGTACATCCCAGGGTTGTTGTAGGAGCTATCGCTGACAGACAGAACTAATATAAATGACACAACGCACCAGGGATGTTACAGTGTGTGAGGGAGAGTTGGATGAATTGAACACATTGAAGTATGCTGAAGTTTTACTTATGAAAATAAACTCTCATTCTTTAGGCTTGGGGCTTTACAAGCTTTTGGCTTTCTTCTACGCCATTGATCGTGTGAACATGAATGTGGACGGCTCCTTGCAAGATTCTGTTAAGCTAGATGGCTTGGCATTGGATGGCTGTTCACAGGTGATTATTACCCAACATTTGAGTTTTAACTCACATATCAATTATAATCTAACTATCTTGCTTATTTTTTAAATATTATTCCACATTAGTTTTGTGGTTTCACAAGTGTTTTCATGCTAATCTTCATTTATTCATTTATTCCTTGGTATCAAATTTGACTAAAGATCTGTCAGATAACCTTAGGCAACTAGAAAGGATGGAGAGGAGGGCATTCCTAGACATTTTGTAATACTCTTTAGCCATACGGAGGCTCATGTCTCATCTCTTTTGTTTTTTCCTTCATTCCGACAGAGTATTCGTCTGGGCCAGGATGTGTACAATATTTTAAGTGGCAACCAGCTGTGTGATTCTGATGAGAAAGGGACAGTACTCTCACCTTCTTCCATTGTTGCTTTTGTCATTGACCTTGACAGGAATACAATTCCTGTAGCCAGGATACTGTCGAATGAAAGTAAGTTTGAATTTTGTTACATATTGCTATTAATAATTTAATAATAATTTTATTAAGAATTTAATTTATTAATTATATTTTCATGTTTATTAATCACTTCCAGTAATATATTAATGTTATGTTTTACCAAAGATATCACCAGTATTTCCCCAACTGCTGGCAGCAGCCTGCTCAGTGACCGCTACTTGTTTCCTTACTTCCTGAGAACAAGGGCAGACAACTTGCAGCTTGCCAACATTGTCTATCAGCTGGCCCAGAAGGCAGGCTGGGATTACCTCTCCGTGCTCTACTCAGACTCACTGGCGTACCAGGTGGCATCAGACTCTCTTTTAGACAGGTAAACCTTTTTTTTTCTATCATTTGCTTGGTTGGATTAGTAGTGGCGGAATATTGGTAATGAATACTTAGTAATAAAATTTGATTATGGAGTATTTTTACTCTTAATATGTCAAAAGGATTGGTTTCTCTATATTTGTCAATGATTAAGTTTTCTCTATATTTGTCAATGATTAAGTTTTCTCTATATTTGTCAATGATTACGTTTTCTCTATATTTGTCAATGATTAAGTGTTCTCTATATTTGTCAATGCTTAAGTTTTCTCTATATTTGTCAATGATTAAGTTTTCTCCATATTTGTCAATGATTAAGAGTTCTATATATTTGTCAATGATTAAGTTTTCTATATATTTGTCAATGATTAAATTTTTTCTTTATTTGTCAGTGATTAAGTTTACTCTATACTTGTCAATGTTTTTTTTTATATATACTTTATAAAAAAAATATATACAATTAATGTTACAGTATATTGTAAAATAACGTATGTGTGTGTTTTGATAAATTGTTTCATTAAATAGAGAACTCAATGTAATAATTCAATGGTTTATCAGGTTTATAATTTCATTATTTCTAATTTTCTGTTGATTTATTAGCTCCCAGGCAGCTGGTGCTTGCGTGGCCAATGCTGTGCCTCTCTCCACGAATGCCACTCTGACTGACGCTAAAGAAGCGCTGAAGTCCCTGAGCCAACAGGTGAGTGTGATCTATTTAATTTAGTCTGTTCAGGCGTGTTGAGCCATCAAGATTAGACTGCTTGTTTGAGAAACGCCCATGAGCTGCCGGACTCTGCAGCTTTTTCCTGAGTTGTCTCAACTCTTGTTCAATTGATCGGCTATCTCTGCAGGCTCTCTCAAAGGTGAATGGCATGTTGCCTGGCATAACAAAGGAGGGTGTGGCCAATTCATCTCCTCTCCCACATTAAATAATATGCCATCTAAACATAAAGCAATGTGGGAGTTTAAACTCTCCTCAGTCCTCATCACTTATGATGAATAGCAAGATAAAACGCAATATTTTTGTTGTTTTCAGGTTGGGGCCAAGGCTGTTGTCCTGTTTGTTAGCCCTGAGCACTTGCAGCTGTTGATGCAGGCTAGCCAGGCACTTGGTCTTGCTAGCAGATTTGTCTGGATAGTGCCCTACGACTGGACATCTGATTCTACTTTACTGAAGGATCTAGAACAAGAGGTAACTTTTGATTGGTGGATTTAGATTTTTTTAAGTGTCCTGATTGGTTAATCAAAACATATATGTCTTGATGGTTAGATGTAAGAATTCTGTTTTTTCCTGACACCTTAAAATATAATGTAAGGGATTTTTATCTGTTTTTTTATGTCGCACCCAATAGTTTGCTTTGAAAAAATTATTATTTTTCTCCACAAGCTGATTAACTTATTATTTAACAAAGTGTTTCTTATTAACAATGGGCCCTAAATTGCCTTAATCTTAAATCTAACCCTTTTTAAAATATGATTTGACTGTTTGTCATAAAAGAAAGCAATTTGATGAAACATTTTTTATAATGTAAAAAGTATGCAAAGAGAACAAACTATTCATTATAAATGTTTTATTTTCTTAGCTTAAAAATTTTTTTTTTCACTTAATAATCCACTAAATAGAACATTTTAAGTTCTGTGTACATTTTTTAAATTTAGTGACCTTGTTTTTTTTTTGCTAGCGGGCTTGGATTGTCTTGCCTAAAGTCCCCTTTTGAAGGCTAGTATTTTTTCCAAATCTAGAAGGTGTGCCTGTGTCTAACGGTACTTGATATTAATTATTGAAAAGTAAAGGCGGCTGGGCATTGAGTTGGCCGTTCAGTCCCTTAGTATTATGTAACCACTGAAATGTATGGAAAAAAAAGTTTTCTTGTTTGGGTTCAATTACTGCAAGAAATTATTTCCCCTTACTATTGATCTCCCTTACGCCAGGTGGCTGGTAAATGTTGTTCAGAAGGAAGTAAAGATGTTACAACATTGTGTGTGTGTTCTTGTTTTGCGTTTCAGATGGCCGGGTCTTTTATTATTGAACCAAGGTCTGCCTTTGTTGAAGACTTCAAACAGTACATTAAGGATCAGCTGAGCTGGAAGAACAGAAACTCTGGGAAAATTCCAGCTGATTGGTGGCAAGAGATTTATTCCACCGTCCATGAATGCAATATCCTAGACACTGAGGTAGGCTACACTGTTGAATACTTCAACTCTAGGTTTAGTTGGGGTTTTGTTTTCATCATAGTCTTGATCATGTATGATAAATATGCTTATTCAATTTATTCCCGGTTCTGTATATCAAAAGAATTAAATATCAACTGGGAATGACTTTTTAAATTTACTTTTATAGAAAGCTTAGACAATAATTTAAATTAAATTGAGAAGCTAAGTATGAGAGGAGTTCTTTTGTTGTTTTATTTTCCCCTAAGTCCATAATGGCTTTGTACAGCCATTTTTTATGTAGCTTTGTTTCTTGACTTTTGTTTTATATTTTGAATTAAATTAGTCACTTGCTTATTACAACTTCATGGCTTATTACAACTTCATGGCTTATTACAACTTCATGGCTTATTACAACTTCATGGCTTATTACAACTTCATGGCTTATTACAACTTCATGGCTTATTACAACTTCATGGCTTATTACAACTTCATGGCTTATTACAACTTCATGGCTTATTACAACTTCATGGCTTATTACAACTTCATGGCTTATTACAACTTCATGGCTTATTACAACTTCATGGCTTATTACAACTTCATGGCTTATTACAACTTCATGGCTTATTACAACTTCATGGCTTATTACAACTTCATGGCTTATTACAACTTAATGGCTTATTACAACTTCATGGCTTATTACAACTTCATGGCTTATTACAACTTCATGGCTTATTACAACTTCATGGCTTATTACAACTTCATGGCTTATTACAACTTCATGGCTTATTACAACTTCATGGCTTATTACAACTTCATGGCTTATTATTACTTCATGGCTTATTACAACTTCATGGCTTATTACAACTTCATGGCGCAAACAAACAAGAAAAACTTTTAATTGGGTAAGGGTGGAAATAAAATTTGTCAGTTTTAAAGTATTGAATCTTTCTCTGCCACAACACTGTAGAAATAGGAAGAAATAGTTGAAGAAAATATATTCAAGATTTCTGCACTTGATAAATATTGATTGCACCATGTTATAGTTTATCTATTTATCTGTTCAATATCTATTTATCTGTCAAGTATCTATTTATCTGTCCAGTATCTATTTATCTGTCCAGTATCTATTTATCTGTTCAATATATCTATTTATCTGTCAAGTATCTATTTATCTGTTCAATATATCTATTTATCTGTCAAGTATCTATTTATATGTCCAGTATCTATCTGTCCAGTATCTATTTATATGTCCAGTATCTATTTGTCTGTCCAGTATCTATTTATCTGTTCAATATATCTATTTATCTGTCCAGTATCTATCTGTCCAGTATCTATTTATCTGTCAAGTATCTATTTATCTGTTCAATATATTTATTTATCTGTCAAGTATCTATTTATCTGTCAAGTATCTATTTATCTGTCCAGTATCTATTTATCTGTCCAGTATCTATTTATCTGTCCAGTATCTATTTATCTGTCCAGTATCTATTTATCTGTCCAGTATCTATTTATCTGTCCAGTATCTATTTATCTGTCCAGTATCTATTTATCTGTCCAGTATCTATTTATCTGTCCAGTATCTATTTATCTGTCCAGTATCTAGTTATCTGTCCAGTATCTAGTTATCTGTCCAGTATCTATTTATCTGTTCAATATCTATTTATCTGTCCAGTATCTATTTATTTGTTCAATATCTATTTATCTGTCCAGTATCTAGTTATCTGTCCAGTATCTATTTATCTGTTCAATATCTATTTATCTGTCCAATATCTATTTATCTGTCCAATATCTATTTATCTGTCCAATATCTATTTATCTGTCCAGTATCTATTTATCTGTCCAGTATCTATTTATCTGTCCAGTATCTATTTATCTCTTCAATATTGTGATGTATGAGTTTAGAATTAATTAACTCTTTGTTAATTTTAGTTGTGATTACCTTCCATTGTAACTGATGGTCACATTCTTTTGGTGACCCTAGTCCGTTTGGCATAAGCGAGCACAAAGGGGGGAGTTTCAGGACCATGTGGTGTGTAGTTAGAGTAGAGTGTATTCAGAGATTGGTCAGGACCATGTGGTGTGTAGAGTGTATTCAGAGATTGGTTAGGACCATGTGGTGTGTAGAGTGTATTCAGAGACTGGTTAGGACCATGTGGTGTGTAGTTAGAGTAGAGTGTATTCAGAGACTGGTTAGGACCATGTGGTGTGTAGTTAGAGTAGAGTGTATTCAGAGACTGGTTAGGCCCATGTGGTGTGTAGTTAGAGTAGAGTGTATTCAGAGACTGGTTAGGACCATGTGGTGTGTAGTTAGAGTAGAGTGTATTCAGAGACTGGTTAGGACCATGTGGTGTGTAGTTAGAGTAGAGTGTATTCAGAGACTGGTTAGGCCCATGTGGTGTGTAGTTAGAGTAGAGTGTATTCAGAGACTGGTTAGGACCATGTGGTGTGTAGTTAGAGTAGAGTGTATTCAGAGACTGGTTAGGACCATGTGGTGTGTAGTTAGAGTAGAGTGTATTCAGAGACTGGTTAGGCTGTGTTTTAATGCTTCTTGTGTTCGTCTTAAAATCATGTTATTATTATTGACTTGTGTTGAGCTTCAATGTTATGTTGAATTAAAAGTTGTTACTCGGATGATAAAAGTAATTGTGATAAACCGCCCACCCTAGACAGCGAGACGTAACAATATCTATTTAATTTTTTAAACAGTTTGTTGTTTAGGATCAGAGTTAGTGTTATGTTATACTTGAGTGATTTCATTGTTCAACATAATTACAGAACCCCACCAATGTGATATACACACAAATTTGCACTGGGGATGAAGTTTTGGAAGATGTCGGAATTCCACAGGACTCGACCATTCTCCATGTCATGATCAGCGTCCTGTCCATCGCCCAGGGCCTGAGCTCCCTGTGCAGTATCCAGAATCTGGACGTCGCGGCCTGTCTGCAGCTGTTGCCCAACAGGAACCAAGAGATCTACAACAATATTGCCAAAGTAAACTTCAAGGTAAACCGCTGCATGATTTTTAAAATTATCTTTACTCCCCACATTTAGCAGTGTACATCTGCTGACAACTCCCCACATTTAGCAGTGTACATCTGCTGACAACTCCCCACATTTAGCAGTGTACATCTGCTACTCCCCACATTTAGCAGTGTACATCTGCTGACAACTCCCCACATTTAGCAGTGTACATCTGCTACTCCCCACATTTAGCAGTGTACATCTGCTGACACTATTAGGGATTCCTGGAGATCTATCCACCCCACCCCTCTTCCCTATTGTTTTGAATGCTAGCATGCAGTGAATGTAAAAAAAGAATCCAGACATAGACAGGTAGAAGTGCTAGTGGAAAAATCATACCCTTTTCAATCAAGCACTTAGAGCTTGATAAAGGTTATAATTTTTCCTTGTGGAAAGGGTGAAAACATATAATATGTGTTTTCTGGCCCGAGTGGTATTCCGGCATGAAGTGGGTTGGCCTGAACTAGTCAGGAAAACCAGCAACTTAGCATTCTATAAAACCCTGCTCAGAATGAAAGACAAGACAATTAAATCACAAATGAAAGTAGGACTTGGTACTCTTCCCTGTAGTAGGCCAGCCTGAAATACTATCTATTTTTAGATCAATGAAACACACTTACAAATTATTAATAACTTCAATTTTAAAAGTAGTTTAAAGCTTCAGTTTATTATACTTTAGTGATGTGTGATTGAAACATTTTAAACATAATGTTAATGATGTTTTTTTTTTATCTTTAAATTTCCAATTTAAGGTTTTGCCTGAACTTCTGAAGGATAAAACCTTCATGTTCAATTTTGACTCCTATAAAGCTGGTTACGTCATCAAAAACTATCAAGTCAGCTCAGTGGTGCCAAATCCTTACATTTCACTAGAGGTAATGTGTCTTTTGTTTTTGCTACTAGTTTTTTCTTCTTTTTTTATCTCCTCAGTAATCAAAATACAAGACTAGAATCTCAGCAGGCCTAAATAAAGTAGTAGCCTAATATTGCATGCAGTTATGTATTTTACTAATGTAGTAATGATAATGTAAACACATTTTAATTTTGTATTGCAACAATAGGCCTACTTTATTTTAATAAAAAAGAAACGTTATTACAGGAGGACAATAGGCCTAGGCCTACACGTAGCCTAACACTGCATGGCATAGTTACCCATAGATCTACTGTGTTACTGAACCGTAAAGTCATTTTCTATGCGGACAACATAATAATGTAGGCCTATATGTATTAGAATTGACATAAAATGAAACAAATTTAAAACCCTTTTACCGGGCATTCGTTTTTATGACGTTAGGATGCTAGCCCGGTATCCGGGACATACAATGCGATAGGGTTAATTTAAGAGCCAAACCCGCGAATATGTGAGGCCCGAAGTAGGTGAGGGTATACTGTATATGTATTCCTCCTAAAATTTAATAAAATTTGACGATCAACCGATCAGATGTGCAAAAAAAAATATTTCAGTTAAGCACCGGACCCGGTCTGCTAAACACGGTCTTTGTAAAAAAAAAATTGCTTTCATTATCTTAAATTACTACAAGCTACAAGCTTAGGCCTATATTTAAGATAGGCTATAGGCCTTAGGCCTAACTATACATTTTCAATTCTTCCATGATCGTATGCTCTTTTTTTGCGACCAATATGTAAAATGCCTGCTTAGGCTACTCTATGGCGCCAATAGTCTAGGCTACGTGGAGTCCCGACACATTTTGCTGATTTAATTTATTTTGGAATATATTTATGCCCTTTTTTTTATTAGTTAAAAAAGAAAATGGTGACATTTAAGAAACTATTTTATATCATGTAGGAAGGCCTAGTAACAATTCCAGTATTTGGTCTGGTTCATGCTTAGCACTACGAAACGAGCCGTTTGCGATGTCCGCTGTACGTCGTTTTATCAATTATGCAGTAAAATTTTAAAACAGTAGGCCTAATTATAAAATGCGGTAGACAATGAGCTGAACATAATATTGTAATGGAATTTTTATTTTTGAGTGGCTCATGCATGTTTTTGGCGGACAATTTTGGTTCAAATTTAAGACGCTATGTAGCCAACGTCGGCAGGCGTAGGTCTAATCAGACTAATAACAAAACTAAGTCATTTTATTATCCGATAAATTGATGAAGATGAAATGCGCACAATGTTGAAAATATCTGATTAGATATTATGTTTTAGACATAAATTGGCTAAATATAAAATCGGTACAAATTTACCAGAAGCATTTAAATAATTTTAAGTTCATAGCCTATTAGGCCTAAATAAGGGAAAAAAATTCCCGATATGATTACACTTCTACTTGAAGTTCTAGTCAGTTAATAACAATTAGGCTTTAGTCTTTGCCTGCAAGTAAGTTACACGACTACACATTTTAAAGGGGGGGGGGGTTAAAATGTCTGAAGATCACCTAGGCCTACTGTTAGTTACAGGCCCACCTAATCTTGTTCAGATCTCCTCCACCACTTTACTTTAGGCCTACTAGGTATAGGGAGAAATTATATGCACCAGTGTGAATTAGCCTACTCTACTGGTTGCACCCTCTTTGATTTTTGTCTCCCCGATTGAGCCTACATCTAGATTTTACGGTGACCTTACAGTAGGCTTATTAAGGTATGCTATAGTGCTTTCTTGACCGTTAATCTATTGAAGTTTATTTTATATGCTATAAATGGAAGCTATAAATATAGAAACTTTAGTATAGCTGGCTTAAATAATTGTGTTTAAAAGATTACTATTATATTTTTTTCTTTATATTTAATTGGTAGGACATAATTTCACATGCTTTTATTATTTTTACTGAGTTTATTACTTCATGTTCAGTAACAGTATTCATGGCACTTGTTTTAGAATTTCTGTAATTCAAAACCATAATAGAAAGAAAGAGATAAGCTTAATGGTGCTTTTATACAGTATCGTTATTCTGCTTTTTAATTTTATAGTTAGCAATTATTTTTAGTGTCTATATACTACTTGTGTATTAAGGACCTTGTTCTTTTTTTAAAAGTCTGAAATTTTTGGTGAAAGTCTGAAAAAGGTCTGAAAAAAGTCTGGAATTTGTTTTTCTGAAAAGAGTAAGAACCATGTTGAAAGCAATAATCTCTGGTATAGATGGGAGCGTCTGTGACATAAGATAAGACGAGGTGGTGGACCTCCTTATTTACTCAAGTATGAAGTGGACCTCGTTATTTTCCTTAAGTATAAAGTGGACCTCCTTATTTACTCAAGTATGAAGTGGACCTCCTTATTTACTCAAGTATGAAGTGGATCTCCTTATTTACTCAAGTATGAAGTGGACCTCGTTATTTTCCTTAAGTATAAAGTGGACCTCCTTATTTACTCAAGTATGAAGTGGATCTCCTTATTTACTCAAGTATGAAGGGGACTTCCTATCTTTGCAGGGATTTTATTTCAATTATTGTAACAAAAATAAAATGAAAATGCATTTTTTTGTCACTTAAAAAGATGCTTTAAGTATGAGTTCATTCCATACTGTTCATTGTTTACAGTTAATTCTATAGGGTTCATTCTATAGGGTTAATTCTATAGGGTTCATTCTATAGGGTTCATTCTATAGGGTTCATTTTGTATTAATTATTCTAGACAGTTTATTTTGCCGACAATTTGTATTGTGAAATAAATAAAAAAGATTAAATGTGTGGTTTTGTTACATTGATCAAAAGGTTAAGTTTAAATTTTCTCTGTAAAGTTTCACACTCAAGTTGTAACTTAAAAAAAAAAACTGTTTTCATTTTTTCCAGATTGGCCAATACACAAACAATGGGCTCACCTTGAACCTGCCTCAGTATGCTGCTGGTAACTTGTACAACAGGGGTGAGGTACCCAGCTCTGCCTGCGCTCAAGGTACAAAATGCACGTGCCAGCTGCCGGATGGCAACACCTGGACATACGAGCCAATATCCTTCTTGGACCCCAATAGTGTCCAGGTAATGACAGTATAAAGAATGAATAGACAACTCTTTTGTGGAGGGGTAGATGTAATTTAGCTGCAGGTTGGCCAAGCTGAAGTCTCATGTTTTAACCATAAAAATTCTCCTTTTTTTTGAATGCCTGTCATAAGATTAATTGTGTTATAAATGGCTATTCATTTCTTCCATTTAGTCTAGCGAGCTCTTAAAGCTAAAATAAAGGTTAGGGGGGGAGGCAGTCAGGTGGTTGTGCTGGCCACACGATGCCCTTGATTGTGTTGGACACACTGGTGAACTCAGCTTCACCAGCCACATATATTGAATGAATGGAATTTGAACAGCAACGTTGATAATTTGGAGAGAAGAAACATGAGACAAGAAAAAAATTGTAGCGTAGCCTAAGTGTTTTTATTTTAAATCAATAAGATTGAACATATTCCTTCTAATTTTAAAGTCCTTTTTCCTTTTAAAACATTTTTCCAAGAATTGTCAGTATAGTTAGCTGTTTGTTAGTTCCTGCAGGGATTATCTCCCCCCCTCCCCTCCAAATAAATTATGTATCAATATTTTAATAGTTCATGACAATTTAGGTCTTAGTCTAACTCAGTTTTTGTAGTCATCTGTCTGATTCATTTCTTCTAGGTGAACGGCAAGTATATTGACCCACAAACTGGGCAGCAGGTCCTGGTCGCCAGCATCCCCGGCATCAACGACCGCTTCCCGCAGGCCTGGGCAGTCATCCTGTCTGTCATTGCCGCTGTGGGGGCAGCCGTGTCCCTGGCCCTCTTCCTGTACCTCCTCATTATGTACCCTGTCCGCGGCGGGACCTCCATCCTCGGCTACATCCTGTCCTTCGGCATCATTCTGCTTTACCTCATGGTCTTCCCGTTCATTGCCCACGCAGAGGAGCGTATCTGCGGCCTGAGGAGGTTCGCCCTGGGCCTGGTCTACGCCATTGTGTATTCTGCTTTGATGGTGAAGCTGGTCGACTGCTTCAGGGTCCGGGCTAAAAATGATGTGTACAACACCAAGTACAGCAAGATGGGTCGACCTTTTGGCTTGTTCCTGGTCACATTCTTCTTTGTGCTTGTGCAGGTCAGTGGTTAATTATTCCATTATAAAAAAAACTATGTTTTATGTTTCATGACCATAATCATATTGACCTAATTTAAACCTTACAGACAATATTATAACAAAAGACATACGTCTTTATTAAGAACTGTACACTCATATCTAGAATTAATAGCATATTTCTTTATTGATTTCCTTTTGCAAAGCTCATAAATTGTGATAATGTCTAATGATGGGCTTTCAATACTTGCAAACCCCCACATTGAGTCCATACAAAATGTATATTAATACATATATTAATGTATAGACTTAAAAAAATAGTAAGTTCAACAATAGACTAATCAACAGAAACATAACCTGTCAGCTTTACACAAAAGTTGTCAAAAACTCAGGAAAGCTACCATTTATAGTCACAATTTAGTTTTGTATTTTCATTTTTTATTCATTTAATTGGGGTATGTCTATTCATTTAAAGGCAACCATTTCAGCCTCATACATTATTCACATTGTAATAAAAAAAATATCTTTCCTAAAAAATTTAGAGTAATTGTGTATAAATTGTGACCGCATCACTCAAGCGGCATAGTATTCTATAGGGAACTAACAACTATGTATATATATAATTATATAATTAATTTTTATATCATTAAATATAATATAATGTTAAAGAAATTGTATTTGTCTAGATGTCATTTTAAATAGAAGGCTACAGTTGCCTGGTCTGTCAAGGCTGATTGACCTGTATGTTATTTCCTACAGGTGATCATCAACACAGAGTGGCTGATTCTGGAGCCCCCGACTGTGGAGCACATATTTTATAATGACATGTATTGGCCCCGGTGTTCCCCGGATGACTTCTATGATGAAGGCTTGGTGCTCTCTCTAGTCTACATCATGGTCATCATATTTTTCTCTCTCATTGTTGGACTCTTCACATATTCCTCGTGAGTAAATTTTCCAAGGCTAGATTCAAAATGCAAGACTAGACTCAAAACATAAGCATAGGATGCAATAATCTTCTGTTTAGTAGGAGCGTCTGTAACATATAAGAGAAGAAAATAGATATTTTGAGTTTTATTAGACTTTCTTATAAGTTTTACAGACGTTCCTTCTAGATAGTAAATTATTACGTCCACTAGACCCAAAACTCCTGCAGGGTGGCAGCGATCGGTCAGCAACAGAGATAGAACCAGCGACATGTCAGTTGACGGTCCGGTGAACTAACCGCAGGACCAGATGGCCTCACTAGATGATTTGTTTAAAATCATAGTTTGACAAGTTGTTTTGTTGTAGTTACTTTTCTCATAATAGTATTGAATTGTTAATGTAAGCTTACCTAGGTATGAGTTCTAATCTAGTTGTCACAGAAACTAGATTGAAAAGCATGCAAGTTTAAAGGTGAAAGTAACAGTTTACTCTGGGCATTGTGTTAACCACACAGTCCCTTTGTATGCTGTAGCTCTAGAGACTGGTGACCAGGGCTTTGGAGCCTGCATGCTTCTTTGGGGCTATCTGGAAAACAGAAGGCAGATTTTCATGCACCTATCATAAATATGAAGACAAAAGTTGAAATTAATCATTTAACCATCATTTTCTTAATTCACTGAATTTAGTGAAATTACTTTTGTTGTATTAAGACCATGAAGATTTTAATGCATGTATTTTATATGTTTTAGCAACAAAAACCACAGAGAGGCTCGCTGGATACTGGGAATCTTAATACTCAGTGTCCCCTGCTGGGTCATTTGGTGTGCAGTCTCCATCCTTGGCGCCATTAAGGTCAGGGACGCGGCGGTGTGTGTTGGCCTGATTGTCAACGCAACCGTAATGCTGGCCCTGGTGCCTATACGCAAGCTGTACCTTCTGCACTCTTACAACAAGATGCTGAAAAAAGAGGAAGCGGAGGAGGCCAAGAGTCAAATCCCAGAGAGCCACAGAGGTTAGCGCAGATATATCTCTCTCTTGTTAATCAATATGTTCTAGAGCTGTAGGCCTACATTGTTGCCAGCCTAGCACTCTACAATCTATGCCAGCAGATATATCTCTCTCTTGTTAATCAATATGTTCTAGAGCTGTAGGCCTACATTGTTGCCAGCCTAGCACTCTACAATCTATGCCAGCAGATATATCTCTCTCTTGTTAATCAATATGTTCTAGAGCTGTAGGCCTACATTGTTGCCAGCCTAGCACTCTACAATCTATGCCAGCAGATATATCTCTCTCTTGTTAATCAATATGTTCTAGAGCTGTAGGCCTACATTGTTGCCAGCCTAGCACTCTACAATCTATGCCAGCAGATATATCTCTCTCTTGTTAATCAATATGTTCTAGAGCTGTAGGCCTACATTGTTGCCAGCCTAGCACTCTACAATCTATGCCAGCAGATATATCTCTCTCTTGTTAATCAATATGTTCTAGAGCTGTAGGCCTACATTGTTGCCAGCCTAGCACTCTACAATCTATGCCAGCAGATATATCTCTCTCTTGTTAATCAATATGTTCTAGAGCTGTAGGCCTACATTGTTGCCAGCCTAGCACTCTACAATCTATGCCAGCAGATATATCTCTCTCTTGTTAATCAATATGTTCTAGAGCTGTAGGCCTACATTGTTGCCAGCCTAGCACTCTACAATCTATGCCAGCAGATATATCTCTCTCTTGTTAATCAATATGTTCTAGAGCTGTAGGCCTACATTGTTGCCAGCCTAGCACTCTACAATCTATGCCAGCAGATATATCTCTCTCTTGTTAATCAATATGTTCTAGAGCTGTAGGCCTACATTGTTGCCAGCCTAGCACTCTACAATCTATGCCAGCCTAGCCCTGTAATATGTGTTAACTTATTATGTGGCAGTTTGTGATAGTCTATAAAACTTTTCGTCTCACGAGACTAATGGAAGCCAACAACAACAACAATAAAACTTGTAAAGTAAATAGTATGTTTATTTTGCTAGTAAAGCCTGGTCTGGCTGGTTGGGTTCACCATTCATAGCCTGGTCTGGCTGGTTGGGTTCACCATTCATAGCCTGGTCTGGCTGGTTGGGTTCACCATTCATAGCCTGGTCTGGCTGGTTGGGTTCACCATTCATAGCCTGGTCTGGCTGGTTGGGTTCACCATTCATAGCCTGGTCTGGCTGGTTGGGTTCACCATTCATAGCCTGGTCTGGCTGGTTGGGTTCACCATTCATAGCCTGGTTAAAAAAACACAGGGTTTGTTTTCCCTGCTCTGAAAATTTGTCTGCTGCGTCCTCCTAAGGGGTTTAAATCAATGGGGGGGGGGGGGGAAGCTGAGCAATATGCTGGTCACACAATCTTCTTGTAGTAATGTGGCCATTCAAACCGGTGAAATCTGCTTCACAAATAGATTAAAAGTAAAGGGCTACTTAACTTTAAAAAAATCTTTTATATTAACTTTGCAAATGTTTGGGACTGGCTGGCTGGCAAAGCCTTCAGAATGCTAATTGACCCACTTCCCATCATCTTAATGGGCTGAAACGTAACACGTAGATGTGTTGCTGATAAAAACACATTCTTTTAAACTTTCAGCCCCATCCTCCCACCCCATCCTCCCACCCCATCCTCCCACCCCAAACCCAGAGAATCAGCTTTTTTCCTCTTTATTTTCCTTACACTATGTGCATTTTTTTTCCTTTATTAACTTTGCTTTTGTGTATGTCAAAATCTACTGAAGTTTGGGGGTAAATTAAAAAATTTTGACCCCAAAAAAAACAAAAAACAACTTAGTTTTAAGTTTAAGTGTTTGTTTTATTTGCTTTTTGTTGTTTTTAAAATTATTATTTTAACTTGAAGGTGTGAATAGTTAATTTACTTGAAGATATAAAGCTTTACATCATTGTACAAACTCACCAATGTACTATCTGTTTCAGGTTACAGTAACGGTATGTATGATAATAAGCCAGTGTTACATGATGCAGGCTCAGTACGAGACTCTAACGTATACAGTAAGAAACATTTTTTTATTGTAGACTTTACAATTATAAAATATTCAGGGAGACTGTAATAATTATATTGATTGTGTTGTTCTTCTATGGATAAGTAAAGTTGAATTAACTGAACTGTAAAAATGTTATTTTACGTTTATAAACTGTTGTAGAAAGTAGAAGCTGATTCTCTTCCATCTGTTATTTTCTATGGAAGGGTCTATCCATCATTGGCTTATGAGCTCTGAATTAATTGCTCATTATTAAAGAAAAGATAGAAAAAATCTCAATTATGTTGTTAGTTTTAAAAAAAAGAAAATAATCTATTGTTAAAACTTGGCCACAGACTAAAAAATAATTTCTGTTGCCAGTTTGACAAACTATGTACAATGTTGTTTGCTATGTTCTAGCCAGGCTGCAGAGAAGTTTGCTCTCTTGCAGTCAATGCCAGACAAATCAGGCTAACATTGAGCCAGGATTTCTGTGAATTGAGGTTGGGTTGGTCTATTATGGTCCATTTTCCACCATTCACAGAGCTCTCCGAAAGATTGTGACACTCACGTGTGTGCCCTTTTATTTGTTAAGTACTGGGAATGCTCCATGGATATGTCACATCCAGGTCCCTGGGTACAGAAATCAGCTTCTGATGCCAGAGTTCCCCAACAGGGAGAGCTCAAACCTCTATTCAGTGTGGTACAATCTGAACCTCTGTCAAGCTGCAACTCAGTGGGGGGGGGGGGTGTGCACATGTTTTACGTGTCTGGATTAAAACCCATTGTCATTGCACAACCCACTATTATTCCCCCATTATGACATCCAAGTGGGACTAAGCAGTGTGGTTATTCTTTCACCTGGTCCTTTCCAGGGCCCCAATACCCACACATGGGATATTCCTATATATATATACAGAGTTAAAAAAGAATATAAAGCTGTTTTTAACTTTTATTATTTATTTTTCAGGTACAGCTGGACGATAAAATAATGAAATGTGGAAAATATTTGTTTGAAGTTCTGGCAAAGAAAAATTTGATGATTTTTTTTTAAATCTTTTTGTGAGATGAAATATTGTTTTATTTTTTTTTGGACTGCATAATTAAAAGAAACATAGAAATGTAGCTTTGAAGACTTTTTAGACCATCTTACAAAACAGAAACCGTTACTCATTTGTATGCTTCTGATATGTATTGTGATCACAGTTTATTACATTCACTATTTCATATTCCTTTTTTTTAATACAAATTTTACTATAAGCATTGTAGTAATTGAGAGTTACACTTTGTCTCTAATGTATTTTTTAATTCTGACATATTTTTGTGTGTGCGTGCGTGTATGAACTTCTATTTATATGTCAATGCTTTTTATTTAAAACGTACACAAATGTACTATAAGGAAAGTATTGGCACTGAGTATTTCTTTCCTATGTTAGTCTTTCAACTGATTGTATGTTAGAGAATCTTCGGTCTAATTGCTGATATGAACATTGAATAGAAACATAATCAGTCCCACCCTGGGTTTTTTATTAACTTTGTGGCAGCTAAATCTTTGGAAGGTAAATTGATCCACTTCCTGTCATCCTATTGAGAAGAAACTGGACACATAGACATATTGTGGATGATATCACATTCTTTTCAAACTTTCAGCCCACATTCTTTAACATTTTCAGCACAACCCCCAAAAAATCATTTGTTCTTGTTTTTATCAAGGGAAAATAATAAAGACAGAGTGCTGTGAATTCCCCAAATTTTGACAGAAAAACAAAAAAGGCAAATATTTATATAAATAATAAATATTTATATTAAATTATAATTCAACTAATGAAATGGTTTGAAATAAATTAACTTGTGAAAGACCAAAAGAAGACACAAACAAAATATGGAATCCTGAATTCATTTAAAGAATGTTTACACTTACCTATGTAATTTCACATTTGTTGTAAAAGATAATTGTACATTTTGACTTTTGTTATCATCTCTTGTCACTTTTTTTGTTCTTTTTACATTCAGGGTAGCATCATCCCAAGAAATGGTGCATTTTAAAGATTATTTATTTGTGTTGATGTAGGAAATTGATCTCTGAAATGTTCATTAAGTGCCTTCTTCATGTGATATATAACATATTGTCAAATGTCTGAAATATTCATTAATAACTTCATACCGTTGGAATGAAGCATGGGAAATCTTTCTTTCGTTCTTTTTTTTTCTTCTTCAAAATGTATGACTTTGTATTTCTACTTTGTGTATGCTTTGGGAGCAAATAAGTCATGTAAAAATTCAACGAAGGGAGGTAATTTAAGATATTTCTTTTAATATTTCTATTTCTAGCAGAATTGAATACCCTTTGTCCTATATTTACATTGAATCTGGCCATAAATGTTTGTTTTTCACTAGCCAATGGAAGTCTAAGCACTATTTTTAATTGCCAATTAAATTTCATTTATTTAAACACCAAATAATTTTGTTTATGTGACCAATGTAAATCATTCCATTAACTAGTTTTTTTAAGTAGCTGATTTAAAGAACTTTACCATTATTTGAAAGAAATTTTTTTTAAATGTAATAAATCCAGTTGCAAATGTGTCTGTGTACTTGTTAGCTGTATTGGTTATAAATTTTTTTTTATCACAATCTCTATGTTCTGAAACTTGCGTCTGCTGTATGGACAGAGAACAACTTGGTAAACAGCCATCAACATTCTTTGTTTTGTTGTGCTTTTTTTTTCTTTTTTTTTTACATCATGTATATTTTAATATAATTAACAATGTTTACAATAATAAAAAATATTTAAAAAATAGCTGCAAATATTTTGACTTTCTTTGTTAAATTTTATTTTTACGAGTACCATTATAATATGCCTTTTTGGTAGTTTCATATGGTAGCATCTTTCTTTGCATAGATTATTTATATATATATAAAGTATGATGTGTGTGTCGTTTCCAATCCCCATTGGTTATTTTAAAGACATGTGACCTTATTGACTCATATTTTATTATTTTTATCTCGCATCCTGCATGTGTCTTCCCTAGCTGAGTGGTTTGCATCTCCAACTGCCATGCAGGAGACCTGCGTTCGATTCCCAATAACTTTTTTTCCTTTTCCTGTAATAGCAAGGAGAGTTACTTTTTTTTCTAAATTTCCATTAATATTATTATTTTTTTTACTAAAGATTAAGAATTTCAGGACTTGAAGCTTCCTAAAAGTAAAAATGTTTTCAGTAAGTAAAATCTAATAATTATATTTTAGACATGCGGGAGAAGGGTGTTCGATTCTCAGCCAGGGATAGTCCTATAACTTTTTTGTTTAATAAAAAGCAATGCCTTTTTTTTTTCACTATTACACTATTTTTTTTAAAGTTTAATTTCCTAAATGTTTTCAGTAAATAATTTATTATATCTTTTAAATAATGACAGCTTTCTGTTCATTGTAGTATGTAATTATTTATAATAATAATAATAATAATGAAGCTTATATAGCGCATATCCCGCAATCAGTTCTATGCGCTTAACACTTACATTTACAATTACAATTAACGATGATAACAATAACAGACAAATGTTTAAAAATGTAAGTGGACTAGGAGTCAATAATAAACAGGTGAGTCTTGAGTCCGGTCTTGAAAATGTTAAAGTTCGAGCTTTGTCGCAGCTGGAGTGGCAGGGTGTTCCATGCGGAGGGGCCGGAGTAGGTGAAGGCCCGCTGACCAGCTGTCACGAGTTTTGTCCGCGGGATCGTCAAATTGAGTTTGTGAGCAGCCGATCGAAGTGGGTGTGGTTTTGTATATATTTCCAGACAGGAAATTAGATAATCCGGGGCAGAGTCATTGAGGCATTTATAGCATAGAGATGCGAGTTTATATAAAATCCTATTTTGAATAGGGAGCCAATGCAGAGAGTAGAGCAGAGGTGAAATGTGGTCGGACTTCTTCTTCTTTAGGACTAGTCTGGCAGCGCAGTTTTGGACGCGTTGGAGTCCTTGAATGGAAGCGTCAGGAAGGCCGGCCAGAAGAGAGTTACAGTAGTCCAAACGAGAGAAGAGGAGAGTGATGACGAGCTTGGTACAAGCTTCCGGAGTGAGGTAGCGACGGATAGTGGCAATCCGTCGCAGGTGAAAAAAGCAGGTTTTGATCAGGAAGGAGATGTGGGGTTGCATGGACAGAGTGGAGTCCAGAAACATGCCGAGGCTCTTTACCGTTGAGGAGAAGGGCACAGTAGCGTCACCCAACTGGAGGTCAGTCACGCTGAGGGAAGCAAGCTTCTGTCTCGTTCCTACGAGCAGGGCTTCGGTCTTCTCGCTGTTGAGCTTCAACTTGTTTTCTGTCATCCAGTTCTTGATGTCCAGGAAACAACAGGAGATAGTAGCAAGGAGCTCGCCGATGTCCTCAGGCTTGGCGCTGTTTAGGAGCTGGGTGTCATCAGCGAAAAAGTGATAATTAAGGTTGTGTCGCTCGATGACGAAGGAAAGGGGTTGGGTGTACAAAGTGAAGAGGACTGGGCCGAGGACGGACCCCTGTGGTACACCATAGCGGACGGCGACGGGCTGGGAGGACAAAGATTCAGTAGTGACGGTCTGGGAGCGACCGTCGAGGTAGCTCTTGAACCAGGAGAGGGCTATATCATGAATGCCGAACGTGAAGCTGAGGCGATCGATGAGTAGGTGGTGGTCGATCGTGTCAAAGGCCGCGGACAAGTCCAATAACACAAGGGCGGAGACGAGACCTCTGTCTGCGGCGTTCAGGAGGTCGGTGGTGATCCGCAGTAGCGCTGTCTCAGTGCTGTGATTGGGGCGATATGCCGACTGGAACACGGGCATAAGCGAGTTCAGGGACAGGTGGACGTTCAATTGCTCAAGGATGATGCGCTCCATGAGCTTGGAGAGGTAGGGGAGGTTTGATACTGGACGGTAGTTCCGGCATTCATTTACATCAAGTCCGGATTTCTTCAAGAGTGGGCGGACGATGGCGGATTTAAAACAGTTAGGAACGATGCCTGTGGAGAGGGAGGTGTTAATGGTATCGGTGTTGTACGGCAGGAGCTTGTCCAAGCACTGGGTGAACAGAAAGCCTGGCAGAGGGTCAAGCTCGCAGGTCTTGATGGGGGACTTCATAATGATGCGCTTAACATGGTCGATGGTGACAGGTTGAAAGCAGGTGAGAGGGGAGCCAGAGAAGGCGGGAGAGGGTGGGGAAGGGCGATAGGCATCATGATCCAGAGAATTACGCAGATTCTCTATCTTATCCTTAAAGTGCTCTGAGAAGAGTTCTGGGAGGTCCACGGGTGGGTGTGTGGTGGGTAGGGGTAGAGAGGGTGAGGAGCCGAGGAGGGTGGACATGATAGAGAATAGCTCCTTGGACGACGAGGCTTGCGTGATGCGGTTGTGGTAGTGCTGGACCTTGGCGGCAGTGATGGCTTCCTTGACGCGGAGCCGCATGTCTCTGAAGATCTGGCGGTGGATCTCGAGGCCGGAGAGTCGCCAAGTGCGCTCGGCCCGTCGTCGTTCGTGCTTGGCAGCTTTGACGTCGTCGGAAAACCAAGGAGCTGGCGGTCGCTGAGAAACTGCACACAAAGATGGCGGGGCGTGCTTGTCGAGAAGCTGGCGTAGAGTCAGGGCGAAAAAGGAAGCATGGTCAGAAGAGGGGTCACGCTGAGCCAGCAGCAAGGCAGCCTCGTTGCCAAAGGTGTCAGTATCTATGGCTCGTAGCTTACGGCGGGTGACAATCTTGCATTTCTTCACCGGTCTGGTGATATTGACAATGAAGCAGATGGCAGAATGGTCAGAGACAAGAAGGTCACTGGCGACTAGGCTGGAGACGAGGTTGTCAGCGGATCTGGTGACGATCCAGTCGAGGATATGACCACGGGAGTGGGTGGGGAATGGGACGACCTGGTCAACACTGTAGTTGTCGAATAGTGCCCGTGCGCGCTTGGTGTTGGCATCAGAGGGACAGTCCCAGTGTATGTTGAAGTCACCCAAGATGATGACTCTGTTAGGGGTGACATTGTAGTAGTCAAGTACAAGAGCAAACTCATCAAAGAAAGTAACATCTTTGAACTTGTTCTTGGCGTTTGGTGGGGGACGATAAATGCAGAGGAAGGAGAGAGTCGTGGTGGTAGAAACTTTAATTTCCACGGCTTCGAATGTGGTGTGGGAAAAGGGGAGAGTGTTGGAGAACAATACAGCAGCGTGGAGGTGTTTTTTATAGATGACGGCGATACCTCCCCCAGTGCCAGTGGGGCGGGGAAAAGAAGCTGTGAGGTGACTAACAGGGGTTAGTTGTTCGCACTTGGTGTCGTCCCCAGATCGTAGCCATGTTTCGGTGATAAACATGAAATCTAGATTTTTTTCGACAATAAAGTCAGAGATGAGCTAGGCTTTCCCGACGGGGTTTACTGATTGAGAGTTTATGAGGCAAACACTGAGTGCCTTGTTAGAAGCTTTTGCAGATAAGGGAGGGGATGGTCGATTTGCTTTGGGGGGATATGCAGGCACAGAGAGGGGAGGGGAGGATTGATGTGCAGGCATATAGAGGGGAGGGGAGGGTTGATATGCAGGCGTAGAAAGGGGAGTGGAGGGTTGATATGCAGGCATAGCGAGGGGAGGAGAAGGTTGATATGCCAGATCAGGAGCTGCGGGGGACGATATGGGGTGACAATGTCCAGCTCTCGTCCCACGTCTAGTTGGTAAGTGGCGTCCGATGCCGAGCCTACGAATAGTAAGAAAGAGTTTGGTATCCAGATGTGTATTGAGTTTCGAGCAAATTTTCCCAATGTTAAGAAATAACTTCTTATCCATTTCTTCACATCAGTAAGGTCGATTTAATTGATAGTTAGTAGCATACAATAGAAGTGGCTAGTATAAAAACAAGCTAGTGTGGCAGCAGTCGTTACTTTGTTTACAAAAATTTCCAGGAGTAAAAGTTATATCATGTGTAGTACACGGTACACAGTTGAATAGACTCGACAGTCCAGATTTAAGAGGGGGAAAAACACAGTGTTGTGACTAGTTGTGAGAACTGCTCAGTCACTTTGACTCTAACAATCTTATTAAGCTTAATAAAGTCGATTACACAAATTATTCGATAATTGACTTAATTGTCGCGCAATGACCGAACAAAACACACAATTTGAGAGAGTAATTCACAACAAATCAATCAATATAAGTTTCACAATGAAGAGCGAAAAATGAAACCACAAACAATCATCAAATATGGAGAGACGAAATACACTGCTGCCTGCTGGCGCAACACACAACAAAAGTGATTTATCTGTAGATATAGGCACTTATAAGGGTTTGTAATTTTTTCCCTGGGCAATTTAGCTTGTTAAAATATAAATTCAAAGTAAAGACAAAAAATGAAGCATTAGCATTACTGAATTATCTGAACTGTATAAAAAAAAGCTAGGTCTATAGATCTATATATCCTAGCATGGTCTTCATAAAATCCATTGCTAAATGTAAAAGTAGTGCTAAATGCTAAAATCACATCTTTGTGTACGACATGTGGAAAAAGACTTTTAGGTCGCAAATAGGACGTCAGAGAAGCCATACCAAGGTAGGCCTACGTGTAGGAAGGCGTGGTCATCCTCGGAAATAATTGACGGATGAACGATAACAATATTGTCACACAAACTTGAAACCCCTTAGGCTCCCATCGCAGAGTTATAGGCGGCACCTAATGTGTTTTGTTGAGAGAGTAGGCATACTGACCTTTTTTTTGTAATGTAACGATTTTTAGGCCTAAAAGCTAGGTAGTTTAAAATTCTGAGACGTCGTTTATGGACGACCCCTATGGCACAATCAAAATTGGGATATTTTTACACGCTTTGTCTACATTGTTTCGACCTGTTAAGGAGAAATTTTACAGATAGCGATCTGGCGACAGTTTGATTCTCTTCGCAGACACATAGACTATATTTATTCGAATAGCGACAAATAGTCTAATATCATAACAACAAAATGTAGGATATAAGCCAGAAAAATATTAATGTGTCTTCAAAGAAAAACGCACCTTTATATGCCTATACCAGGGGTCGTCAACCTGCGGCTCGCGAGCCGCATGCGGCTCTTTCGATGTCAAGATGCGGCTCTCCAGTTCCATGAGCAAAACAGAACAGAAATCATGAAGAAAATCAAAGATTTGCCATTATCTGCTAAAACAGAAAAGATAGAACTTCTAAAATGTCTTCAAATGTAACACATAGGAAGGTAGAAGACATTCAAATGGCTTCTGCTTTATCACTTGCTATGGATGAGTCTTGCGACACGGCACAATAAGTTACACTTTTCGTCTGGTATAATATGTCGTCCCAAAGACCAAAACTGCTAGGATTGCTGCCGCCCTCTGGGGAAAACTCGTGGAGAAGATATAGCAAATGCTGTGCGAAAATGCCTGGAAGACTATGAAATCGATGTAAATAAAATCGTTTCTATAACAACTGATGGAGTCAGAAGTATGACAGGAATACATAAAGGGGGAACAACGATTCTTCGGCAAAACATAAATCACAAAATTTTACTGCATAATTCATCAAGAGACGCTTTGTGCCCAAACATTTCCAGCCGACATAGTTGAGGTCATGAACTCGGTAATTAAGATCTTTAACAGCATTTTGGCTAAAGCACTCTACCATCGCCAATTTAAGGAATTTCTTGAAGAAAAAAAAAGTCAGTATTCTGACCTACAATCTGCACAATAAAGTGCGATGGTTTTCCAGGGGTAACGTATTGAAACGTTTTGCTTCTTGCTTGAGTGAAATAAAAACTCTTCAACGAAAAAGGCATTGTCATTCCCGAATTGAAAGGAGACAAATGGCTGCAAAAATTCAACTTCATGGTAGATATCACAAAGAAACTAAATGAGCTAAATGTAAAACTGCAAGGAAAGGGAAACCCAGCCCATGCCTTGCTCGAAAAAGTGTTTTGTTTCGAAAAAAATTACTTCTTTTTTTGTCGAAGACATGGAGAGTGACAAATTACTTCATTTCGAAAATCTGAAGCGATATCGCGATGAAACCAATGCAACTATTGACACGAATTACTTCAGCATGGCTATAAACAAAATGAAGGATGGATTCGCTGAGAGATTTGAGCAATTCAAAAACAAACGCAAATACTCTGGTGTACATAGTACATCCTCTCAACACAAATTTAAGTGCTGACAATCTTCCAGTCAACATATTGATGCGAGCAAGCGTTCTCTTGCATGAATGTAATAAAAAGTAAAGTAAGAAGCCAACTAACAAATATAAATCTAAAAGCGTGGTTGAAAGTTGAAACCTGAAAACAAGTTATGAGCAAGATTTAACCAAACTTTCAAAAGTCATGTCAGGCCAATGCTCCCATTGATGTAACTATCAATTACTCAATAATTATAGTTATATTATTTGATTAGTAAATTTATTATTCTAGCAGTACTAGCTAATATAATTATACTGTACTATGTTTTGTGCGAAACATTAGTATGTTTTTATATGAATAAATATTATTTCATATTTAAAGCTATCTTTATTTTAAATAAAAAATCAAATTTATTTACCTAATCCTAATCAAATACCATAATATTGAAACAAAAAATGTTAGTGGCTCTTTAAAAACCGGGAAATTTTGTAAATTGTAGCTTTTGGCTCTTCCGTCTGAAAAGGTTGCCGACCCCTGGCCTATACTATATACAGAGAGGCAGGGCCGGCTCATCCATGTAGGCGAACTAGGCGGCTGCCTAGGGCGCACAATTTTTGTGGGCGCAAAATTGAGGATTTTTTTTTTTTTTCGGGATTTCAAAATATAAACTATATTAATGTTTAGTGCTTCTGTGCGCTACTAGCATAGGCAGATGAATTACTAGGTAATGAAAGGCGAAGGGTATTTTATTTAAGATGTTTTAGAAAATAGGAAAGTATGCCTTAACACTAGACTACTTAGTTTGTCAACCTCGCTGTGCGTAGCGGAGTGCAAAAAGGCAACCCCTCACTTCCCTCGGCCACACCCTGGATACCACAGAATAGTACTATTCTGTGCTGGATACGATGCGGCTGCGACTGCGGAATATGAAGTGAAGTGATGTGACCGTGACCTTCATGTCAGTGTTCGTGAATTGTAAGTCGTGAGGGCGCTGAGTTGTGTGTATTGGCAGTGCAGTTGTTGTTTTTTTGTTGTTTTTTTTAATTTTCAGACTGTAAATTACGAAAATGCGTAGGCCTACATTGAATCCCCTAAGTGGCATAATATGTCCCGGTCGAATTGATGCACTAACACCTCTGCGGTACCAGTTATCTCATGTTTGTGATATTTTGAAATTTTTTTCGGAAGACACTAAATGGATCTATTATTGGCAGTAGAAGCACTTGGGTTACTTAAAAATATCTCAGACTTCACGTTTATTGCTGCACTTGTCACATGGCACAACATTTTGTTTCAAGTAAACTTAACAGTAGGATAATGCAGGAAAATGACTTGAGCAGAGAGCAGTTAGTCACCTGAAAAAAAAAAACGAAGAGTTTTTGGTTACAGCTAGAAGTGATTTAGAGTTCAATATAGTTCTGGTTGATGCCAATGAAGTAGAATAAGAAGTTGCATGGAATAAAACCAGTATTTGAGAAAGAGAAGGTCCGAATTCGAAAAAATCAGAACATGGTTGATTACGAATCAACAGATGAATCTGTAAATACTGCAGGTGACCCCTCAGAAAGTTTCAAGATCCACTTGTAGGTTGCTGCTTTAGACACAGCTGCTTATGCGGTAAAATAAATATTTTTCCAGTTAAATAAAATATCTACGGTGTATTTGGATTTTTGTACAACATTCCTGACCTTAAAAACAAGACTACATCAGATGTTAAGTCGATGTGCAAAAGCTTGGAAAAAGCATTAACAATTTAAAAAAAAAAATGAAGGTTTTAATGAATCTGACATTGCTGCTGTACGTCAGTGTTCTGAACTAAGAGCAATTTCTCATCATCTCAATGACTCAGTATCAAACCCAGAAGAAGTCATAAACTATATTTACCAACAGAATATTAAAAATGGATTTCCTAACATTTGTGTAGCCCTTCGTATTTTGCTTACGTTGACACTTTCCGTTGCTGGTTCTGAAAGAAGTTTTTCAAAACTTAAGCTAAGCTAAAATTTAAGATTTGCGGGTATTGCGACAATTTCTAATTAAAGCAAGACAGTTAGATTCAAAAGCCTCATACAAGAATTTTCTAAGCAGAAAGCAAGAAAAGGTTTTAGTCTATAGGAGTATAAATACTGTAAATCAGTATTTAAAAGTGACTTTTGGACCGTAAAGAAAACAATAATCCAATATCAAGCAATATCAAGTAGTCTTTGTGTATTTTTTTAAGTGTTAAAAAAAAAAAAAAGAAAAAAAAATATCTAAAGTCTAACTGTGAGTTTCTTTCTATTAGTATAACTGTAGGCTACATAATGCAATTATAAAACATATAGACCTATAGACTATACCTAATGTAAAACTGTGTGTTATGTAACTTTTCTAATAATAATTTAGATTTTTAATTATAATCTATAATGCAGAGCCGCATTGTTACTTTTCATCCAACTGTTTTATTTACATTTCCCAATCATCTATCAAAGGTTATAAAATAAAATTCTTTGTTGGGCTATAACAATTATTAATATAAACACATTTTCGAAATTCCGTACCCGGCAGTCCCCGCCAAAGGCACTTTAATGAGGGCGCAGAATTTGTTTTCGCCTAGGGCGCCAAAAACCCTAGAGCCGGCCCTGCAGAAAGGTCTATAATATTTACAAAAAAAGTTAACCGGATGCAATTTAATACAAGCATTGGGCAGTGGCGAACGTAGTGGTTAAATTTGCCATGGGGGTGGGGGCGAAATAGGGGGCGATTAATTATTAAGAATGTTATTAGTTTTGATTGTTATTAAGCTAAGATTAAGAAAGTCTTCCTTTGGAGCCTATCCAAACTGACCCGGTACGGCTAACACCTACCTCTAGTTATAACATATATATATATTATGCAACCTTTAACCCGTAGTGCTACTTTCATGGGCTTATATCAAATGCAAAGGCTTCTGTTACATTTCTAAGTTAAGCTGCTGTCAGGCCTATAGGCCTACATTATAATAACTTTACAGGAGGTGGGCTTAGTTACCTTACACTAAACTTTTTTTTTGTTATGTCAACTGGTTGTTAAATGTAGCGTAAAAGTAAAAGGAAACATTTTTCAATAATTAAATAAATTAAAGGCCTATGATACGTGATTCGCCTATCCTCTATGCCTAAGAACGCCTATAGGCTTTTATTGGCCTACTAACTAGACATAGGCCTACATATTTTTTTCCTTGGAATTTTTTTTCCTGCCAGCCACTTGTTTGGTAACAGCTGACTCTTTGAATACAGCCACTTTTTAACTTGAAGCTATAATATTGGTCGGTCTAACGACACGTCAGCTGGTGTAGGCAACTAATGTGCAAGCTTTCATCATCCTCAGTAGAATTACAGTAGAGTTAAAATGGTTTAAATGGTATCTTTTATTTAAATGTTTAAAAAACCTTGATTAATATTTTAAAAATCTTTTCTTCCGTGGCCTTAACGATATATAACATTTAAACTTACTATTCTTTTAAAAAAAAATCACATTTTAATGAAAAATTGTTAAATATTGAAACGCCAAATTAGAGCTTTTACCGTAAAATATTCTAAAAATAAATGAAACATAACACAACCAATCATATGATAGTGACGTCATTAGAGGTCGACCAATCATTAAGCACCACATCATCCTCGGCCAGAAACCGACCAGAAGTAATGAGGACGACAACAAAATGACTTGATGTAGATTTAAAAAAAATAACCTTCCTGTATCGCCATTCAAGGCAGTTGAAACGGGAATATTCAATTGAAATAGTTTATAGGACCGTGAAACATGTCAGCGATCACGTCGAATACTATTGTTATTACCGCTTACCCCGGTAAACATGCTACAATTAATATGTCTCACAACAATGCTGAATACTCTCTTCTCGACACTGTCGACTTCGATAGTGACGACAGCAACTCGAGCGGAGCTGGAGGCCCTAAAAAACGGAGAAGATTGACCCACTTGTCTCCTGATGAAAAATTATTAAGAAGGTTAGTATTCATATATTATTTTTTAATGCCTTAGGTTTTAGATAAAAATCAATAATACAATATGGCTGACATTGAATTCATTGATTAGGCTAGCTACGTGGCAACCACTCTTAGATTAGAATGTTTACTTAACTAGGCATAGGCCAATTTTAACTAGGGCCTATTTAATTTAATATTTATCTCAACTAAATTACCTTGAGTACTATACTAGATTTATACGATGCCAGGTTTAAGTTGAGCCTAAAGGCCTTTAGATAAAATGCCACATTCTAATTGAGAAATAATTTTTTACAGGCCTACACAATTTAGGGAAATGTATTTGCAGTCTAAAACTGTAAAGTATTGTAAAGTCAAACCCAGTCAATAGTGATGTACATCGAAACAGCAACAAATTAGACACTAGACTGAACCCCTATACAATAAACTTCCTCAATAACATCACTCATTTTACTATAGCCTACTTAACTCTTCAATTTGAAATAATATTAACAATCTCATGACTATCATAGGATTCATAGGTCATACCTTTTTTGTGGTTATTATCCCTGACCAAACAGCCAATAAAATGGAAGGTGTAAGAGTATCCATTTTTCAAAAAAGACTAATCATATTTCTTTACAAATATATTACACTCCTCTAACACGTGCTTCATTTGTTTTTGTCTTCAGAAAGTTGAAAAATCGTGTAGCGGCACAAACGGCAAGAGACAGAAAGAAAGCGCTTATGGCTGAACTTGAAGAAAAAGTTGCAAAGCTAGAAGAAGAAAATAAACTCTTAAAACGACAGAATTGCACGCTAAAAGAAACCTCCAATACCTTAGCCAAGGAAAATGCAACATTGAAGTCTCGCCTCAGTGAATCTCCACTTGCCACTGTCAAAACAGAATCTGATACCTCCAGGTTTGTACAAATTATATCTAGTTGATTTTAAGACATGTATTTTACTGTCCATCTAATCATTAAAAATTTTAAAGCTTGAAAAATTAATGACACTCTTTGTACATTATCTGTTTATCAATTTTATGAGTTAAAAGATCTTATTTCTTAGTGTAAGAAAATAAATTTTACATTGTAAAGCAATTTTTAAATTATTCTTATTGGTATCTATTAATACTAAATTGAAATTGAATTTTAGGTCTGCAGCACCTGCTGTTCCTCTGCAGAAGGAACAGGTACAGATTCTGTCTCGATGGATGGTACAGTACTTCACTTTGGTGATAACTCTCAGGTAAGAAATTTGTATAATACCAATAATGCACACTTTATAAAAGGTGCATGGTAGCTGAGCGGCAGCACGTTCAACTAGCGATCCCAAGGGCCTGGGGTTGAATCCTGATAAAGGCTAGTACTTTTTCCCAGGACTTGAGGGTTTCCCCGCGTCTACCCAGCTCTGATGGGTACCTGACATTAGTTGGGCTATAGTGAAGGCTGCTGGGCATTGTGCTGGCCACACATCCCCTAGTATGCTGTGGCCACAGAAACTTCACCAACCCTATGATCAATTTGATCCGAAAGGTACCTAACTTTACACATTATAAATCAAAGTGACTAGAATTATCCTAATTAAAATGTGTTCTTATATTTCAAGAAATGTTTTCATACTTCTCCACAGCCTGATGATTTCCTCTGCCTGTTGCAAGAGCTTGCAGAAGACAGTCAACGGGAATGCACGAAAACGCAAACAACCACACCCCTCTCGCAGAGTATCTGTGGAACAGACTGTAGCGACAGAACCAACCACAGAAGCCCTGCATCTAGAATGGTGGGGCTCTCATCAGCGGAGTTGGAATCCCTCAACGAACTGATTCAAATCGACCACGTTTATGTGAAAGCTCAGCCCTTAACCTTAAAACAATTAGGGGGGAAAGAGGAACAGCTCAAGCCTACACCTGCTGTAATTAAACAAGCTGTCACTGACAGCGCCGCTTCCCAACAAAACAAACAGTTGGTTCTTTTGCCAGGGTTAAAAAGAAATCATGATGGTGGCATCGTCTATTCCACGTCTCCCGCTAGTCAAATCAATCTAGCTTCAACAATAGACTTCTACGAGTCAGACAATAGCAGATTGAGTATACCCAGCGCAACAACTGAGTTGCCGATTCTGACATCCATACAGTCACAACTTGATCTCCAAGATGACTCAGATGACATTGTTAGCACACTATCAGACTCTGATATGGAAACCTCCTTACAGTTATTTGAAAACTTTGATTTAGATATGGTAGATACAGACAATCAAGTAGAAGTAAGTAGATCTCTACAACAAGAAACAGACTATTCTTTTCTTAATGTCAAGGACACCACAAGACCAAATGAAGAGATTGAGTTGAACTCAACACAGTTGTTTGATGAAATTTATGAACACTATCTGAGTATAAAAGACACCTCCTCCATCCCCTCCCCCAACTCAGCAGCCCTGAGTGACTCTGGCATCAGCAGTGACACAGAACCACTGTCCCCACACAGTCTAGATGGGGAAGCTTTTCATGACAATCTGTTATGGCAGGATACATGTTTCACAGATTTATTTCCTGATCTACAGTAGCTGTTCAATGAGACTTTTCATTTCATGTTGTCTTGTTATTTAAAAACCATACTTCATGCTAAGTACAAGTTTTAATGTCATTTAGTGTACTGTATGCATTTTGTTTTGATTTAGTAGCAATTTGGAAATTTTAGGGCTGTGAATTTTTTTTTGAAGTGTTCATTTACAGTTAAACAAAAAAAAATGTAAGTGAATTGTATTAATTGTATATTTTATTTATGTGATATTGTGTAAACCAAAAGCATCAGATAGTTGATGTGTTCTGTCCACTATGTGTCCACATTATGGCAGTGTAAATAAGTGCTATTCTCTCTTTCCCTCTTCTATTTGACAAACAAATAAAAGAACTATGAAAAGGGCAGAAAGCAAACTTTGTTGCATTCTCTTACAAGGTGTATCAGGCACACTTAACCACTTCACGAGGAACATGTTTAACTTTCCAATAGTTACCCCAGTATAATGCAGTATTGCAGGAACTTGTTAAACTTTCCAATAGTTATTTCAGTATTACAGGAACTTGTTGAACTTTCCAATAGTTACCCCAGTATTGTAGGAACTTGTTAAACTTTCCAATAGTTACCCCAGTATTACAGGAACTTGTTAAACTTTCCAATAGTTACCCCAGTATTACAGGAACTTGTTAAACTTTCCAATAGTTACCCCAGTATTGCAGGAACTTGTTAAACTTTCCAATAGTTACCCCAGTATTGCAGGACTTGTTAAACTTTCCAATAGTTACCCCAGTATTACAGGAACTTGTTAAACTTTCCAATAGTTACCCCAGTATTGTAGGAACTTGTTAAACTTTCCAATAGTTACCCCAGTATTGCAGGAACTTGTTAAACTTTCCAATAGTTACCCCAGTATTGCAGGACAATTGGTTGATGGTGTTGTTGCTTTTTAAGATGTCAATCAGTTTTTACATGTGCTCTGAATAATTCCCGCTTCTATTAGCTTAAACCCTTTGGCCTTTACTCAGTTGCCAATTTTATACCCTTCAAACCTTATGTCAAGTCGCATAACTCCGTATATTGAAAAAAAAATCTGACAAAAAACATTTTCTGCAAAAAAAACACTAAAAATCGAAACAACTGAATCAAATTCTCTTTAAAGAGAGCAGTGTCATGAGAAGTCTAGTTGGTGTCAGTAGAGGGGATTGGCTGGGTGTTCTTGGGCGCCAATGTTGGGATAGGCACTAAGCTGACACAAAAATCTCTACTTAAGCTTATTGATGAGGGCTAACAGTAACAGTGCTAATACTAACCGTTTTAATAGTAAAATGAACTATTGGTGCCAATATTCCTAGATATACCATTCGGTATAAGTACATTATGTCCGTAGCTCTAATCTAGTACAGTGAGAAAATATCCTGAATCATTGCAGGCGCTGATTTATTCCCATGGTTATCCTAGTACCGGTACCGTACATTAGTAGTACAAGTATCGGTACAATGAAGCGTTCTACATAGCTAAGGATTACCTCTCTTGATAGATCTTAGATTTTGGTACCGCTTCAGTTTGTGCTTCAGTTCTGCCATCCTTACCGGTACCAAAAACTAAGTTCTATCAAGGGAGATAATCCTTAGCTGGTAATCCTTAGCTATGTAGAACGCTTTATTGTAACGGTACTTGTTCTCCTGTTTATAAGCTTATACCCACAAGTTAGTAAATATCTATTTTTATATATTGCACAATAATTTATCTTTCAATTGTACCCGCCCACCACCCTTACCCTCCCGTATTAGTTTTTCGTGAAAATATTTCATTTGTTAAAAGCCGTGTATAATAATAGCACACCCCTATCACAAAACATATTTTCTCTCAATTATCTGGTACTAGAGCAGGGGTCGGCAGCCTTTTGCTAATAATGTGCCAAGCTAGGATTTCTAAATCATTCAGCGTGCCAACAGCCTAACAGTCAACCGCTCTATTATACTTAAAAAAAAATAATATTTTAAGGACAATGGATTTAGCTCGGTACCAAGGCCAAAAAGAGCCAATCGTTAAAGCGTTTTATATTTAATAAAAAAAAATTTAACGTGTTTGTGATATCCTTTTTATTTGCATTTATATTAAATACCATATTTTATTAGTCTACTAATACTCAAGATGAAGATCTAACAGTTTAATTGAGTTAACTGAGATGTCCTTTACTGTTTTTTTAATCTAATGAACTTCATTCAACAACTAACGTAAAGAAGAATTGATACTTAGTTATAATTCAAAATGGGTAGTTGATGTAATGTTTAAAAATATACATTTTTTAGTTATAGAATATTTTTATAATTTTCAAATAACTTTTAACAGTTTGATCATTTCAAAGTTATAAATTGTAAGCCATTTATTTTGTTCATAAACGAAAAAAAAATAACATAAATAACTATTATCACAAATACAATGTGATAATTTGAAAATAAAGGTTTCAACATTTGATTTTTGTTCTATAGTGATGCCAAACAAGTTATTTTTTTGTAATGTAACAAATATGGTCTATTACCCATTTTTAAAATGTTTTAAATTCAATTTGCTGCATTTTAAAATCGCCAATATCCCTCCACTTGAAAAAAATGTCCATCTCTTAACCCTTCCCGTACCGACCTACTTCTATCTATGCTGCCTTCAGTTCCGCTATATACGCACGTGGTGACAGAGAATATCTCAATATGGTGACAGAGAATATCTCAGTGGTGACAGAGAATATCTCAGTGGTGACAGAGAATATCTCAATGGTGACAGAGAATATCTCAATGGTGACAGAGAATATCACAGTGGTGACAGAGAATATCTCAATATGGTGACAGAGAATATCTCAGTGGTGACTAAGAATATCACAATGGTGACAGAGAATATCTCAGTGGTAACAGAGAATATCTCAGTATGGTGACATAGAATATCTCAGGGGTGACAGAGAATATCTCAGTGGTGACAGAGAATATAACAATGGTGACAGGGAATATCACAGTGGTGACATATAATATCTCAGTATGGTGACAGAGAATATCTCAGTGGTGACAGAAAATATCTCAGTGGTGACAGAGAATATCACAGTGGTGACAGAGAATATCACAGTGGTGACATAGAATATTATAGTGGTGACAAAGAATATCACAGTGGTGACAGAGAATATCCCAGCGGTGACAGAGAATATCTCAGTGGTGACTGAGATTATGTCAGTGGTGACAAAGAATATCTCCTTGGTGACAGAGATTATGTCAGTGGTGACAGAGAATATCTCATTGGTGACAGTGACTATCTCAGTGGTGACAGAAAATATCACAGTGGTGACATGGAATATCACAGTGGTGACTGATTATCTTAGTGGTGACAGCCTCCTCCCCCCTCCCGCACACACTCCAAAGTGACATCAACACTGCTTACAATAGCCTACATCTTTTAGCAAGTGGGCTAAATGTTTATTACAAAGTTAGTGTTAGTGTTGCTGTACTTTGTACAATGCTTAAACTTGAACAGCCAGTCTTTGTTGCTCCATGTGGAGCATAATGCAGCAATGAAACTAGACAAGTGATCCTGTCTCCATATAGATCTCCTGAAACTCCAACTGATTTCATGTCAGGTTTTGTTCACAGCCTCCACTTCTGATCATGGGGTTCTTCTGGGGTTCTCCTCCATATTCCCAGTGGTCTTCCTTTTTTTCTAATATGATTAAATCTCATAGCGATATAAGCTAATTATAGACTAATAGGTAGTCTTTTTCGTCCCCGATGAGAACCTGTCCTAGACATCTCCATTTTTTAACATATTCTTGTTAAGCTTATATTTCTAATTTCACTGTTGGCGATAGGACCTCCCTCGCAGAGATAAGATAAAGGTAATATAAAATGATCATTCACAGCAAGTTTATGATATTCTGAATTAACATAAATTAGAAAAGCTGCAAGTGATGTTGCACTATCGAAAACCTTATTGTCTAGAGTCTAGATCTATATAAGATTGAGAGGCCGGCTGGTCCTCCGGTTAGTTCACTGGATTGTCAACAAAACGCCCCGTGCTCTAGCCTTGCCGCCGACAAATCCATGTAGCCCTGCAGCAGTTTTGGGCCTAGGGGACGTAATAATCTTCTACTTCTATATAGAAAGAACGTCTGTAAAACTTTTAAGTCAAGATTGATAAATTAAACAACAAAAATATACTAGAATATATAATAGACCCTATTTAAAATATGAATTAAAAAGAAATAATTGTAACAATGTAACAATATTTGCCTCAATATTATTTCCTCACACACATACGCAAATTGTGTATGGAATTGGTTAAATTTGAGGAAAATAAATAGTTTTGCACTTAATCTATTCTAATTTGGCCTACTAACATATTTATTATGATGTTCCCCACCCCCTTTCGGGTGATTTGCCAACGTTTTTTTAATTTTTGTAGTAAAATTATTTAGCGCTATTTATGTAGTACTATGACCTTGTTGTGTTAGGTTAAAGTTCACAAACTGCGGCTGACCAATCAGTAGTCGAGAGACAAAATATTCCCAAAGAGCTGAGGCAATAAATGATTCAGCGGATTTTAGATTTATTAAAAAAATTCTTTTTATTAACTTCGTTTACTACTCAAATAAACGTTGGCTTTTATTCAAGTTGTGTGATTTTTTTTGTCTGGATTATATTGATCAACAAAATCTATACTTGTTTGTGTGATAATTATATATTTATGTGCATACAGATTTGCGAAAAATTATATAAGAATTAGGTCAAGATCAGCAGTAAAAAAAAAAAAAAGCATGTTTGATAAATTTGTTTTTTTTATAAATATAAATAGACCTAGATCTATGTCTCTTGCAGTTTAATCGGCATTTTTTTTCAAAAAAGGATTTTAACATATATTATATAATCTAATGCAAATAGGATTTTTAACAGGAAATATTTTGGCGTATGAACAGAAAGCATGAGGCATGGGAAGAAATAAGCCTACTGTGATAACTTAGTACCCTACACAAAATTGTCTTTAGACTTGGCCTACATTTTACTTTTATTATATAAGCGATGAAAACACTGTCTAAGTCTAGTCGTCTAATAAGTGTGGTCGTGGTAGTGATGATTTTTTCATAAAAAAATGTTCACACAGATAGCAACGTTTTTTAATTATACAATAAAGTAATCGTCAATAATTAGATTTTCTAATTAGTATTAGTAGGCTAATTGGCGAATAAATTTAAACGTTAGTTTTTTTTAAAGCTGAGTTCCAAAACAAAAGAAAAACAATGGAAGAAAGACAAAATTGGGGTAAAAAATTGGAATTTTTACTTGCTACAATCGGATACGCTGTGGGCCTAGGAAATGTTTGGAGATTCCCATACTTGTGCTTTAGGAGTGGTGGAGGTAAGATAATTTATTTTTAATTGTTAAAAAATAAGCATAAGTCTTGGTGAATTATGTCATTTCATTATGGCTTATGGGCACTTATGACTTAAATATTTTGGCATATCTGGTCCCTTACATCAGTGGATTCAGGACTTTCTTATAGGCAGAGAACAAACAGTGATAATAAATGGCTCTAAGTCATCACCAATAACTGTAAACTCAGGAGTTCCACAAGGAACTGTTCTAGGACCCCTACTATTTCTAATTTATATTAATGATCTGCCAAATTGCATCAACACAGGAACAAAAGTAAGATTATTTGCCGATGATTGCATAATTTATAGAATAATAAAGACAGGAAAAGATAGTGAACTCCTACAAAAAGACCTAGATGAACTACAAAAATGGGAATCAAACTGGAGTATGTCTTTTCACCCAGAAAAATGCCAACTAATAAGGGTATCCAAGAAAAAGAAACAAATAATAGCAAACTACTTCATTCATGGTAAAGAACTAACTCAAACTAACAATGCTAAGTATCTAGGAGTAATAATAAATGATAAGTTATCTTGGAACCCTCATATTGATGAAGTAATAAAAAAATCAAACAAAACTTTAGGATTCATAAAAAGGAACTTTTACAAATGTAATAAGAACATAAAACTAAAATGCTATCTTACATTAGTTAGGCCTATACTAGAATATGCAGCATCTGTATGGGACCCATCAACTAAAGAAAACATTAAAAAATTAGAACAAATTCAAAAAAGAGCTGCAAGGTTCATAACTAGCGAATATTCCCAATTAACAAGAGTAACACCATTAGTCAAATCATTAAACCTAGAAACACTAGAAGACAGAAGGGCAAAGAGTAAAGTAGTAATAATACATAAGGCATTAAACTCTAATTTAGAAATACAACACAATAACAATCTGTTGCAAATCTCAGATAAACATAAAGATAGAAACTTTTTCCTTGTCCCTTATGCGAGAACAAATGCATATAAGTACTCTTTCTTCCCGAGTGGCATTTGGGCATGGAATGGGTTGCCTGAACAAACCAGGAAAACCAGTAACCTAACATCATTTAAAACATTAATAAAAATGCAAGACTAGACTCGGACCATGGATGAGCGTAGGACGCAATAATCTTCTTTATAGAAGGAGCGTCTGTAATGTATAAGATAAGACTTATGGCCTAGGCCGGGCCATTCACATTCATATATATAATTATAAGGGTTAAGCAGCACTAGGCTATATTTATATTAGGGCCTATATAATTATTATAATAATAAGTTTACTTTAGTTGTGACACAGCATCCCAAACCATGGGAATTACTAATTAGGCAAATATTGCTGGCATTGCTGCTAGTAGCAGTGCTACACTACAGTTTATATACAATTAAGCTAGTTAGCATTAGTCATTAGTCGTTAGGGTCTATATTAAACTATTAAAATATTATATTAATATTAGACTTTAGGCCTAGGCCTATATAGATTAGATAGGCTTACATATATAGTAGCTATATAGTATATAGTGATATATAGGAGGATATAAACTAGGCTATATTACATAAGTTGACTTTAGTTGTGGTACATCACCCCAAACCATGGGAATTAGACAATTATTGCGGCATTGCTGCTACACTACAGTTTATACAATTAAGTTAGTTAGCATTAGGGTCTATATAAGACTCTATATTAAATTATTAAAATATTTTATTAGACTTTATATTATAAAGTTTATAAAGATTAGATATATAGATTAGGCTTACATATACAGGCAATATAGGAGGATATAGGATAGGACCTATAGACTATAGGATAGAATATACGGTATATTACATAGGCTAAGTTGACTTTAGTTGTGACACAGCACCTCAAACCATGGGAATTAGGCAAATTATTGCTGGCATTGCTGCTACACTACAGTTTATACAATTAAGTTAGTTAGCATTAGGGTCTATATTAAACTATTTTAAAAATAAAACAAAATATTATATTAGACTTTATATAGATTAGATAGGCTTACTTACTGACTTACTGTCTATATAGTAGGCCTATTATAGTATAAAGTTCATAGGTATAGGCCTACTTTTTACTATTTAATAGTTTAAGTCTATATTCACTGCTACTTTTGAAGTATTAGTCATTAGTGACTCATTAGGCTGTAGGCATATTGGCAACAAATTAGGCCAATATTAGCCAGTGGGGCCGTGATGGACAAGCGGCAGTGCATTTGACTGGCGTACCAAAGGTCCTGGCTTGAATCCTGGTGAAGGCTAGGATTTTTTCCCGGGTCTAGAGGGTGTCCCTGAGTCTACCCAGCTCTGATGGGTACCTGACCTTAGTTGGGGTAAAGTAAAGGCGACTGTGTATTGTGATGGCCACACAATCACCTAGTATGCCATGGCCACAGAAACTGGTGAGCGCTGCTTCACTGGCCATATGATCAATTTGGAGCGAAGGGTACTTTACTTACTGATATTAGCCTACTAAAAATAGAATTAGGCTTACGCATACATATAGGATAGGCATAGGCAACACATTATCATTAGGCCAACATTAACATTGTGTAAGCGCTGTCAGTAGATGGGTAAGTTAGATTGATGGTAGACGCTGAGCCCAGGCCTAGAAATATTTTCCCTAAAAGATTTATTAGGATTCTTTCCTGGACCTTGTGGCTATGTGTGTTGTCTTAAATCTGGGTAGTCTTGAGGCTGTAGCTGTGTAGTTTCTATGTCACTAACTGAGTGTATGTCACATTTTGAGTAGCTTGTGTTGCTTTCATTCCTTTATGAAGTAAGCCTACATAACGAAGTGAACCTTTTGAACATTTCCTCATTTTGCAAAGTATGATCAAAGTGTGACATTTTTAGTATGTCACTTTAGTCCTTTGGGGACACGGTAGCAGAGCGGCAGCGCGTTTGACTGGCAAGCCAAAGGTCCCGGGTTCGAATCTTGGTGCAGGCTAGGATTTTTTCCCGGGTCTGGAGGTTGTCCCTGAGTCTACCCAGCTCTGATGGGTACCTGACATTAGTTGGGGTAAAGTAAAGGCGGCTGTGCATAGTGCTGGCCACACAATCACCTAGTATGCTGTGGCCTCAGAAACTGGTGAGCGCTGCTTCATCGGACCTATGGATCAATTCGGTCCGACTGGTACTTTACTTTTGAGTCCTTTAGTAATGCTTTCATCACTTTGTGAAGTATGGTCACATGAAGTAAGTGACAGTTTGAGTATTTCACTTTCATCACTTTGTGAAGTATGGTCACATGAAGTAAGTGACAGTTTGAGTATTTCACTTTCATCACTTTGTGAAGTATGGTCACATGAAGTAAGTGACAGTTTGAGTATTTCACTTTCATCACTTTGTGAAGTATGGTCACATGAAGTAAGTGACAGTTTGAGTATTTCACTTTCATCACTTTGTGAAGTATGGTCACATGAAGTAAGTGACAGTTTGAGTATTTCACTTTCATCACTTTGTGAAGTATGGTCACATGAAGTAAGTGACAGTTTGAGTATTTCACTTTCATCACTTTGTTAATTAATTATGTTTAAAATAAAAATTTGACAGCTGAGTCTGTCCCTTGACTTATGGGTTTACAGACATTCCTTTTAGATTGAAGATTGTTAAGTCCCCTAGGCCCTAAACTCTTGCAGGGCGGCATGTTTTGTTATAAATAGACAATATTGTTTTCGATAGTGCAACATCACTTGCAGAATATCATTAACAGTTCGGTGAACTAACCACAGGACCAACCAGCCTCACTTTCATCACTTTGTGAAGTAATCTATGTCTCTATGTAAACATACAAAATGTCATTATTTGATGTAGGTCAATGTCACAATATTTGATGTAGGTCAATGTCACAATATGAAAAGTGTCTCTGTATTATCATATGTGATAATTGAGTTGTAGTGCAAAACCTTTGCAAGATAGACCTTACCTTATCATTCATAGACAAAAAAAAAAAGAAGCTAAAAACAGTTTTACATTTTCTATGCAGTCTTACTTAAAGAGCTCAGAACTTGAATGAAGATTCTATTGCACATTTAATGTTGGTATTTGTTGAGAAATGAAGATTCTATTGCACATTTAATGTTGGTATTTGCTGAGAATTGAAGATTCTATTACACATTTAATGTTGGTATTTGCTGAGACTTGAAGATTCTATTACACATTTAATGTTGGTATTTGCTGAGAATTGAAGATTCTATTACACATTTAATGTTGGTATTTGCTGAGAATTGAAGATTCTATTACACATTTAATGTTGGTATTTGTTGAGAATTGAAGATTCTATTACACATTTAATGTTGGTATTTGCTGAGAATTGAAGATTCTATTACACATTAAATGTTGGTATTTGCTGAGAATTGAAGATTCTATTACACATTTAATGTTGGTATTTGCTGAGAATTGAAGATTCTATTACACATTAAATGTTGGTATTTGCTGAGAATTGAAGATTCTATTACACATTTAATGTTGGTATTTGCTGAGAATTGAAGATTCTATTACACATTTAATGTTGGTATTTGCTGAGAATTGAAGATTCTATTACACATTTAATGTTGGTATTTGTTGAGAATTGGTAAATAACAAATTAAATTTTGTTTGTTAAAATACCTGCACCCTTCTACTCCTGCTTTCCGCATTTCCAATTTCTGGCTTCGACTGACAGTGCCGCATCTCTATATGTGAGATTGGGCTCTCAGCCCTGTAGATTTTCCTCCATGGTGGCACCTTGAAGCCAGCGCCCGTGTTTGGGCTTCTCTGTGGAGTGGACAGTGTTGTAGGATGTAGGCTTACCTGCGTTCATTGATCATATTTTGATAATGTATCAAGAAATAACATTCAAACATAGAAACAAAGTTTAAAAGTTAAAAACGGGTTCTAGTTAAACATGTAAAAAATATATGCTAGTTTAAAATGTATGCCTGATACTGTTTGACGTATTTGTCATTAAGGATACATTTACAGTTTAATAAGGTTCATTAATTAATATACTATTTAGTATATTAGAAAAATAATTGGATAAAAATGGATGACAAGTTATTGTTTTTTTATTGTAAAAATATTTATTGGGTAAATAGTGTTTTATGGACACTGCATTCATTATGCCAATCTGAAGGTTTAATGCTAGGATTTTCGCCCAGGTTTGGAAGAAAGTCTGACCAGCTGAGATGGGTATTTGACCTTAGCCAGGGAAAGATAGCTGAGCACTGTATTGGTCGTACAATCCCCTTGTTTTTGCTGTGACATTGAAATTGGGGAAATCTATGGATACTTCACTTATATTTGCTTTTTTTTTAAAATTGTGAGGCACATAGGAAGGAAGGAAGGAAAATAAATTTTGCTATTGTAATTAATTCTCTAATAGGTCTAGTCTAATGGTTTAGTTTACATATAGTTTTTAATACTTCAGTGCAGAGTAGGGCATAGTGGTAAAGGCATCATTTAGGAAAAAAGTTCTCATCAAGAAATTTGGTAAAAATATAAAAAAAAAATAACTTGGGTTATGAAGAAATTAACTACAACAAAAAGTAACTGGTAGCATTGTTTAGTATGAAGTTAGAACAGTAGAGTTCAGTTTGAAACAGGCAGCCAGTTGGCCTTTGGTCTATACCTATACAATATAGTGTACTATGAAACTGGTTGAATAGTACAGTATGTAGAGAGTATGAGACTATCATAATAGTATAGTCTAAACTGCATATTTCAAGTTATACAACAAGACACTTGTTACAGTTTTATCAGAACTAAAAAAAATTTCTTTTTGGTCTTAGAAGTAAACCTCACATAGTCTACAGTTCTTTTTTTAAAAATAATAATACATATATTTTAAATTGTTAGAGTTCTTCATTGTTTAATCCCATTGCTCACACTATTGTGTCTATCTGTATGTTGGTTTCTTACTCTCTCTCTTTCTCTCTCTCTCTCTGGTTCTCACATACTTTATTTATGTCTCTCTCTCTCTCTGTCTTTTTAGTTTGCCCTTCTTTCATCGCCTTCTTTTTTGTTTGTATTATTCAGTCTCACTGTCACTAACTCTATTTCTATTCCAGACCTTCTCCTCCGTCTCCCACTCACTCTCTTTACCTCTCTCTCTTTACCCCTCTCTCTCTCCTTCTCGTTGTCTCTCTCTCTCTGTTTTTCACTATCATCTAATTCTTTCCTCTCTCTTTTTTCTAACTCTCTTTCTGCCCCCCCCCCTCCTAATTCACTCTCAAATGTCGAATTTTAACATAAAAATACAAATAATAATATTTGTTATTTATAAAGCGCCTGTATCTATGCTATTAAATTTAGCATGCTCAGTAGGCCTACACTCTACATGCTAACATAGAGATTTTACATTCGTACATAGGCCTATTTTAAAAGTGAATACAATAATGGACTTTTAATCAAACCTGCCAACATGTGCAATCAAACCTGTGTATATTTACAGCTATGTACTTTAAACCATCTAAATATAAATATATACGTATAACCCTGGTCAGCCTCGAACGACTATTTGTTCATTTACTAAATTCACCAAAAAAAAGTCAACAGATTACATTCTTCTTTCACTATTGCTGATAACCTCATTTTCATTTCTTGACGACCTGCTTATCTGTGTGATGGCCTCGCCATTCAAATTGCCCTGTCAACTAATCATAAAGTATGATAAAGTGAGAACTCTTCATTGTCTACCAAGGAATGTTGTCTGATGGTGGTGGCGGCCACTTCTGTACCCATGGGCCTCAAAGTTGGCGAAGTGTGAAAACCGCCGATGCGATCACCATAAGATTACACCAGCGCGCGAACGCATGGTGGGCGGCTCCGGGTGTCCCGCTATCCATTGCACAAAGGGTAGGCCCGTGGCCCCGCTGGGGAGGTAGAAAAGACGTTGCGAACCCGTCTTGAAGACCCTCCCGGTGCCTGGATGTCTGTACCTATAGTATATGATTTGTGCTACCGGGTGACATTGCAGGTATACGGGCGAGCCACCACGATAATGATCCTAGGGAAACCACAGTGAATAATAAGCTGCGATGCGGAAACCTTCACTGTTACACGGCACGGCGCACCTTCGGCGTGTCGTGGGGCTGGTTGAAGCCCGGAGAGAGCTTTGGTGTGCCCCCCCCCCCCCCAGAGCTCACCCCTAATACGTTTCGCCCTGGACCAGGGCCCTCGAGAGAAAAAAAAAGATGCCAGTACGAGATCTTTTCTGCCCCCCCCCCCCCCAAAAAAAAAAAAAAAAAAAAAAAACCTTTTTTTTCTAACACTTGTCATATTTAGATGATTTATTTGTATTACATACGTTTGAAAAATCAGGAATCTTTTTTAAAGGTCTGTGGATCATTTTGTAAAACGGTCATAAATGTTACCATTTACCATTAGAGTGTAACCATTTCAATCACAGCCTTACAGGTCTATTACAAAAATACATTAATCAAGTACATAGTTCTTAGTTTAAATTGATGTAGATCTAATTGTACTTCCGCTTCAGTATTGATCAGAATTATCTAATTATTTACAAATATACCCAAATCATTCATCTTTTGAATGCTTACTGTTTGCTGAAGAGAAATAGTCAACAGAAAATAAATACACCTATAGGCTTACATGAATGATAAAAAAGACAGAAGAAAAAGACTAGTTTTATTAAAACAGGGCTGCCTTAAATTGCGTCCTTTTTCTTGGCAAAACTACGAATTACAGTGTCAAAGTTTATTTCTCTTGCAATGCCAGACTCAATACTGAGCCTAACCAAGTTGTTCAGGCGATCCTGACTTATGGTGGACCTAAGACAATTTTTGATGAGCTTAAGTTTAATGAAGCTCCTCTCTGCTAATGCTACTGTGGCTGGTGATGTAAGGGACATCCTCGAACTGACACTTATGTTATGAAAAATATTTTCTAATTTGGAATTTTCCAAAGCATTTAACAGTTCCAATGCACTAAACTGTTCTTTACCAAAAATTACATTGTTAACCATTGTTAGGTGAATTATTTCCTGAAGAAAGTCTTCACAACGTATGTCATTATAATACTTTTCTGCTAACTTAGCTTTATACTTCAAGTCTTCTTCTGACATCTTTTGGTAGTTCCAACGAAAGCTGAATATGTCAGAAATATCTTTGACTAAATTGAACCGAACTGTAAACTGTAAGCCCTCCAATAACACTATCCAATACAACATAAAATATGTGTTTTCGAAAGTGGGCTTCCTCTTGGCATTCTTCTGTTTCGTTCATCTCATTCACATTTTCATCAGGTGTATCCTCGTCATTGAATCATGTTCTTTTTTCTGGCAGTTGTATTGCTGTTCCTAAATAATTGTATTTCTATCTGCAGGTTGGCTGCAACAAGCTTAGCGTCATTCCACATTGCTTTCCAACTGTTTCGCAAAGTCCCTAGTTGTGCATATTACAAGCTTTCCATGTTTGCAACTTCCATATCTATAGTCGCATAACAAGATTGAATAACTTTGTTGCAGAAGTCAATAGGGACTAGTATACGGTGCCACACGACTGACATTATGATGCAAGTGAAAGAACTGACATAAGGGGACGTCCATTAATTACGTCAACAATTTTTTGGCGATTTTTACCCCCCCCCCTCCCCTTGTCAACAACTGTCAAACTTTCAGAGCCCCCCCCCCCCCTATATAATTACGTCAATAATTCGTTACCCCCCCCCCCCCCCTATAACAAGTAAAAAAAATGAAACGCTGGCTTTTATGTTTAAAATAGATTTGAAACGGAAAGGTCTTTACTATAATTAATTGTAATACATTTTAAGACTTGTTTTAAAGATATTAGATTGACTAGATATAACTCTCATAGGCGTAGCCACGAATGGGGTGTAACATGCTTACTATCCCCCATCGCCCCTCCCAATTTGTTTTTCCAATCCGAGGATTTTAACAATATTTCTTTCCTTTTTATTTACTATTGTTCTTTACATATAGAAATATTGAATACTTTCTGATTGTACGTTTCACTAATGAGGTTTTAGTACAATGTTAATTGTTAAATAGTTTAGGGGGAAATTGTGCACAAGTTGTAAATTAACCTGCTATTTTAACCATATGCTCACTATTCCTTCTTGCATTATTGCCCCCCTCCCCCCCCCCCCCCCCACACACATTATATGATTATACACACGGTAGTTGGCTTCCTTGCCCCTAACGCTCCTACCTTGCACTATTTGCCACCCACACCTTGCAATCTGGCTACGCCACTATAGGCCTACTAATACATTTTTTATCTCATGAATTATTTTTTTTCAAAATTAAAAATTAAAACTAAAAAATTACTAAATTTAGCCAAATCACCAAATTTTAATGTTTCGCCCATTATAACGTGTCAGCAAAAATATATTAGTTTATATATCAGAATTAGGGATGTTAAAAGGAATGGTAGGCTAAGTATTTCGGACTTCATGGGCCACGAATTATTTTTCTGAAGGAAATATTTTAAAATAACCATGTTGGATTCACACAATACACTTCATTCAATGCAATTCAAACATAGTCTCAGAGAGGGCCTATTGTTGTTTTTAGTTCTATTGCCCATCCCAGCTATCACTTACATGGTATATATAACGAACGCCAGTCTCTGGTGCCTAATTTCACTTCTGTACCTATGAGCCCCAAAGCTGGCGAAGTGTGTAAACCGCCAATACGTTCCCATTAAGAATACACCAGCGGGCGAACGCATGGGGGAGAGCTCCCGCAGCGGGTCCGGACAGAGCTGAGCTCAACGCCAAACGTTACGCCCTGGACACAAGACGGGCTCGTCCGATTTTTTTTTAGACCTTTTAACTTGGTTCCCCGAGTCTGACCAGTGAGCTAATGCATGGGACAAGCGGTCGCCGAGATACTTCCACTCCCATCTCTGTAAGTGACGGAGAGAGGCGTGGTATCCCGAGCTGCAAGTCTGGAGATTAATCGGCTTGTTCTGTTCTTCCATTAGAGGGGGCCTGTTAGGTAGGCCTACCCCACTGTCCGATTTCTGGCGTCTCCGGGGTGGGGGCTGATGCGACGTACGGAAAGGTATACAAAACGTCATGTAAAGACGGCTGCTTTCAAAGGTGGCCTTGAGGGGATGACATCTCCGTGTCAGACAAAATCCGCACGGCCAACAAACCGTCAGCCCACGTTACAGGAATACGAGGCAAGCCATGGATGGCATGAGCAAATGTACGTTCGTAAAAGGGGAATCCGAACAGAGCAAGCCGACCCAACAAGCGACGGCCTTGTAGGACAACGCCTGCCTACTCATATCTTTCCATATCGGAGTGGATGGCCTGCTAACGCTGATCCAAACATGGTTTCAAGGGTTGGAACTTGGAAAAGACTCAACCATGGGCGTTGAATTAAAGCAGTCGACTCTCGGACGGTGTTCATAGTCCTTTCAGGACTCAATAACAGAACGGCGCCTAATTTAGATGTAGGCCTACTGAGCGGCAAAAAACTGGGTTTCTGTTTCTGAACGTACTCTGCAGAATGTTTGTTGGTGTGTTTATGTTCTTTTGTTATTCCAGTCACAATGGCTCTCTAGACTACAGCGAAGGTGAAGTTTTTTACAATTGGTCGGTCATTTTGCCGTGCTAACAATTGCATTAGTTTCCACTTTCCACTCATACATAGATATACAAACTAACAAGACGAACACAAAAAGGACATGTCAAATGTAGCGTCCGTAATTTTAATTAATATATTTGTATTAACGTAAAACCATGTTTATATATTATGTCTGCTATGTAAGTGGCACATGACAAATGTAGCCTTGAATTTTGTAATAAATTTGTATCATTATTTATTTTTAAAAAGTAACATTGTTGACGTCAACTTTTCTTGACCTCCCCCCCTCCCCCTTGTCAGCAATTGTCAAACTTTTTCAGACCCCCCCATCCCCCCTATTTTGTTGACGTAATTAATGGACGTCCCCTAACATATACATTTCATGGATTTCGTTTCTGGTTCTCGGAGTAAGATTCAGCTTTAACAGGTCTTCCAAAGCTAACTCAACCCCTGGTAGATGAGCTACAAATGGTTTTAAACTTTCAATTCGATCTGACCATATGGTGCTAGAAATGCCATGAAGCTTTGGCAGTATTTTCCACCCTTAAGGCTGCAACTGAACAATGTGTATTTACATTTGTCTAAAATTATGATTACTTCAATCTCCCCTCGTGGCTACCGCACAGGAGATCATTAAAGTGTAAAAGGATCGACTGCCGTACAGCTTTAACTGCCGTACTAGTATGCAGCGATATAGAGTATGTAGGCATAGGCTACTAGCTAACAAGGAGAACTGTAAACCTGTAAGACTCATAGGTCTATATCTGTAATCGTCTCTGGAGAAAAATAATAAAAAAGAGATAAGAAAAGATAAGAATGGGTATTTCTTATAGCGCCTCTATCCATGCTATCAAATTAGTATGTCCAGAGCGCTCTTGGTTTGATTTGCACTGGCAGATGTATTAGTATTAGCCAAAAAGAAAGGTCTTCAAGTTCTTTAAGATTCTCTTGTCCCAGATTCTATCAGTGTCTGAGATAAACTGTTCCATAGAGACGGCGCCACTGATTCAAATGAGCGCACTCTCAGGTACTTCTTTTTGTGTCCATCCAAACTAGGAATTTTGAGGAGTGACTGTGATGAAGAGCGCACATCAAAAAAAAGTGTCCCCAGCGCCACGTGAGATTGTAGGAGGTTTTGGGGCATCTCCTCTTAGCTTAATAACAACAGTTAAAAATACTTGCGTAATTGCCAATTTAATTTTAAATGTTAATATTCATGGGCTTCATGGGCCCCCTAAACTCTCATGGGCCCCGGTACCCCCTCTCGTGGGGCCTGCCCTGGACTATATAGCCTTTTGGGCTCATCTGGTTATTTTAGAGACTTACAAAAAATTCGGTTGTGGTGGTAACAATTTACCTATGTACCCCTGGACCTTAAAGCTGATGAAGTGGTTTACGTTAACAGTCAATCAGTGGGCTTAGGTCCGGGAGGGGGAAGGGGGGCGTCCCCCGTTGTGCCACAGAGAACGCGGAGCCCACCGAGCTCTGGTGGGTAGTAGGTAAGGGCGCAACAATACCCGTCTCGCAAACCCGGTGTCTAGATGAGCAATCCTATATAGTTTAGTATTTGCACCACTAGGCGACAATGTAGATATACTTGGTAAAGCCGCGACAATGTAGATATACTTGGTAAAGCCGCGACAATGTAGATATACTTAGTAAAGCCGTGACAATGTAGATATACTTGGTAAAGCCGCGACAATGTAGATATACTTGGTGAAGCCGCGACAATGTAGATATACTTGGTGAAGCCGCGACAATGTAGATATACTTGGTGAAGCCGCGACAATGTAGATATACTTGGTAAAGCCGCGACAATGTAGATATACTTGGTGAAGCCGTGACAATGTAGATATACTTGGTAAAGCCGCGACAATGTAGATATACTTGGTAAAGCCGCGACAATGTAGATATACTTGGTGAAGCCGCGACAATGTAGATATACTTGGTAAAGCCGCGACAATGTAGATATACTTGGTGAAGCCGCGACAATGTAGATATACTTGGTAAAGCCGCGACAATGTAGATATACTTGGTAAAGCCGCGACAATGTAGATATACTTGGTGAAGCCGCGACAATGTAGATATACTTGGTAAAGCCGCGACAATGTAGATATACTTGGTGAAGCCGCGACAATGTAGATATACTTGGTAAAGCCGCGACAATGTAGATATACTTGGTGAATCCGCGACAATGTAGATATACTTGGTAAAGCCGCGACAATGTAGATATACTTGGTGAAGCCGCGACAATGTAGATATACTTGGTAAAGCCGCGACAATGTAGATATACTTGGTGAAGCCGCGACAATGTAGATATACTTGGTAAAGCCGCGACAATGTAGATATACTTGGTAAAGCCGCGACAATGTAGATATACTTGGTGAAGCCGCGACAATGTAGATATACTTGGTAAAGCCGCGACAATGTAGATATACTTGGTGAAGCCGCGACAATGTAGATATACTTGGTAAAACCGCGACAATGTAGATATACTTGGTGAAGCCGCGACAATGTAGATATACTTGGTAAAGCCGCGACAATGTAGATATACTTGGTAAAGCCGCGACAATGTAGATATACTTGGTGAAGCCGCGACAATGTAGATATACTTGGTAAAGCCGCGACAATGTAGATATACTTGGTAAAGCCGCGACAATGTAGATATACTTGGTGAAGCCGCGACAATGTAGATATACTTGGTGAAGCCGCGACAATGTAGATATACTTGGTAAAGCCTCATCGGTAATAATTCATTGGGCAATTCTATATACAATGTGAGTATGCCTACGGAGGAATAACATGTCAGTTGCCATATAAACACATGCTTCGGACAGGAGGGGCGGCAACATTGGTGTTGTGAATAGTTGAGGCAACATTGGTGTTTTGTAGCGGTACAAATATTTGTAATTTGAGGCGGTAGCTTTCTCTCTCTCTCTCTCTCTCTCTGTGTGTAATTGACTGATAGGCAGGTCTGTTTGAGGGTGGCGTACATACAGTTTAAGCCTCCATGAATTTCCAGACAATTTTAAAGAATAATAGCCTCTATAATCTATAGGTGTAGCTACAATAGGGTTGTAACAAGTATTTTTGTGATCTTAATTCTTTTTTTCTGGTATTAGCCTATGTCATTGACGTTGCCTGTGGCATTATTTAATTATCCAACTTTTGATTTAGTTATTGCAAACTATATTATTACAATTGTGTATTTCTTGAAGAAGTTTGAAAAACAAGAGGCGGCCATCATTGACCTTATGTGTGCCCATACCTGTCATAATGTATACTGAAGCTATAATACATTATTATGTAATGTACATTGTAATGTCATATATTTAAAGAAAATTACGTTCTTGTATTGTAGTTGATGTTGTTTAATCTTTACAGGGGCGTTTCTCATTCCGTTTTTCATCATGCTTGTCATCTGCGGGATACCCTTGGTTTACATGGAGATGGCCGTTGGTCAGTATACGAGACAGGGACCCATCGGGGCGCTCAGCAAGCTTTGCCCTTTCTTCAAAGGTGAGTTTCCCTTTTCAATTGTAAATAAATAAATATGAGATCTATGGACAGTGTGCTGTATGATGCCCCTAAGTATGATGCCCCTATGTATGATGCCCCTAAGTATGATGCCCCTATGTATGATGCCCCTAAGTATGATGCCCCTATGTATGATGCCCCTAAGTATGATGCCCCTATGTATGATGCCCCTAAGTATGATGCCCCTAAGTATGATGCCCCTATGTATGATGCCCCTAAGTATGATGCCCCTATGTATGATGCCCCTAAGTATGATGCCCCTATGTATGATGCCCCTAAGTATGATGCCCCTATGTATGATGCCCCTATGTATGATGCCCCTAAGTATGATGTCCCTATGTATGATGCCCCTATGTATGATGCCCCTAAGTATGATGCCCCTAAGTATGATGCCCCTAAGTATGTCGCCCATATGTTCTAAAAGAGGAACTGTCCAGTGCCTTGGATAATAAAGTAGTGGCTGTCCTCGGTGATCAATGCCATTGGCAGACACACAAAGGACTAGAGAAGAGCATTGTAACGAATCGGTTGTCACATAGGCCGGATTTTATAAGTGTCAATGGTTAACGAATCGGTTGTCACATAGGCCGGATTTTATAAGTGCCAATGGTTAACGAATCGGTTGTCACATAGGCCGGATTTTATAAGTGCCAATGGTTAACGAATCGGTTGTCACATTGGCCGGATTTTATAAGTGCCAATGTTTAACGAATCGGTTGTCACATAGGCCGGATTTTATAAGTGCCAATGGTTAACGAATCGGTTGTCACATAGGCCGGATTTTATAAGTGCCAATGGTTAACGAATCGGTTGTCACATAGGCCGGATTTTATAAGTGCCAATGGTTAACGAATCGGTTGTCACATAGGCCGGATTTTATAAGTGCCAACGGTGAACGAATCGGTTGTCACATAGGCCGGATTTTATAAGTGCCAACGGTTAACGAATCGGTTGTCACATAGGCCGGATTTTATAAGTGCCAACGGTTAACGAATCGGTTGTCACATAGGCCGGATTTTATAAGTGCCAACGGTTAACGAATCGGTTGTCACATAGGCCGGATTTTATAAGTGCCAACGGTTAACGAATCGGTTTATAATTGCCAATGGTTAACGAATGTATTAAAATCACAAACTCTGTGTAGATTGTGTATATCTGTATTTTTATTCAATGTAAGGAAGAGGAATCTAGAGAGAGTGTGTGTGTGTGAGGTTGGGAGCAAACAATGTTCAATGTTATTTTTCTTTTACGCAGCGATAGTTTCCTCAAGCCCCGCCCTCGGGTTACTTTCCCCAAACTGGTCACTGCAGATACAGATTACCTATTCAGATATCAACACTTCTCCGCGCCACAGGTGAAGGGCGGATGATTTTAACGACCCTTGTCCAGATTGCAATTCTTCCTTATCTTAAGTGTCACTGTTTTTGGAAATGTAATGTAAGTTCTGGTACTCAGCCAAAGACCCCTTATTGGGTTGTTTTTGAAACCAGGAAGATCGTCCAGGAAGATCTCAGAATTAAGTGAGAAGTGTCAATAGCCAGTAGTATCAATTACACTCCACCTATTTGTCCCATCTCTATAAGTTGAAACTGTTCGCTGTGAATTCAGTTCCCTGTTCTAGTCTCGTGAGACACACTTTTATTTTAGTTAGAAAGTCAGATCTAGCTATAATAAATCTTCGTTTGTCTAGATTGTTTATATACCAGTTTATACCAGTTTATCGCATTTGTTCATGAATTGGCTGCATCTGTTAATATTTTACATTCATCATTGAATTATTACTTCCAACAACATTTCGCTGCCATTTGCGGCATTAGTATTAAATAAATTCATCCAGTTTTTACGCCATAAGAAGACAGCGTTTGTTCATGTTTTGTTAGAGAGTGGCATATGTTTACGAAGCCACGTCATAAGAAAAGGTGGAAAATATAAATGTACAAGATTACATTAGTGGCTGCCATCTGACTTCAAAAGATACCTCGATGTCAACATAGCCAAGGGTGTGAGTTGAAATCTCCAACACACCGTGTAACAGGGGAATCCACAACCACCTGGTTAATTACAAGCATGTTAAACAATAGCAGATCTTGGTGGTTTCATTATTATTGTCTGTGTTAAAAATAATTCAGTCCAAGTCCATGTTAGACCATGTTTAACAAATACTTAATTTTGTTAACAATAGACTTTCTATTAATATTTTTCTCTATTTCGTAACAATAAGCTTTATGTACTACTTTGTAACAATGGGTATCTCAGTTATCTATGTACTACTTTGTAACAATGGGTATCTCAGTTATCTATTTACTACTTTGTAACAATGGGTATCTCAGTTATCTATTTACTACTTTGTAACAATGGGTATCTCAGTTATCTATTGACTACTTTGTAACAATGGGTATCTCAGTTATCTATTTACTACTTTGTAACAATGGGTATCTCAGTTATCTATTTACTACTTTGTAAGGACGGGTATCTCAATTAGCTCTATACTTATTTGTAACAAAGGGCTTCTCAATAATCTTTCTACTACTGTGTAACAATAGGCTTCTTGGTTTATCATTATACTACTGTGTAACAATAGGCTTCTTGGTTTATCATTATACTACTGTGTAACAATAGGCTTCTTGGTTTATCATTATACTACTGTGTAACAATAGGCTTCTTGGTTTATCATTATACTACTGTGTAACAATAGGCTTCTTGGTTTATCATTATACTACTGTGTAACAATAGGTTTCCCGATTACTTTTTGCCAATGTGTGAAAAATGGACTTTTTGATAATCTGTAATAAAACACTACTATCGTATGGCCAGTTTGTTCTCGTTGACTAGTCCAATTAATTTGGCCATAATCCTTTTAAGTGGCCTATAATTATGTGAGATCGATATATTACATTTAATTCTTCGTATTCGCATTTTTTTTTTTAAATATACCCTAACACGTTGTGTGTTATGATTAATTGAACGGATGTAAATTATATTTCGAACACATTTTAAATCCTTCAAATAGACTGCCTCCCGCCCTCTCCACCCCTTCCCTTCCACACCCTACTCCCCCCGCCCGCCCTTCTTCCCCACCCTACTCCCGTTTTCAACATTTGACCAAATCAAATCTAAACATCACGCCTGCACATACTCGTTACAAACACGGTATGAACAAGGTGATGACACAGTCACTAAACGATTGGTCAATTATTTCGTTTTAAACCAACAGGACATGCTATAACAGAAACTCATAATCGCACACACACACACACACACACACAAGTGGTGTGGCATGTGGGTTTGCACTAATGTCACATTGATGGAGTAGAACAAGGGAGGGGGTAGGGGTGGCAGCTAAACATTACGAGTAAACACATTGATGTCCTGAGTTCACACATTGATGTCCTGAGTTCACACATTGATGTCCTGAGTTCACACATTGATGTCCTGAGTTCACACATTGATGTCCTGAGTTCACACATTGATGTCCTGAGTTCACACATTGATGTCCTGAGTTCACACATTGATGTCCTGAGTTCACACATTGATGTCCTGAGTTCACACATTGATGTCCTGAGTTCACACATTGATGTCCTGAGTTCACACATTGATGTCCTGAGTTCACACATTGATGTCCTGAGAGTTCCTTTTTTTTTCAAATTCTTTGTAGTCCTCCCTAGATATATTTCCGTTTTAAATATTATTACACTGTCACTGTGTTTGGATTTCGGTCATTCACCCGCAAATGTGTACCCCCTCCCTCACCCCCCCCCCATCCCATTGGTACACGAACGAGAGCAAACATCCCGTCACCATGTCATTACGGTCGTCACCGAAGCACGTGCTGGGAAAGAGCGCCCGGTGGTTACCATGGGGATAGAAAACTCACTTGGATTGTCTTGGATATAAAGTGGTCGCTGCTGGGTTGGTATGGTAGACGCCGTGTGATTGGTTGGCCCGTGTGCTGTATATCCCTATTAGTGTCGTCCATAATAGTTTTACAATATTCCTCGAGCTATTTGGAGTGAAGGCAGAAAGGATTTTAAAAAAAAGATTAGGGGTGGGCAATGAAGCCCAAGTCCATCGGGTTGGATTAAAGCTTACGTCAGTAAAGGCGTTTCGATCTTTGTACCCTTTAACAAGCCAGGCGAAAGCCGAAGGCGAGATAATTTTTTAGTTTCGGAGTCGTCCACACAGGGCGTGTTACGAAGTAAATTTTAGCGAGTTATAATGTCCACGTTTATTTTATTCCAGGGGTCGGAAAAAATGGGAGGGGGCATTTGGAGTATATCTTAAGTCAGGGATCGGGAACCTTTTTATCTTAGAGAGCCATGGATACCACATATTTTAAAAAGTAATTCTGTGAGAGCCATAGGCCTACATTATGTTTAAAGCTAAAAATTAAAGTAATGTGTGCATTTTGTTTTAATTTCAACACTAAAAGTACAATAATTATGCTCTGAATTCTTCTGATGCTGAGCTGCAGTAGAATTTACCTCATTTGTAGAATGAAATATTGATATGCGATTAATATGTAGATAAAAAGTAAAAAAAAACTTTTTATAATCGAACATTTGTCTGCGAGCCAGATGCAGCCATCAAAAGAGCCACATCTGGCTCGCGATCCAAGGGTTCCCGACCCCTGTCTTAAGTCAACAATGACGCCATTTAATCAGTTTTTTTTTACTTTTTAGTAAGTATTGATTTATAAAGAAGTTAAGGTTTTAAGAAAAAGAAGGGATGTGAGTTTTCTCATTTGATAAGGGATAAAGCTGGGACTCAAAATTTCTATGACACTTTAAATCTACCAATTGGCATTAGAACAACAAACTAACAAAACAACAACTAACAAACAGGAAATACAGACCAGGATATTCTTCTACCAAAAGTCAGCGAAGTATTCACATGGTGTTGTGTTTAAAATAGGAAGAATTAAATATAGACGATAAAGAATTGAAGAAGTACAAGGATGTACTCACCAATGCATTTGGTTGTTGCAAATCTGAGCACACGTGACTAAAATAAAAACATCCTGCATTTTAAGATTTGAGCCATTTTATTGTTGTTGTTTTATTTTTTTTAAACTAGAAGTAGAAGTGAAGGACCAATGAGAAAGTTCGTTTGAATGATATTGGCGACATTGACACGACCAACAACACTGTTGTAGCAGTGATTCTAAAGTTAGGCATACAGGTTGAATGTTGAGTCTTCACTATTATGCCATACAGTGGCATTTATAGAGTTTCTAATAAAATAAGAAATAGGATCACCTGATACCCTAGCAGAAAATATGGAGAAACCTTCAGAAAATACCTGACATCTTCAGAAAATACCGGACATTTTCAGAAAATACCGGACATCTTCAGAAAATACCGGACATCTTCAGAAACTATCGAACATCTTCAGAAAATACCGGACATCTTCAGAAAATACCGGACATCTTCAGAAAATACAGGACATTTTCAGAAACTATCGAACATCTTCAGAAAATACAGGACATTTTCAGAAAATACCGGATATCTTCAGAAAATACCGGATATCTTCAGAAAATATCGGACATTTTCAGAAACTATCGAACATCTTCAGAAAATACAGGACATTTTCAGAAAATATCGGATATCTTCAGAAAATACCGGATATCTTCAGAAAATACCGGATATCTTCAGAAAATATCGAACATCTTCAGAAAATATCGAACATCTTCAGAAAATATCGAACATCTTCAGAAAATACCTGATATCTTCAGAAACTACCGGACATCTTTCCATTCTTCCCCTCTCGGATATCCTGCCCATGGGAAAATTGGGTATATTGTTATACAATAATGTACAAGTCTGGTGTTCTTGTAATTTTTAATAGCCTATTTTATACCGGACTGTCCGGTTTCGTGACAACTCTAATTTCAATGAAAGAGTAGATCAAAACAACACAAGTATTTTAACAAAGTTCGTTTACATAAGAACAAATTGTCCAATAGAGGAGCGATATTATTTTGGCCAATCACGACTCGTGGTGGTTTAAGACATCCTAAGTATTCCTAAGTATGTAACCTATCATTATCACAGCTTTTCCTTAACTTCCGTGTATCCTTTCTCTTCTCTCGTGACTACGTTTAAAACACGTGCGCAACTGATGACACGACCATTAAGCGATTGGTCACTTTAAAAAAATGTGTTAACAGGACACGCTTAAACACATACACAGGCACGCACAACTAGGACTAATGGCAGGGCGTGTGGGTCCACAGTATTGTCCCATGGATTGGGTCGAGTAAGGGGTTAGGGGTGGCTGCCAAACATTATAAGTAACACATGCATTGATGACTTGATGTCTTGATTACTGAGCCCATATTTTTTTATTTTTTTTTTCTTCTCCCATCTACTTCGTGACCTATTAACAATTTAGAGTCTGTAAGTAACATAAGTACTCAGGCCTGAAAATCTACATCATTTTGATTAATTCTAAAATTGCATTCGTAATTTTGTAAAATACATATTTCATAATAAATATCAAAATCGGGTTCAATAATGACAAAATGTTTTGGTTGACGGTTGAAGTAGACTGGTCTATAGATAATAAAGTAAAGTATTACCGTCATAACAATTTGATATACAGGGTATGTGAGGTAGCGTTTACTAGTTTCCTTGACCACGGCAACTTAGGGGATTGTATGGCCAGCACTATGCCAAACCGCCTTTACTTCGCCAGCGCTTGGCCTAATGGCAGGTACCCATTAGAGCTGGTTAGACCCAGAGACAGATTCCAGACCCGGGAACTAATCCAGCCTTCACCAGGATTCGAGCCGCTGTGTGTGTGTGTATATATATATATATATATATATATATATATATATATATATATATATATATTCCAAGTAATACCATACTGTATCTTTAGCCGCTACAGTTTAGCCTCTCTCTATATTTTATCTACAGTGTTGACACTGTGTACACATAGGCCTACCTATTATTGTACTCAGCTCTGATTACTGGAGCGTGGCTGTGTACACACGCTTCGTTAACAAGGGCGCCTCATACTGTCGGCATTCATCTACCCTGTTTATATTATATTGATCTACGGCTCCGATCGGCTCGCTAATGAGCTCGGTCCTAATTGACTCCTAATGTAAGACGCCCGCCATTTGTCACGAGAGTTGCCTACGAAAAGAAAAACCAATAATCGTTTCAAAAAATTTGCGTGGGCTCCTAAACCCGGCCGTGGACCACAAAAATATAGAATTGGTTAATATTTTTACATTTACGTTAGCAGGTGCGTGCTACCTCCCCCTCCACACCTCAACAATTTATCCCCCCCACCTATTACTGAACTATAGGTACGCACCGATGCTTGCTTTCAATGGGTTGCCGGAGACACTAGTCACTTGAATGTAAACATCACATTGTTATAGTTTGGAATCCAACATGCTTGTTTACCTGTAGCTGGTTCATTTTTTTCTTAAAGTGGAAAAATTCTAAGGTTGTTTTTTGTCGTATAGCCAATCATTGGAGTGGAACCTTAGACGAGCTATTACCATAATTTTGGGAAAACAGTTGTATTATGATTATTCTGTTTACATTCATTTTTTATCATCATTGTACAGTTTTCAAGGCCGTTTAGAGCCGAAATACATGACTTTATAATTTACAAGACGTTGTTATAAAACTTAAGCATGTTTAGACAAATCTTCCTGTTTGGTTTCCTTGCTTACCTACTCTAGCCATGTTCTCTGTGTATCTGCTTCCCATGCCTACATGTCCATGTTATCTCTAGCCATGTTATCTGTGTATCTTACGGTTTCGACTACAGTTTCAGTCGAAAGTCAATTTATAACTTTTGGTATGGTTTCCTTTTAGGCCGAAACCAAAAAAATTTGGTTTCGGTCGGCCTTTGCCTTGAAAGTTTACCCAATCATCGGTGGTTAGGCCTACACAGTGGAGCCATCCTGTGAGCTGGGTTCAAAGTTCAAACCATATTTAGGTTTCAGCGTTCATCTCGTGCGCGTCTAATAATCTTGCCTTTTTTAATTTTGCCGGTTCTGGTCGAATAAGCCGGGAGAAATGCAGGGCAGGTCGAAAACCAGGTTTGTGTGCCAATGAGCTATATTTAGCCCAAAGAAAAAAAAAAAACTCTCCGTTCCAGGTTTCGGCATGACTTACTTTTGGATTTATAAAAGAAAGATCAATACAGGCACACGTGAGTTCGATTGACGTCACTGCCCCTCCCGCTACAAAACATGACAGAGCAGAATGTAAAATGTGCGTAATTCGAGTCCCGCCTCCTACCTTTTATTTTAAACTAAAAGAATCTTTACAATGTTTTTTTTATTCAAAGCTTTACAAGATGTGCACCGTGTCACCCACCTACAGTTTTGTGTACATGTGTGAAAGTTGCTTGTCTTCTCCTTAGATAACTTTGCATGAATACAGGGCCGAATTTTCCTATAGGCTATTAAGGCTTCAGCCTAGGGCCTCAATATCAAGAGGGGCCTCAATATCAAGAGGGGCCTCAATATCAAGAGGGGCCTACATTCAAATTGTTAGAAAATTTGAAATTACACTTTTTTAAAAACAGTGAACACTAAAACATTGGACCGAAAATAAGGAGAAATAAAGTTCTGAAAGTTCTGAAATCATATTTGAAACCTCATTCTAAAGTGCCTAAATATTTATTTGATACTTGGTGGGAGGCACACTCAAAAGCTACATAAGCTTTTTTAGAAAATTACAATGATATCACCGATGCACTCAATTATTTACATTTAGATAATAATACAAAGGGTGATACTAGATTGAGGGCCAACAATCTTTTAGATAAGATGGAAGAATTTGAATTCGTGTTTATGCTCCATGTCTGGAATCGAATACTGAGACATTTTTCAAGAGTAAATAAAATTCTTCAAAGCCCTAATATTTTACTTAGTTGCTGTGCAGGTTGATACAGGTCACTTTTGGATATTTTACGTGAAATTAGGGAAGATTTTGATGCACTTGAGCAACAAGCAAAAAACACGTTGCCAAATACAGAATATAGAACTTCCAGAAGGATAATAAGAAGTAAAAGACAAGGAAATTACAAAAATTCATCTGACCCTGGTGATGCCTTACGAACTCACTTCAAGGGATAAATTTAAGATTAAATAATTTTTTCCTAGATTAGATGCACTCAAATCAAATTTAGGAAGAAGAGCTTCTGTTTATGATGTTGTAGTGAAAATAATTTCCTTTCTTGTCGATCTTCCATTATCAAAGGTAGAACTTAAAAGAGGTGTTGAGCTGTTAATGCAAGAATACACAGAAGATATCAGCCAAAATCTTACTGCAGAACTATTTTTTTCCACACATATGTCTTTGACAAACGCAAAAGCCTTAAAAAATCTCCACATTGTCACATACAGATTTGTATCAAATAATGTTCAAAGAAAATATTCAAGTGGCCTTCCCCAATGTGGAATCAATCTTACGGCTGTTTCTCAGTTTAAAAGTCATTAATTGTACTGGAGAAAGGTAATTTTTAAGACTTAAAAATATCAAAAATCAATTAATAAGCACAATGACCCAGACGAGGTTGTCTGCATTGAGTATTTTGTGCATCGAAAATTAGACCTTCAGAAAAATAGATTTTGATGAACTTATAGAAGAATTCTGTGTGAACAAGTTTAGAAAGAAATTCTTCTAATCTACTATTTCGTTGTAAATTTATACTTGAAATGAATCATTTCTTAAATAAAATAACCATTAACATAAAATTTAATATGATATAGGCCTACAATTTGATATTTTCTTTTTTGTGATATGCATTTTGTTTGAATAAAGTTCCATTTTTGGTTTAGTTTTAGACTTAAATTCATAATAATTCATACTTAAACCTTAAATGCGAATTATTATGAAATAAATTTATCTGAATTAAATTTGGTTTAATCTTCAATGTATAGAAGATATCGTAGTCAAGAGTTTCATTATTTTAATTTTATTTCTTTGTAAATGTTCTGTGTTATGTTTGATTAGTTATTGTTACAAGTACTAGTCTATGTATGGTGCTGATAATAAATGTCCAAATAAGTGTTCTCGACTTTTTTTTTTATTATCCGTGCCACATTTTTTATAAAGGTTAGTACCGATCACAGTTAGGCTTTTGATGTATTTTATTATATCTCATGTAATTTCTTCTTCTGCCTTCTCGTCCTTAAGGAACAGGCGCCGGTTATCGACGTATGTGGTCCTTCCTAGGACATAGGCCGCCAACAAGGGTCCTCCAGGCATCTCTATCCTGGGCCAGTCTCTCCAGCGTCCCCCAAGTAAGGCCAAATTCCTTTGTATCTGCTTCCACATCTCTGCGCCAAGTGTTCCTCGGCCGATCTCTTTTCCGTTTTCCCTGAGGGTTCCAGTTCAGAGCATGCATTGTTGTGCTGGAAGCAGGTTTTCGGAGTGTATGGCCAATCCATCGCCATCGTCTCTGGAGAATCTCTTGTTCTACTGGTTTTGCTTTGTCCGTTGCCACAGCTGCAGGTTGCTAATCCTGTCTGGCCAATGAATCCCAAGAATTCTTCTTAAACAGTTATTTATAAAGAACTGTAGTTTCTTTATATTCGTGGCCGTGGTTCTCCAGGTTTCGGCTCCATACAGCAGCACAGGTTTCACCATAGTGTTGAAGATCCTGATCTTTAGATTGTTTCTCAGGTGTCTGGAGACCCAGACATTTCTGAGTTGTTGGAAGGCCGTTCGTGCCTTTCCAACCCTTGTTTTTACATCAGCATCTGTCCCACCTTGCTTGTCCACAATGCTGCCAAGGTAGACAAAACTCTCAACTTCTTCTAGTGCTTCCTCTTCCAGCATAATGGGTGTAGTACTGGTGGTATTGACTTTGAGGACTTCCCTTTGTGTATATTAAGACCAATACTTGCAGAAGTGGCTGCAACATTGCTTGTTTTCTCTTGCATCTGCTGTTGGGTATGAGAGAAAAGGGCTAGATCACCAGCAAAGCCAAGATTGTCGAGTTGGTCCCACAAAGTCCATTGGATACCATGCCGCCTCTGGTGTGCTGATGTTTTCATCACCCAGTCGATGGCCAGGAGAAACAGGAAAGACGAAAGCACCTTGTCTCACACCGGTCTTCACCTGAAAAGCATCTGTCACCTGTTGGCCGTGGACAACTCGGCAGGTCATTCCTTCATAAGAGTTCCTGATTATGTCCACAATCTTTTGCGGCACTCCATAATGCCTCAACAGTCTCCAGAGGGTTTGCCTATCTACACTGTCGAAGGCTTTCTCGTAATCAACAAAGTTGACATAGAGGGGTGAATTCTACTCCAGTGACTGCTCTAGGATGATACGCAGTGTTGCAATCTGGTCAGTACAGGATCTGCTGGTGCGGAAGCCGGCTTGCTGGTCTCGCAGCAGGGGGTCAACAGCATTTTTTATTCTGTTGAGCAGCACGCGGTTGAAGACTTTGCTTTGTATAGACAGTAAGGTGATCCCTCTGTAGTTAGAGCAAGAGCTTAGGCCGCCCTTCTTTGGGATTTTGATGGCAGCGAACCATTCCCGCATATACCCCTGGTACGCTGCACCTCCTTCCTCTTTGGCAAGCATGTCTACACAATTCCTTTTGTCTGCCTTGATGTCTTTCTTTACAGTCCTATTGGCTTCTGCATATACTCTCTTTGGGACTTGGTTTTTTTGTGCACGTGTACGGCTGATGTTCAATTCTGCCTTCTTCCTTTTCGTCTCTTCTATCGTCTTCAGTGTCTCCGCTGTTATCCATTCTTTGTGCCCATGTTTTCTGCTCCCCAACACTTCTTGACATGTTGACTGGACTGTTTTCTTTACTCCTTTACACATTTCATCAATGCACTCTTCGTCTAGCATTTCACGTAAGACTTGGAACTTGTTAGAAAGAGTGATTTTGAACTCATCCTGTTTCTGCTTGTCGTTCAGGAGGGAAGTGTTGTATTTCAATCTATGTGATGTCTGCTCTATGTGGTCTTTTCAGTTTTAATTTTAACTGGGCCACTAGGAGATGGTGGCCTGAGGCAACGTCAGCTCCTCTCTTGACACGCACATCTTGGAGAGATCGCCTAAATTTCTTCCCAATACACACCTGGTCTATTTGGTTTGTCGTTCGGAGGTCAGGGGAGACCCATGTAGCCTTGTGTATACTCTTGTGCTGGAAGAAACTCCCGCCTATGGCTAGATTGGTAGTGGCGCATAGGTCAGCAAATCTTTCACCGTTGTCGTTCATTTCACCCAATCCTTGCTTCCCCATGGTTCCTACATAACCCGTGTTGTCACCACCAATCTTGGCATTCAAGTCCCCCATGAGGATGATGATGTTCTTCCTGGGACGACCCTGGACCACAGCTAGAATTCTGTCATAAAAGGCATCCTTGTCCTCCTCTTCACTTTCATTGGTTGGTGCGTATCACTGAACGACATCTAGGTTGATGTTTCGCTTCTTTGCTCGGAAGGATGCTGTCAGGATTCTGGGCCCATGCGCCTCCCATCCTAAGAGCGCTCTTTGGGATGTCTTTGATATCATCAAGGCCACCCCTTGGGTGTGTGGTGTATCGTCATTCTCGTGGCCTGAGAAAAGCAGCAGCTCTCCTGAGATCAGCATCCTCTGTCCAGTGCCAGTCCATCTTGCTTCGCTAATCCCAAGTACGACGGGGTTAAAATTTCTCATCTCGGCCGCTACTTGCGCAGTCTTGCCTGTCTCGTACATTGTACGCACGTTCCAAGTTCTAATTGTGGCAGTGGTCCTCGTGGAGATGATGGAGGTCGGCCTAGTAGCTTCCAGATTCTGGTTTTCACCAATCGGCGTCATATATTCCTCAGCTGGGAATCTATCCTCTCCCAGGACCGAAATGTCTTTAGTTTTCCTTCTTGTCGACGTTTATGTAACTTAATGTTTTTTTTTTATGTGACAGGGTTGTTAGCCCTGTGCACAACCATCTGGGGGGATGCCCCTCACAGCTATCCGGGGAGCTGCCCTTAAGTTTGGGAAGGGTACCCTAGCCTTTGTGGTTCCACCCACTTCCTGCAAGGCAGCAGGTTCTGATTTTGGTCCGCCCTGGGTATTTGATTTCCCCGGTACCTACCATATCTGGTGGGCATTCCCCTATCCGCCACCCGGGGAGGCGCCCGATGGGAGATCAGAAACTCCACACGAGTCTCATGTAATTTACGAACTTAAAAATCGGAGGTGAAAGGGCCTTGTAAGTGGAATAGCCTAGGGCCTCTTTTCATCTAAATCCGGCCCTGCATGAATATAATGTTGGCGTCTGCTTATGAGACATGGAAGTAAGTGCTTGTAAAACTAGGAGTTTGAGGGGGGGAAATATAGTGTTTCGTGTAAACAGTAGAGATGCCCGCGGCAGCAAGGGCATAGGGTAGTCCTCTTATGTGTATCTTAAATGGATATGGACTGTATGGTCACATCACGCGACCAGTGCACTGTATGGCCACATCATGCGACCAGTGCACTGTATGGCCACATCATGCGACCAGTGCACTGTATGACCACATCACGCGACCAGTGCACTGTATGGCCACATCACGCGACCAGTGCACTGTATGGCCACATCATGCGACCAGTGCACTGTATGGCCACATCATGCGACCAGTGCACTGTATGGCCACATCATGCGACCAGTGCACTGTATGGCCACATCATGCGACCAGTGCACTGTATGGCCACATCATGCGACCAGTGCACTGTATGGCCACATCATGCGACCAGTGCACTAACAGGTACACTTTAACTAGTTTCACTACAAAGAAACAAGTAATTCGTTAGTCCTACTGCAAGAAACAAACTGCCAATTTCAATGGAGTACAAAAATCGTTCGACTGTTCAAATAATATCCAATCCGGTGTGTATACTTAACTTGATCTCCTTGGGTCATGTCCTAATTAAGGAACATTTGAATAAACATAGCTTTTTCCCTCACCCCACCACCCGGGCTAGCCTTAATGTTTTGTTGACGCTACGGCATCCTTCGACCATCAAGTCTTTGATAGTAAATTTCTCCTTTGACAAACACTGTGCTCTGTGTAACGCTGCCAGCAAAAATCTGTAACGGGTTCCATTAACACGCAACACAAACAAACTACGTATAACTCCGACGTTATAAATGACACAAGATCTCTTCAGTGGCATATGTTCAAATTTAATTCAGTTACGCATGTTGATACAATGAACAGCGTCATGTAACATATTATGATTAAATCTAACTCTGCCTCATAACTAGATCTAGCCGTCTGCTACATTACAGACAAACGCTTTTCTTCTTTAGCTCAGAGTGGATAAACAAGCCCCTATTGTATTTTTGTATTTTTACCGAGTAAACATTTGGAAATTGTCAATAGTTCACATTCTATCAACATCCAGGAATGCTTTGTCTTTATAACTTAATCCATTAACCATGAGAGTTGGGACTTGACGCGGAGTTAAGTGTACATTTTCAGCCGTAGGCTATTTGTTTGTTTGTTTCTTCTAATGGTTATCTCTGTGCCTTGGAAGTTCTCATTTTGTTATCACTTTATGCATCTGTTTAATGTTGCACTGACCCCTTCCCCCCAGCTTTGCATAGCCAGTATACCATGTTACTGCCGCTTATTTGTAATCGTGGAACAGCTGCCCATATACGCAAAACAATGACACTTACAGTGGCATACATACACATACAGATACATATATAGGCCTGAGCACATTTATATAAATACATTTATATATATATATATATATATACATGTATCTATAATCTATAGATATAGACTGACTGATCAGACTACTTAAAGTGCAAACAAGTATTATATATTCTATGTTTATTAGAAGCTAAATAACGTTAACTCATAGGCCTACTGCTCATACTCAAACCACGTGCGATCACTAATCTTATAGTAGGTGGGGGGGGGGGAATGTAGACCTTGCGGGCAGTGGGGTAACTAGTTTGTCAACAATAACACGTTGTTTACCCCGGGAAGACTAAATCTGTACGTAACCATGGGCTTATTGGTAAGGAACAAGACTATCCACACGGCAGTTAATTACAGATGGGGGACTAAATGCGAATTCATAGATGATGGTCGCATTTTGAAATGGAAAAAAAACGTGACTTGGTGGGGGGGGGGGGGGGGAGAGGGGGTTGTAGCTAGTATTATATAGCACTGCAACACACAATATATATAGTGATGTTATTGGGCAACGGATGCTGAGTAAAAATTGTGCTCAGTGCATTTCTGTCCAATATAAAATGTGATAGTTGTTATTGAAAATGTATCTATATAGATATCACATTCCAACCTCCATTATTTATTCTATTCACTCAATCACACACTCTTAGGGCGGACGCCTCTTACACATTGAGTCAGATGTGTGTGCTGAGAAAAAGAAAAAATTGACGTAAAAATGCACAAAAAACATTGACAGTAGTGAAAAATTTAATTAGTTTTATTTTTTATTAACGTGTACAAATGAACCAATTACCTAATTATGCTATCTATTCATCTACACAAACTAACAAATGTGAACTAAAGTAGGTCATTTATTCACATACATAGATAAGGAATTCTACATGCATTTCTTGCTTTTCTTTTTTTTTCACACAATTTGTTACAGTTAAAGATTACTTGGTATGTTGCACATATGTTGGGTGCGATATTGCAGTAATTACCAAAATCCTGTTTACCACTCACATATTATTGTATCTGGCTACTGAACAGAGCCATGTCAGTACTAATTAAATAGTTCTATATAAGTTTTACAATGTTTGACCAGTCACGACCAATTACCATGCCCATCTGCTTTATCTTGTCCTCCACTAGCAACTTACATTTCTAATAGTCCAGTCAGTCTTGTAAAAAAAAAAAAAGGAAGCATTAGTTTAAGAAAAAACATTCTATTATTTCAATAGCTTTTATCAGCATTGTTTGTGAAGTTAGAAGTAGCTTGTTATCTGATTAGGCTGCTCTTTGTTCTAAGCTGTTGTTTTCCTTAGTACTGGTTGCTTGTAGAGGTTCATTGACTTGTTGACAAAACTGACCAGGTCTTGGACTCCTGTCTGAGATACACACAAGGCACACATGCATAGTCTGCAACCAATGAAAGTTACTTGTTACTTTAATACATGTAGAACATTTGGTAAATTAATTTCCAATTAAAATTCTCAATTAGGTCTTTGTCTAAGCTGCTTCAAGCATATTTCTATACATGTTAAATACTCAATTAAGTCTTTCTGTGTCTTTCTTCGAGTATGTACATATAGAATTCAAATACTCAATTGTTCTTTCCCCAAAGTTGCATTTATGACTTCATTAAAACTTCTCAATAATACAGTCCCGTATGTTGAGTTCCAGTATATAAAAAACTTTTTTTTTTAGTAAGATCCATGAACTAAATAGGTTACAATAAAAAAACTAGGGATAGCAAAAAAAGTTCATGAACTGTTAATGACAATCTCACTAAACAATGTCAAATTAGGTAATTAGTAGGCACTATTTCAAAACATGATGCCCACAAGTATAGGTTAACACTGTCACTGGCTACACTGTCTTAGACACATAGTTAATCAGAATTTTTTTTTATGAGTTCAATGAGCTTTAAATTTAAGCACCTTTATAACACAGGGTTAAAGGTTAAAGGAGACTGGTTGGGGAAGAGTGTTAAATAAATTGGTCTCTCTATAGTTGATCACAAAAAAATCAACAACTAGAGCCCATAATGTTTTGCTTCCAAAATTACAGGGTAATGTCCCCTTCCTGGATCTATACTTTCCGTCTCAGTGCTGTGCATTTGGGTTGCTTGTAATGGGTTCCTTGTATTGGTTTGCTTGTAATGGTTGAATGTAATGGTTCACCTGTAATGGTTTGCTGGTTTGCTTGTAATGGTTTGCCTGTAATGGTTTGCCTATCATGGTTTGCCTGTAATTGTTTGCCTGTAATGGTTTGCCTGTAATTGTTCGCCTGTAATTGTTTGCCAATAATGGTTTGCCTGTAATGGTTTGCCTGTAATTGTTCGCCTGTAATTGTTTGCTTGTAATGGTTTGCCTGTAATTGTTCGCCTGTAATTGTCCACCTATAATGGTTTGCCTGTAATTGTTCGCCTGTAATTGTTCTCCTATAATGGTTTGCCTGTAATTGTTTGCCTATAATGGTTTGCCTGTAATGGTTTGCCTATAATGGTTTGCATGTAATTGTTTGCCTATATTTGTTTGCCTTTAATGGTTTGCCTGTAATTGTTTGCCTGTAATTGTTTGCCTATAGTGGTTTGCCTTTAATGGTTTGCCTGTAATTGTTTGCCTGTAATTGTTTGCTATAATGATTTGCCTGTAATTGTTTGCCTATAATTGTTTGCCTGTAATTGTTTGCATATAATGGTTTGCCTGTAATTGTTTGCCTGTAATGGTTTGCCTGTAATTGTTCGCCTGTAATGGTTTGCCTGTAATTGTTCACCTGTAATGGTTTGCCTGTAATTGTTTGTGTATAATGGTTTGCCTGTAACTGTTTGCCTGTAATGGTTTGCCTGTAATTGTTTGCCTATAATGGTTTGCCTGTAATTGTTTGCCTATAATGGTTTTCCTGTAATTGTTTGTGTATAATGGTTTGCCTGTAATTGTTTGCCTGTAATTGTTTGCCTGTAATGGTTTGCCTGTAATTGTTTGCCTGTAATGGTTTGCCTGTAATTGTTTGCCTATAATGGTTTGCCTGTAATTGTTTGCCTATAATGGTTTGCCTGTAATTGTTTGTGTATAATGGTTTGCCTGTAATTGTTTGCCTGTAATGGTTTGCCTGTAATTGTTCGCCTGTAATGGTTTGCCTGTAATGGTTTGCCTGTAATGGTTTGCCTATAATGGTTTGCCTGTAATTGTTTCCTTGAATTAGTTTTCTACCCTTCCACAGGTGCTGGGGCAGCTACAGTAATGATCTCCTTCCTTTTCACCACCTACTACATCATTATCATCACCTGGTCTTTCTACTACATGTTCAACTGTTTCTCCGAGACCCTGCCCTGGGTCCACTGCAACCACACGTGGAACTCCCCGCATTGCTGGGATGGCCAGCTGGCCAATCAGTCCAACGACATGCAGCCGAATGGCTCGAGGTCACCCACTGAAGACTTCTTTATGTAAGTTTTTTTAAGGTTTCCTACAGAAGACTTTTTTATGTAAGTTTTTTTAAGGTTTCCTATGGAAGACTTCTTTATGTAAGTTCTTTTAAGGTTTCCTATGGAAGACTTCTTTATGTAATTTTTTTAAAGGTTCCCTATGGAAGACTTCTTTATGTAATTTTTTTTAAGGTTCCCTATGGAAGACTTCTTTATGTAAGCTTTTTAAAGGTTTCCTATAGAAGACTTCTTTATGTATTTCTTTTAGGTTTCCCATGGGGGACTTCTTTATGTAATTTTTTAAAGGTTTCCCACTGAAGACTTCTTCATACAAGTCTCTTCAGGTCACTATAACAGGAGGGGGGTCTGCGGCTGTTCAAAAAAGATAATTCGTATATTTTTTTTCTTTATGTATAACAGTGAATAGTATCCTTGACAAAAGTGGTTGGATTATATTTTTATTGTTTTTACAATTGTCCTCAGAGAAAATGTTCTGAAAAGATCCAATGGCATTGCAGAGCAGGGAAGTCTACAATGGCAGTTGGTGTTGATTTTGTTAATGTGTTGGATTATTGTGTACTTTTGTATTTGGAAAGGCCCCAAGTCTACTGGCAAGGTACTCTCCCATTGTATTATTTTATTATAAAGGGCCACTAGAACTTGGTTTCATTGAAGCCATTGTGTTTCATTGTGTTCTTTTAAAGATATGTAGATCTACATAATATATAGTTGAATTTCAATCGTGTATTGTTGTACATGTTTATGTCTAGACTGCTGTACAATTTGTGTATAGACTTTTTTAGAATGCTTTATAAGTTAATGTAGTAGTTGGTTATATAAGTTATGTGTAGAATATTGTACAAAGTATGTGAGTAAAAAGTTGTATAAAGTTCGCATGTAAAATATACAATGTGATATGTAGAATGTACAAATTCATGTGCAGAATGTTGTACAAAGTTCATCTGTAGAATGTACAAAGAGTTTTTTTTACAAAGTTGATGTGTAGAATGTTGTAAAAAGAAATGTGTAAAATGTTGTACAAAAATAATGTGTTGAATGTTGTACAATGTTCATTTTTCAAATGTTGTACAATTCTCATGTGTAGAATGTTGCACAAAGTTTATGTTTAGAATGTTGCACAGAGTTCATATTAAGTATAATGTTTTACAAATCTATCCCATGTACATGCCATTATTTCTTGCCCTCCAGGTGGTCTATTTTACAGCAACATTCCCGTATCTAGTTCTGACCATTTTATTGGTCAGGGGGTTGACATTGCCTGGCTCAATTGAAGGGATCAACTTTTTCATCAAGCCTCGCTGGGAGCTGCTTCTGCATGCAGAGGTATTGGCTTTCTAAGTTTTAAATTTTTTTATAAATATGTTATGTCTTATAATTTGTTTCTAGTAAACAAGATATTATCACGGTTATCTTTCCAGTTGTTTCCAAATATTGTTATCTTTACTGTCTGTTCAAGTTATTGTTATTTATCCTGTTGTTTCCAGATATTGTTTTCTGTCACATCTGTTCAAAACATTGTTATCTTTTGTGTCTGTTGAAGACATTGTTGTCTAATGAATTATGAAAAAAGGGATTTTCTCCTTCTTTCTGGGTATTCCCAACATTGTCAGCACTACTATGACCTTTGAACTTTGAAACTAGTTGTAAACATATTTTTCTTAACTTTTAATTTATAACTGAATTCCACTATGTTAAAAAATTATCCATAATTTAGCTTTATAACAAAATATAGCTTAGAAATAAGGCTATGATGGCATGAGTGTGAACCTTGTAATAAAAAAAATTTGATCTCATTAAACAGGTTTGGGTTAATGCTGCAGCTCAGAACTTCAACTCATTGGGCGTGGCATTTGGAGGTCTGATCACAATGTCCAGCTACAACAAGTTCAATAACAAGATCGTCAGGTGAGCTATCCTGCGACAATCCAGCCCCGCATTGCGTAGAATTGGTCTGATGTATAAGATTGGTCGGTAGTGAAAATAGTCAGTGTGATTATAAATGAACTTCAATCTGCTTTAGTGTTGTGAGTCTCTTCCTGTTTCACTTGTTGATGATAAGCCTAAATTATATCAAAGACTATCATAAGATGGCCCGCTTGCTTTGGTATTTCTGCTATCAGATAACTTGAAACACTTAGTTTTGGAATTTCCTATCGCACTACGTCCTCTAGACTTCCAGTTTAGTAATTCGCTATGATTTTCTCAATGGAGAATTAAGATAAAAATCAAAAGTTGTATGCAGCGGAAGTCTTTAGGGAAGTTTAGGAGTTATTAAAGACAGTGTTATTGGCTGTGCACGGAAAAAACAAGTCTTCATATTTGTGCACATGGGAAATATCAAGGATGTATTGAAGGCTGTGCATGCGCAAACGAACTATTCAGCTCTAAAAATTGAGCAAGCAGTCCATCTTATTACAGTCTTTGATTATTATTATATCATTGAAATCTTTTAACATCTAGCAAGCAGTCTGTCCGTCATTTTAACTTCTTCAGAATGGTTCAAATTCACGAAGATTAAAAAAGATAATTAGTTTCATATTGTTTTGGTATGTCATAGCCAGTATATTTACTTTTTACAGGTGGCCTAACAGCATGTTAAGATTGCCACTCCTAAAGTCTTGGGTTCAAATCCAGGGTTAATTCCCTAGTTGTTGTTTTTATTTTCACACAAGGGTGTCCCTAAATCTGACCAGCTTTGATGGGGACCTGACTAGTTGGGGAATGTATTCTGTGGCCGCAGATGCTGTTGACCACTGCTTGACTGGCTCCGTGGATTAACACTTGTTCTGGTGTTTACTTTTGCTACTAAAACTATTTTATTTTATAAAAAAACAATACTTACTGTTCCTTACTAAATACTTTCTTCTTCTGTCAACCAACCAGGCTGTAGATGTTTCCTCTCTTACAGCCAAATGTCAATTTTGATACCACTGATTTTTCGTTTAGCTGCTCAGTGTTGTTGTAAACTATGTTGGGTAGAGTAAGATGAATGGGCAATGATGCATGTCTGAGATTGGCTAGTTAAAACCCTTTATAAGCCAGATACTAAATACAGAAAATTCAGAATTACTTAAATAATGATGTAAGAAATGTTTTAAACAGTGTTACTTAATGATGGGATGGGGCACGGTAGCCGAGCAGCAGCGTGTTAGACTGGCGATCCGAAGGTCTTGGGTTCCAAACCTGGTGGAGGCTAGGATTTTTTCCCAGGACTTGAGGGTGTCCCTGATGGGTACCTGACATTAGTTGGGGTAAAGTAATGACGGCTGGGCATTGTCCTGGCCACACATCCCCTCGTATGCCGTGGCCACAGAAACTGGTGAGTGCTGCTTCACCAGCCCTATGATCAGTTTGTTCTGAAGGGTACTTCACTTAATGATGGGACTATTTAAAAGTTTCTTGGCTACAAGGAATTCACTTTGCCCGTGATGACATTGTTCCTGGAACTTTTCGTCCAATTTTGTGTCTTGTCTGATGCCTGTTTGATACTTAAGATGAACTTTGACCTAAGATAATGTTTTTTTCTCATCTAGAGACACCCTGATCCTGGGGGTGGTTGATGCCTTCACCTGTCTCCTGGCTGGATTTGCCATCTTCTCCATCCTAGGCAACCTGGCACTGAATCAAGGGAAGACTGTGGAGGCAGTGGTGCAAGAAGGTCAGTGTCATGTGGTCAGTTTTTTATGAAGGTCATGATGACACTTCCTCCCATTCTCAATTCCATCTTGCATGCCTCTTAAGAGCAGGTGGAAAAGTCTAACAAACCAAGATAGTGAATTGGGCAGGAAGGGACATCAGCCCTTCATACCGCATTCTCTTATTGTGTTCAAGACATGCATTTGTATTCTAAACACAGTTTAAAGTGTCCAATTATTTCAATGTTCTTTTCTAAACATTTGTGTTCTCCTTTTGAATGAGTTTTTTTTCATGTCAGAAAAAAGCATAATGAGGCATTTAAGTATTCTAATAGCAATGAAAACTATTTTGTTAAGTTGTAATGAAATGTCAAATGAACACTCAAGCCAGCTCAATAATTGTGTTTTCATAAGTTTAAAACTACATTACATGTTGAAATTGGGGCAAATTGTTTTATTTTTAGCAACTGACATTTAGGATTGTAGATTGTAAATAATTTATAAATAGAATATTGCTTTCTGATATCACAATATTTTTTCTGATATGATATGATATGATTATTTTGTATGATTGTTTGTATTAAAGTGTTAGGTCCATGTTTTTGTGTTTGTTACATAATTTCACTGTTTGTTATATAATGTCATTGTTTGTTATATAATGTCATTGTTTGTTATTTAATGTCATTGTTTGTTATATAATGTCATTGTTTGTTATGTAATGTCAGTGTTTGTTACATAATGTCATTGTTTGTTACATAATGTCATTGTTTGTTATGTTATATAATGTCATTGTTTGTTATATAATGTCATTGTTTGTTATGTAATGTCAGTGTTTGTTACATAATGTCATTGTTTGTTACATAATGTCATTGTTTGTTACATAATGTCATTGTTTGTTATATAATGTCAGTGTTTGTTAAATAATGAATGATAATGTCAGTGTTCATTATACAATGTTATTGTTTTGAATCCTCAGGTCCAGGTTTGGTGTTCATTATCTACCCACAAGCCTTCAACACAATGCCTGTATCCCAGTTGTTTGCCTTCCTCTTTTTCTTCATGTTGGTTTGTTTGGGCATTGACAGCCAGGTACAGTACTTGCTTACTGCCAACTCTTTGTTTTATTCATCTCTTAGTTCATTTTACCTTGTGTGCTTGTACGTAATAAAGTATCACAACACATTCATGTCATGACACATTCATGTCACAACACATTCATGTCACAACACATTCATGTCACAACACATTCATGTCACAACACAGTCATGTCACAACACATTCATGTCACAACACATTCATGTCACAACACATTCATGTCACAACACATTCATGTCACAACACATTCATGTCACAACACATTCATGTCACAACACATTCATGTCACAACACATTCATGTCACAACACATTCATGTCACAACACATTCATGTCACAACACATTCATGTCACAACACATTCATGTCATTATAATGGGGAACTATGAGAGTACATTGCCCCTTATTCCAAAAACCAAAAATATATTATTAAATATTTTTAGAGAGCTAGTGAACTATAAGATACTATGGTGAGTTTTAAGATACTTATATGGTAAATTATAAGATAATTTTGTACAGAAAGACAGGGTAAATTATCAATAAGTATAGGCAAGGTAAATTAAAATAAAGTACTTAAGAGACATGGTAAGCTATAGGATAATTGTATATGAAGACAATGAGTTTAAAATTATGTGTAACTTGGCCACCGGAACTAAATTTATGTTCACATAACAAAACATTGTATTTGTGGCTGGACTAAATTTATGTTCACATAACAAAACATTGTATTTGTGGCTGGACTAAATTTATGTTGACATAACAAAATATTGTATTTGTGGCTGGACTAAATTTATGTTGACATAACAAAATATTGTATTTGTGGCTGGACTAAATTTATGTTGACATAACAAAATATTGTATTTGTGGCTGGACTAAATTTATGTTCACATAACAAAACATTGTATTTGTGGCTGGACTAAATTTATGTTCACATAACAAAACATTGTATTTGTGGCTGGACTAAATTTATGTTCACATAACAAAACATTGTATTTGTGGCTGGACTAAATTTATGTTCACATAACAAAACATTGTATTTGTGGCTGGACTAAATTTATGTTCACATAACAAAACATTGTATTTGTGGCTGGACTAAATTTATGTTCACATAACAAAACATTGTATTTGTGGCTGGACTAAATTTATGTTCACATAACAAAACATTGTATTTGTGGCTGGACTAAATTTATGTTGACATAACAACATATTGTATTTGTGGCTGGACTAAATTTATGATCACATAACAAAATATTGTATTTGTGGCTGGACTAAATTTATGTTCACATAACAAAATTTTGTATTTGTGGCTGGGCTAAATTTATGTTCACATAACAAAATATTGTATTTGTGGCTGGGCTAAATTTATGTTCACATAACAAAACATTGTATTTGTGGCTGGACTAAATTTATGTTCACATAACAAAACATTGTATTTGTGGCTGGACTAAATTTATGTTCACATAACAAAATATTGTATTTGTGGCTGGACTAAATTTATGTTCACATAACAAAATTTTGTATTTGTGGCTGGGCTAAATTTATGTTCACATAACAAAATATTGTATTTGTGGCTGGGCTAAATTTATGTTCACATAACAAAATATTGTATTTGTGGCTGGACTAAATTTATGATCACATAACAAAATATTGTATTTGTGGCTGGACTAAATTTATGATCACATTACAAAATATTGTATTTGTGGCTGGACTAAATTTATGTTCACATAACAAAATATTGTATTTGTGGCTGGACTAAATTTATGTTCACATAACAAAATATTGTATTTGTGGCTGGACTAAATTTATGTTGACATAACAACATATTGTATTTGTGGCTGGACTAAATTTATGATCACATAACAAAATATTGTATTTGTGGCTGGACTAAATTTATGTTCACATAACAAAATTTTGTATTTGTGGCTGGGCTAAATTTATGTTCACATAACAAAATATTGTATTTGTGGCTGGGCTAAATTTATGTTCACATAACAAAACATTGTATTTGTGGCTGGACTAAATTTATGTTCACATAACAAAACATTGTATTTGTGGCTGGACTAAATTTATGTTCACATAACAAAATTTTGTATTTGTGGCTGGGCTAAATTTATGTTCACATAACAAAATATTGTATTTGTGGCTGGGCTAAATTTATGTTCACATAACAAAATATTGTATTTGTGGCTGGACTAAATTTATGATCACATAACAAAATATTGTATTTGTGGCTGGACTAAATTTATGATCACATTACAAAATATTGTATTTGTGGCTGGACTAAATTTATGTTCACATAACAAAATATTGTATTTGTGGCTGGACTAAATTTATGTTCACATAACAAAATATTGTATTTGTGGCTGGACTAAATTTATGTTCACATAACAAAATATTGTATTTGTGGCTGGACTAAATTTATGCTCACATAACAAAATATTGTATTTGTAGCTGGTACAACAAAATATTGTATTTGTAGCTGGTACAACAAAATATTGTATTTGTAGCTGGTACAACAAAATATTGTATTTGTAGCTGGTACAAAAAAATATTGTATTTGTAGCTGGTACAACAAAATATTGTATTTGTGGCTGGTACAACAAAATATTGTATTTGTAGCTGGTACAACAAAATATTGTATTTGTGTCTGGTACAACAAAATATTGTATTTGTAGCTGGTACAACAAAATATTGTATTTGTAGCTGGTACAACAAAATATTGTATTTGTAGCTGGTAAAACAAAATATTGTATTTGTAGCTGGTACAACAAAATATTGTATTTGTGGCTGGTACAACAAAATATTGTATTTGTGGCTGGTACAACAAAATATTGTATTTGTGGCTGGTACAACAAAATATTGTTTTTGTGGCTGGTACAACAAAATATTGTATTTGTGGCTGGTACAACAAAATATTGTATTTGTGGCTGGTACAACAAAATATTGTATTTGTGGCTGGTACAACAAAATATTGTATTTGTGGCTGGTACAACAAAATATTGTATTTGTGGCTGGTACAACAAAATATTGTATTTGTGGCTGGTACAACAAAATATTGTATTTGTGGCTGGTACAACAAAATATTGTATTTGTGGCTGGTACAACAAAATATTGTATTTGTGGCTGGTACAACAAAATATTGTATTTGTGGCTGGTACAACAAAATATTGTATTTGTGGCTGGTACAACAAAATATTGTATTTGTGGCTGGTACAACAAAATATTGTATTTTTGGTTGGTACAACAAAATACTGTATTTGTGGCTGGTACAACAAAATATTGTATTTGTGTCTGGTACAACAAAATATTGTATTTGTGGCTGGTACAAGAAAATATTGTATTTGTGGCTGGTACAAGAAAAAGAAAGTTTACCAAGATATTGGGTTCATCCTGTATATTTTTATTTTTTGTCCACCTGGTTTCAGTTTGCTTCTGTTGAAGTTATAGTGACAACAATTCAAGATCACTTTGGCTCCACTGTGGAGAAATATTTGAAGAAGAAGGAAATACTTGTTGCAGTTGTTTGTTTAGTCTCATTCTTATTTGGGCTTCCAAATGTCACTCAGGTAAGAAAATTATTTTTGATGTGTCAGCTATTCCCTCAGCCAAATACACTTGCTGTTGTTCAAGCTAAGAAAAAAAATACTTTGCTTCAAAACTTTAACTAGACTAACAAAAACAAAGAAAGGGCAGTGGAATATTGAAAGCAGCATTAGGGAATAACTACTGATTCTGTTCACTTTTTTCTAAGTGTGGACTTTATGCAAGGGTGCACAACTCTGACATACAGTAAAAAAAAAAAACAATAATTTTTTACATGCGTGAATTTTCAGGAATGACAAGTAACATGGGCATCTTTATACTTATCACCTTTTGCTAAATACTAAATATCAAAATTTGTCATTGTTGTATAGGAACATAGTGTAGAATGAATTTTAAAACATCTTAAGTCTTCACTACAAGGCTTTATTCTGAATAACATTAACACAGATCACACATCAAGTAGTGGACAAGGTCACAACAGACACACTGGAGAATTCTGGGGTAACAGCGTAGAGGGGAAGCACTCTCACAAGTTTATACAAGGGGAACAATACAACAAATAGTTATAACAATTACAACAAATATTTAAGATTAACTTTGTCATGTCCTTACATAGAATAATGAACATCTAGAAGGTTAAAATTAGGTACTTTAGGAACAATTACTAATTTGCTATTCACTCTCTAGTGTTTCTATGTTAGTGATTAAACTATTGCTATTATACTTTCCACTTGTGAATATTCACTTGTATTGAACCTTACCGTTACTGTTTTTAAATCTGCTGTCTAAAAAATGTATTTCTCATTTATTTATTTAGGGAGGATTTTACTTTTTCCAATTAATAGACTACTATGCAGCTTCCTTGTCTTTGATGGTGTTGGCTTTCTTTGAGGTGATTGCTATTTGTTGGTTTTATGGTGAGTAGTAAGGCTTTTTTTAAACATTTCAAATTTTAACTTTTACAGATATGGTTTGTTTGTTTTTGCAATATATATAATGAACTATTAATATTTGTTGAACTCATCTGGTAACGACCAGTGTTATTTGTTACAATACTCTGCATTGGTTTTACCTTCAATGCCATGAGTAAAGTAAAGAACCCTTCAGACCAAACTGATCATTGGGCTGGTGAAGCAGCGCTCACCAATTTCTGTGGCCACGGCATACCGCGGGGATTTGTGGCCAGCATAATGCTCAGCCGCCTTTACTTTACCCCAACTAGTGTCAGGCAACCAATAAGAGCTGGGTAGACTCAGGGGCACCCTCAAGTCACGGGAAAAAAAAATCCTAGCCTGCACCAGGATTAAAACCCAGAACCTTCAGATGGCCAGTCAAATGCGCTGCCGCTCGGCCACCGAGTCTCTAATGCCCTGAGTACTGGGTATTATTTCACCACTAAGTAATGCCATGTGTTTAACAACAAGTACAGGTGTGTACAGAGTACAGTCGTATGCAACAACAAATTGAGTAATTGTTGTATTTAAAAAGAAATAAAGAAGTTGATCTATTCTCTATCAGCTGAACATTCTGCCAGAGACTGGTGAAACGTTATATCTTTTTTTTTTTTTTGTGTGTTCAATATAACACTAGCAGTTTTGTATGAGCAAAATATATGCCCCTAGGTATATGGGAATGAAATCAGGTAATGGAAATATACACACATGATATCAGAAGGGCCATGGTGTCCATCCAAACAACTGTTGTTTTCAAAGCTAAATATCAAGTGGAAGTGCTAAAGTTACAGATCTTTCTGCTTTATTTCTCGCTGCTCTCTTTGGAGAACCAGAACATCAAGATTAGTTGAACTTTTAAACACAATCAGAGTTTATGAGAAGCTCTATTCAAAATGTTTGCAAGTATCACAAATCTTTGACCCTTGCTATTTATATTTGACCCTTGGACACATTGCCTCCATAGAAGTGTTGTGTATAAGAAGAAAAATTGCAAGATCAACAATATTAACAAAACATCAAGTACAAGTCAGAAAAGACCCAAAAACCTGTTCAAGGCTTAATCCCAATATAGGGGCCCAGCGGTCTATAGCACACAAACAAACAACATGTAATACCTGTATAAATATCTATATATACACATTTTGAAAAATCTCAATGTAGAAATATATCTATATTTCCTAACATTTTGTTTTGTAATCTCCAACATTTTGCCTGCTATTGACTGTCTAATTAATTATTGCCCAGGTGCCAATAGACTGGCTGAGAACATCAGGATTATGACTGGCTCCAAGCCAAATATATTCTTTATAATTTGCTGGTTTGGACTGTCACCATTATTTATAGGGGTGAGTAAATAATGTTTTTGTTAGGGGTGAATAGATACTGATTTTATAGGGGTGAGCAAATACTGTAATTCATAGGGGTGAGTAAATACTGTAATTCATAGGGGTGAGTAAATACTGTGATTCATAGGGGTGAGTAAATACTGTAATTCATAGGGGTGAGTAAATACTGTAATTCATAGGGGTGAGTAAATACTGTAATTCATAGGGGTGAGTAAATACTGTAATTCATAGGGGTGAGTAAATACTGTAATTCATAGGGGTGAGTAAATACTGTAATTCATAGGGGTGAGTAAATACTGTAATTCATAGGGGTGAGTAAATACTGTAATTCATAGGGGTGAGCAAATACTGTAATTCATAGGGGTGAGCAAATACTGTAATTCTTAGGGGTGAGTAAATACTGTTTTTGTTAGGGTGAATAAATACTGATTCATTAGGAGTGAACAAATACTGTAATTCATAGGGGTGAGTAAATACTGTCATTCATAGAAGTGAGTAAATACTCTCATTTATATGACTTAGTTATGATTTTATAAGGGTGAGCTAATATTATTTTTACTGTGAGTTTGTATATACTGTTAATTCACAAGGAGGATCAAATACTGAATTCATAAAGTAAAAATAATTTTAAAACCAGTGTTGAGTAGCTATTGTTGTTTAATATTGCAAACTTGTATTTTTTAAAATCTCTTCAATTGAGATATTCTCATTGTTGTTAATTGGACTTTCATAAAGCATTAGAGAATATATAGCTCATACAGAATTAGAGTTACATCCCCTGATTATCTTTACAAGTTACTGTTTGTGTTTCTGATTATCTCTCTTAACTAACTGCTTACTATTCTCTCTCTTTGTTGATGATCTTGTTGGTTTGTTTGTGGTTTGAAAATTAATTTTTGCTTGTCAAAAGTCTTTAAAAAAAGATAAAAAAATTGTATTCTTAATCAATAAATGTTTTTTGTTCATGCTATCCACAGGGCATTTGGATTTTCAGCATGGTTCAGTACAAATCATTGTCAATAGCAAGTTATTCATATCCTGACTGGGCCACTGGTCTTGGCTGGTTCATTGCGTTTTTGTCAGTTGTGTGCATCCCTGCGGGCATGGTTCATGCAGTTTATTATGCTAAAGGCACCAATCTACTACAGGTATGGGTACTCCTTTAATCAGGTTTATCTGGCAATAAAAATAGACTATTTTATCCGGCAATAAAAATATACTAGTTTGTCAGGCAATGAAAATTGACTAGTTTGGCAATAAAAATAGACTAGTTTAGCTGGAAATAAAAATACGCGAGTTTGTCTGGCAATAAAAATAGGCTAGTTTATCTGGCAATGAAAATGGACTAGTTTGGCAATAAGAATAGATGTTTTTCTGGCAATAAAAATGGACTAGTTTTTCTGGTGATGGAAATTGACTGGTTTATCTGGGAATGAAAATTGACTAGCTTTTCTGGTGATGAAAATTGACTAGTTTATCTGGCAATAAAAATTAACTGGTTTATCTGGCAATGAAAATTGACTGGTTTATCTGGCAATGAAAATTGACTGGTTTATCTGGCTATAAATATTTGCTGTGATGTTGATGAACTAGAGGCAATCAATGCCACTGTTGACTTTAGTTTAAAATAAACTGTCACACATTTCCTTGTTTCATTTCCCGAACCAACCACCATCCCATAACAGATACAGTCATACAAAAATGATGGGTGTTAGCCTTACATTATTAATACATTGTGACCAATGTCCCACTATTTGTTGCTTTTGAGACTGTATTGAATGCTCTGGATCAATGACTAGGCAGTTGTTCAATGAAGAGAGGGAGAAATTTTTCTATAGGACAATGTAAATAGTTTCATTAGAGATGTCTGTTTGTATAGTGAATATATGTACTACAGTTCTTTTTTTTTGTGGACAAAATCTGCTACCAGTACCCAATTGTAACATTGACTTTGACTGAACAGTAAATTAAAGTGCCAAGACTGACTGAACAGTAAATTAAAGTGCCAAGACTTTGACTGTACAGTAAATTAAAGTGCCAAGACTTTGACTTAACAATAAATTAAAGTGCCAAGACTTTAACTGAACAGTAAATTAAAGTGCCAAAACTTTGACTTAACAATAAATTAAAGTGCCAAGACTTTGACTAAACAGTAAATTAGTTTAAAGTGCCAAGACTTTGACTAAACAGTAAATTAAAGTGCCAAGACTTTGACTGAACAGTAAATTAGTTTAAAGTGCCAAGACTTTGACTAAACAGTAAATTAAAGTGTCAAGAGTTTGACTGAACAATAAATTAGTTTAAAGGGCTAAGTTACACTGATGCCATTACAATAATTGATTTTTCAATGTCTCTTCCAGAAATTTATCAACAGTTTTCGTTCCAAAGTTGAGATGGAAACAGGTAACTCTATCATTGAGAGCCCTGACAGCATTGTGCTGAACAAAGTGTCCATCGAAAAGTTTTCAGACCAACCTGACTGTCAACCCTCGCACAAATCTAAAGATTGTATACAAATGTAGTGGGGGGGGGAGGAGAGGAAGGGGATATGGCCGGTACTGCATGTGGTGGTTGAAACCTCACAGGCTGTGCACTAGTCAGGGGCACTGTGTGTCTGGGGTAAAGGTGCTTGTTACAGAATTCCTACTGTCCCCATGTCCATCACATTTATCTTAGGGCAGCGGTTTGCTGGACATTGGAGTTGTTGGTAGTTTGTTAACTCTTTCTCTCCATAATTTTTTTCCCTATTCTGATGGAATTATCCTTTTTTTCATTACTATTGCTATCTTCAAAATTAAATAACTCTTTTGGTTTGAATCAGACCATATCATATTTGGTATTGAATTAAAGGAAATTAAAAGCTCCTAACAGAGATTATAAAATTGTGTGTAACAGTAACAGTGTAACTTACATTTTAAAAAATAAATTTTAAAACAAAATGTAAAAAAAATTACTCCCCTAGGTCTTACATAACACACATTCAAAGGCTCTTACGAATAACAAATAATTTCCAAAATGAATTAACTACATTGTTTTCTTAAAATATATACCCTTTTTCTCTATTAGAAAGAAATATTTCTTTAAAATAATGTTTTTATAATATATGATCACAACCCACCACACACAGATACACACGGGTTCAAACAATTCTATACAAATACTTTTTGTTTGTCAATAAAACACAATGTAAACAAATCTATATTGTTATATTCAAAGGGAACTCGTTCTAGGTTTTAAAAAAAGTAAAACAAAAAGAACTACAGCAAAAATAAACATATTTTAACAAATCGACAATAGCATAGTCGATCCAATAAATTGGCCGCTTTAAATCCACGATCCCATTGTTGATACGGAGAAAAAGAGTTAACACTGGATGGTATTTTCATTTTTTGTCTTCTTTCTCCTGGCTTGTAACAAGTCAGTTTATTTTGTCCATATTACATAGTGAATAAATCTTTTATTTTATTGTGTGTTTTATTATATGCAGAGAAAATGTAACATTTCAAGTATGTGTCATTGTGTGGGGGTATATGTGTATATATTCATATGTTTACATGATTCATGTATGGCATTATGTTTTGATAATCTTTCAGTAAGATATTAGCTAATTGATGTTAAAATTAACAGACAATCTTGTTTTCATTACAAAATGTTTCTAGTTATAAATATTTGTGCAGGTTGATGCATTTTTTTTCATCTTTTTAGTGGAAAACTATCTTTGTTTTTCCTTTCATAGTTTGTAAACAAAAAGTTTTGTTAATTTTGTAATGCTATAGATCTAATTGTACAAGTTAAATGATATCAAATATTCCTTTCACAATTGGTTGTTTTTAGCCCATAGAAAATTCCTCAAAGTTTTGGGAATTAAGATAAAGTTTTTGTTTGTTTATCTGCATTAGATTAGTTTGACCTTCATTTTTAACTCACTCTGTGCCGGGGGGTTTACCACGTTTGTGCCAGACCATTTTTAGACCGCTAGAAATTTTTTAGGGTGCCCTTATTTATTCATAAATTTTTAAAGGTATTTGTTTAGCAAGATACCTGTAATTCATATCAAATTAAAGGAAATTAAAGAGGAAATAATAATAAGGAGAAGTTAAAACAATATTAGAATAATAGGTACATCTTTATTAGTAATTTTTAGAGATCAAATTTTTTGTTTTAAAAAAAAAGGAGCAAAAAAATCGATCTTAACAGATTTTTATATGGTATGCGTAGCAGATATCCTATTCCGCTTAAATCCACTAAAGGTATATCTATTCCAGATCAGAATGCATTTTGAATTTTGAAAATATCCCATATAGTTACTGAGTTATACGATTTTTGTAATGTTAGTATCAGCCGGAAAACGCCGATCCTATACATTTCCATATAGTTTACATAGGGCTAGGCCTAACCACGAATGTTGAATTCTTTAATTAGTAAATAAACCGACAGTCCTCAAAACCAGATTTTAATGATTTAAAGTTATTATCTGATGAATAGAAATTAATAATTAGCAATAAAAGTGTTTTTATAGCAAATTTGACAAGGCCTAGAAATATTTTGAGTAGGCGTGGCTATACTTTGTGTACAAAAGTTTATACAGAAATCAATTAAAAATCGTCATTATTATTTAAATGATATTTGATAATATAAAAAGTCAAATTAATAGGCTATAGCAACGAAATAAGCTATGAAAACACAATCCACGATATATTGTTGATTGGCACTGAAGCGCCGAGTCAAATCCACAATATATCGCGGATTGACACGGAATGAGTTAAAACCCTTAAAATTAAAATCTTTATCCTGATTATTGGTCCTTACCAGTCTTGGCAAAGGGGCTTAACTCCAAAACTGTTTTTTTAATAACTTTATTGTTGTTGAAAAATCAATTTTTCTTTTAAATGTGTTTTATTACAAATTTAGCAATGGAATAAGTGAGTATGATCAAGTCAAATGTTTAGTTTGTTTTTAAGCTGCTATTTAAATCATCTCACAAATTGTGATACATAGATTGTTATAAATACTTCGTTTGGATGTAACTTGTTTGTCAAATCAGTTTATTAAGAAAGACCCATGGGAAGCCTAAGAAAAAAACAATAAGAAAATAAGAAGAGTTACATGTGTAACAGAATGTAATTTAAAGTCTGGCTTTAAAAGGTTGCGTTACTCAACAGTTACATGTGTAACAGAATGTAATTTAAAGTCTGGCTTTAAAAGGTTGCGTTACTCAACAGTTACATGTGTAACAGAATGTAATTTAAAGTCTGGCTTTAAAAGGTTGCGTTACTCAACAGTTTTCATGCTGTATGACAGATTTCAGCAGTACAACACTGGCTGATCCATAAAACTCTGTCAAACTCCACAGTACCATGTGTTAACTGAACCAAACTCAAGTTGATCATTTTTGTCATCTATTTGTCAGGTTGTTGTCAACCAAACAATTTTTTATGTTTGGTGTTTGTTTTCTGTTTGTTTTATACACAGAGTTTACAAAATATGTACTCAGTTTGGTCATGCGTAGGATGGTGCGCAGTGGCCTAGCGTGGCTCCCAATCGTGGTGAAGGCTAGGATTTGTTCTCCCTGGTCCTGGATGGTGTCCCTGAGTCTGTTAAGTACCTGACAATAGCAGGAAATAAATAACACATCTGGGCTTTGTGCTGGTATCCCCACAGAAACTTGCCAATGCTGCTTGACTTGCTCTTTAGATCAACTTGGTCTAAAAGAGTATATTGGAGTAGAACTGAGTTATGTCCTTCTTGTGCATGATTTTTATTGAATACTGAAGTAAATGATAACAAATGACGTTCCTGTTCATATAAATCTAATAATGTATTCTTTTTTTTTTAAATATAGATTTTAACACTATAAGAAGAGTTATGACAAATTCAGAACAAATTAACTTCATGTGTCTTTTTTTATATTTAGATTCTTAACAAATTCTCATGTCTATTCGGGTTGCCAGGAAAACTGGACAGTCCAGTGTTTCAGCATAAAATGTGTAAATACTTGACATGTGTCCAATTTTACCACGGGAGGGGGTAAGGATAGGAAGGTGTATTTAAAAAAAAAGTTAAACCCAACCCTAACCCTAACCCTAATACTTCATTTTGAAATATAGATTCTCAACAGCCACACTTATATATAGATTATTGTCCGTGATGTTTAACATCAAATATAGATTTCAAACAATTCCTGCGCTATTACTTCTGGTATGTTTGTAATAGAAAGGTGGATGTTTTCTTCCGTCACACAGAATAGAGTGATCATAGCTCTTGTCACACAGAATCATGTTGTCATATCTTCTGTCACACATATCTCCCTGTGACACATCCATCAATGGATCAAAGACCTGGGATAGCTGACACTAAAAGTCTCAATTTACAAAATGTCTGTTCCTGGAAACTGAAAACTGAAAACCAGCTGTCTTACATCTGGTAATAAAGTGTTACTTACTTTAAAACAAAAATAAAACAAAAATAATTTCAACATTGACCTTTGATGTTAACTCCTGACTTCACAGATAGGGAGATTAAACCAAACATTCATTCATACATTCATTCATACATTCATGGGGTTACTATTTCATAAATTTCTTCTTCTCTGCTAAACAAAATTAGATTTATATTTTTAACTGAATTTTTTTGACGTGTGAAAAGATTGTCACTTGGGATGTGTATAAAGCTGTTTTTCAATATGAAAAGCTGTTTACAATATATAAAGCTGTTTTCAGCTTTCAATCTATTTATGTTACTTCTCAAAGTATTTTTGTTCTCCATATATTATTGTTTTGTTGAATTTGCTAAAATTGACCAATCAAACTAATTGTTTCATCTGAAGCCACAGTGTGTGTGGACAAAATGTTAGAAGCTTGTTCATTGGTGGAAATATCTGGCTGTGATATTACTCATGTAAAGTACTTGGTGTTTTTGTTGCCCTATCGGCACCTTAGTGTTGTGTGTAGATAAACTCTGTAACAACACAAATTTAGCTTTAACTCAATTTATTTTTACACAAACTTTAAGTATTTGAAACCAAAAAAAAAAATGCAAACATTTTTTTCACTTAAAAATTCTCTGACTTTAAAAACACAAATTACATTTTCTTGTTATAAAAATGTGGTGAACATTTCTAGAAAATCCTTCATTTGGCGGTTAGTTCTAGCCCTGCCGCAGTCCAAACCCTGCCACTGTGCAGGAGGTTTAGGTCTAGGACATAACAATCTTCTATCTAGAAGGAACGTCTGTAAAACTTGTAAAGTCAATTACCATAGTTTATTTCCCAGACTCTATCATGAAAGAAATTCAGCCATGAATGTCAGATATTACCTGTAATACATTTGTGAAAATGCCTTTCAAATTTGTTAACATATCATGTTGAATTCTGATCTGTGATGATGTTGAAATGGTCGAAACCCACAAAGTACGGAGCACATAGAATGTCTTGTCTGTTAATAAAAAAAAAATGCAACCTGCCAACTAAAAAAAAAATTAAATTTTTTGCTAAAGAAATCGGTCAATAACACTGCCAGTAGGTTTAATAGAGAAGAAATTAATTTCAATAACACTGCCAGTAGGTTTAATAGAGAAGAAATTAATTTCAATAACACTGCCAGTAGGTTTAATAGAGAAGAAATTAATTTCAATAACACTGCCTGTAGGTTTAATAGAGAAGAAATTAATTTCAATAACACTGCCAGTAGGTTTAATAGAGTATTGTTCTTAGACTTAGAATGATTTTTTTTAAGGAATACATAAGGAATTAATCAACAAAATTTTTTTTTTCTGATACTTGTTTTTGATATATTAAATATTTATAAATGTTTGTTAAATATACAAATGTTTGTTAAATATACAATTACAAAATTCAGTCTTTAAGTATAAATAATATGTATAATTTATAGCTCTCTTTCCAGTTACATTTAAATTTAAATAGATGATAAGACTTCATATGTTTGTGTTCTTTACTCTGTGGGCAAAGCGAATTAATTCATTAATTATATAACTAACAGTTCATTCATAGGTTGAATAGTTCATTTATTGAACTATTCTACTAGACTACTAGCTATTCATTAGTTGAACTGTTTAACTAGTTCATTCATTAGTTGAACTGTTTAATTAGTTCATTCATTAGTTGAACTGTTTACTTCATTCATTAGTTGAACTGTTTAACTAGTTCATTCATTAGTTGAACTGTTTAGTTCATTCATTAGTTGAAATGTTAAACTAGTACATTATTTAGTTGAACTGTTTAATTAGTACATTCATTAGTTTAACTAGTTTATTTGAAATGTTTCACTAGTACATTCATTAGTTGAACTGTTCAACCAATTCATTCCAATGTTAAAATATTCATATAAATTAGTTTATTCTTTATTTGAACTGCTCTGCTAGCTCATTCATTAGCTTAAATCATCATACAGGTTCATTTATGGGACATGGTGGCCATGCAGCAGCACACTAGACTGTCACACCAAGGTCCTGAGTTCGAATCCTGGTGAAGGATTTTTTTCCGGGGCTCTGGGTGGTGTCCCTGAGTCTACCCAGCTATGATGGGTACCTGACATTTGTTGAGGATATGTAAAGGTGGCTGGGAATTTTTCTTGCCAAAAGTTTGGGATTGATCACAGCTGGATAGACTCATGGACACACTGAAGCCTCATGGACACACTGTAGACTCTGGAACAAATGTACTTTTTACTTTACTTATAACATTATAAGTTCATTCATTAGTTGAACAGTTCATTCATTAGCTAAACTGCCACACATCCTACTTATAACTTTCACATGACCTTAACGTAATTTTTTTTTTCTACTTGCTATGATTGGCTGAATCAGCCGTCTGTTTTTTTAAATTGTTTTATGCAAAAAAAAAAGCAAATATGGAAAATAACAAATTGTAATATTGCACATTGTAAACAAAACAAATCATTTATGTTGTTACTTTATGAAAAGTTGAAATTATTATTATCTGTCATGCTAAATGGTTTTTATACCACAATGTCAAAGGTCAAAACTCATTACTGGACATGCTCTATTTGTCCTTTATGTCCAAGATAGAATGATATCTTGATGAATTCCTTCCATTGAAAAATGCCATTGTTCAAGTTTTATTTTAATGATCACAAAAATTATTGATTTCAGTGTCTCAGTTAAATTATTTAAAATTTAGATTCTATTTATAAATTTATTTTTGTCATTTTCATTTCATCTGGAAAACGGAAGATACAGGAGGAAATAAAATTTAAAAAAGGATTTTTATATTTCTTTTTGTTTGTTTTATTTTTTTTTAGTTCGGAGTTTTCTGAAATACCAAACGAAACCCATTTTATAAAGAAATAGATGAAATTTGCTGTACTTTTAAGTTTAAATTGGGCACTGTGGCCGCGTTCGGCTGGCGTACTGAAGGTCCTGAGTTTGAATCCTGGTGAAGGCTAGGAATATGTTCTCGGGTCTAGAGGGCGTCCCTGCGACTAGGCCTACCCAGCTCTGATGGGTGTCTGACATTAGTTGGGGTAAAGTAACGGCGGCTGAGTATTGTACTGGTCATACAATTCCCTAGTATGCAGTGGCCACAGAAAATGGTGAACGCAGCTTCACCAGCCCTATGGATCTATTTTGGTCCGATGGGATATTTTATTTTTCAACAAGTTTTAACACATGACAATAACATGAAATCCTTATCAATTAACACAAGATTGACTATGGACTGGATATTTTCTCTATGGAAGTGGAAGAATTGCATTGAAATTGTAAGAAAGTGCTTACTAACACTCAATATCTGATCTAGCCAATAAATAATATGTAGTAGTCTATTCCTTTCAGAACAATTTGATGGTAAGCAGAGTTCACATGTTTTAGTAAAGTAAAGTACCCGTCTGACCAGATACTAACCAGTTTTGGTAAACTAGCAGAAAATTGAGCAAAATCGTTTCAAAATTCATGGACAAAGCAAGGTGCAAATTGTAATAAAAAACTAAATTTTTATTTTCAAAATTGTTTTTTTTTACTTAGTGTGGTCTACTAGCTATGCTTATATGCTGTAATAGTGCACTCATATTTGCCGAAGGTTCTCAAAGAAGAAAAAAAGTGGACACAAGTACATATTTTTCTATAAGTGTCACAAATTCAAGATGGCCGCCATGGTCACGTGACACTAATTTGCATGAGAACCTCTTTTTTTAGTATGGTATTATGTTTTACATAATTATATGGTAGAGATTTCATGCTTCCACAATAGTCCATTAATTTTTTATTTAATTTTTTAACTCCAGACATTAATTTTGTGAAATTACCAAAAAACAAGTTGGCAGTGCAGCATATTTTGCGTAAAAAACCTTTGGCATGTTAAGTGTTAAAGTAATTTTTTATTCTTATTAGTGCTTTACAAAGCAAATATAAAAGCGATCATTCAAATAAAAATACTTAGAGATATTAATTAAAAAAAAAAAAGAATGCAGTGAACCAAGTTGGAATAATTGGAATTCACCTATCAATGCAACAAGAGAAAAAATAATAATTGTTTCAATTATAACAAACTTATGAGTTTCACAGAATTTCTAGAACCTGTGAAATTAAAAACATGTTTTACCTGCAGCAAAACACAAACTCTAGACGCCTGAATGAGGATGACTATATCCAACTGATGGAATTTCCTGTTAGCAAAAACATAGAAAATAATTTAACTGGATAAAACTATATAAAGGCTAAATTAAAAACTGTTATAATTTAGATTTTACATTTTCATTCTATTTATAGGACACTTTTTCAAGTATGATAACAAAAACTTTTTATGTAAAGAAGATATTGCCTACACAATTAACAGTGTGGAATAGTCTTGCTATTTTATCAGCACTTATCTTATCTTATACATTACAGACACTCCTTCTATAAAGAAGATTATTGCCTACACAATTAACAGTGTGAAATAGTCTTGCTTTTTTATCAGCACTTATCTTATACATTACAGACACTCCTTCTATAAAGAAGATTATTGCCTACACAATTAACAGTGTGAAATAGTCTAGCTTTTTTATCAGCACTTATCTTATCTTATAGACTACATTACAGACACTCCTTCTATAAAGAAGATTATTGCCTACACAATTATTATTAACAGTGTGAAATAGTCTTGCTTTTTGATCAGCAGTTATCTTATCTTATACATTACAGACACTCCTTCTGTAAAGACGATTATTGCCTACACAATTAACAGTGTGAAATAGTCTTGCTTTTTTATCAGCAGTTATCTTATACATTACAGACACTACTTCTATAAAGATGATTTTTGTATCCGAAGCACATCTTTGGTTAAAGTCTGGTCCTGCATTTCTATTAATGTTTTAAATGAGGTTAAGTTACTTGTTTTCCTGGTTTGTTCAGGCAACCTATTCTATGCCAAAATGCCACTTGGGAAGAAAGATTACTTATATGCATTTAATCTTGCATAAGAGACAAGGAAAGAGTTTTATTCCTTATGTTTATCTGAGCATTGTAATATATTGTTATTGGGTTTTATTTCTAAATTAGAGTTTAATGCCTAATTACTTTACTTTTTGCCCTTAAGAAAAACCTTTAACACAAAAAGATCTTCAAAAGTAAATCAATAAGACTTTAAGAATCCATATGAACAAAAAAATATTGACTAAATAACAGAAATGTAAAGTTATAAATGATATTTTACATGCATCACACACAGCCTTGATCCTATGCTTGATAAGTCCAATCTAAAAGTCATGATCCCATGATTGATAAATCCAATCTAAAAGTCATGATCCCATGATTGATAAGTCCAATCTAAAAGTCATGATCCCATGATTGATAAGTCCAATCTAAAAGTCATGATCCCATGATTGATAAGTCCAATCTAAAAGTCATGATCCCATGATTGATAAGTCCAATCTAAAAGTCATGATCCCATGATTGATAAGTCCAATCTAAAAAGTCATGATCCCATGATTGATAAGTCCAATCTAAAAAGTCATGATCCCATGATTGATAAGTCCAATCTAAAAGTCATGATCCCATGATTGATAAGTCCAATCTAAAAGTCATGATCCCATGACTGATAAGTCCAATCTAAAAGTCATGATCCCATGATTGATAAGTCCAATCTAAAAGTCATGATCCCATGATTGATTAGTCCAATCTAAAAGTCATGATCCCATGATTGATAAGTCCAATCTAAAAGTCATGATCCCATAATTGATAAGTCCAATCTAAAAGTCATGATCCCGTGATTGATAAGTCCAATCTAAAAGTCATGATCCCATGATTGATAAGTCCAATCTAAAAGTCATGATCCCATGATTGATAAGTCCAATCTAAAAGTCATGTCCCCATGATTGATATGTCCAATCTAAAAGTCATGATCCCGTGATTGATAAGTCCAATCTAAAAGTCATGATCCCATGATTGATAAGTCCAATATAAAAGTCATGATCCCATGATTGATAAGTCCAATCTAAAAGTCATGATCCCATGTGTGACGAATGGAAACGAATCGGTCGTCACATAGGCCGAATTTTATAACTGCCAATGATTATAACGAATGTATTAGCATCACAACCATGTACGGATTAGGAATATATGTACATTTTTTTGATTAAGCGTAAGAGAGAGAGAGAGACAGAGAGAGAGAAGGTTTAGAAATATAAATGTTGTTTGTAAATTTAAATGTTATTATATTATTGTTGGCCCACATAGCGGGGTTTCCCGGCCAAGAAAAATAATACTATACCGCCCTTCCACCCCCCCCCCCACCTTCCCGTGTCACCTTTTCCATGCGTCGTGGTTATCCCCCCTTTACATGTTAAGATAGGAATCATCTCCCTCCAACTTTGAATGGCGTACGAATTTAACGACCATTGTCCAGATTGCAATTAACGGTCACATAGTCTCGCGAATATCACGCCCTCTCGCCCCCCTTCCCCCCCCCTCCTGGGTGACCATATATTTTCTACCTTATCTCAAGTGTCACTGTTTTAGGAAATGTACTTCCAGTTGATATCATCTTTCTGATCGCTAACGGTGGACATTGACATTTGTATGCATAGCTCTGGTCTTCAGCAAATGGCCCATAATTGGGCGCCTTTCTATGACCACGGAGATTCCCCTGTTGATCTCAAAATTTAGTACCATGTGTCAAACCATTGGTATAGTTTACACTCCCCCTCTTCCTGCCCGCTATATAAGTTGAAACTGTTCGCTGTAAATTTAGTCCTAGCGCCAGTCTCATAAGAAGACATTCTTTCATTTTAGTTAGAAGTCAGATCTAACTATTGTAAATATTGTTCTACCCGGATTGTTTGATCCACCATTTTATATGCCAGTTTAGTCACGAAGTTTTGCATTTGTTGATGAATTGCCTGCATCTGCTAATAGTTTACTTTCATCATTGTATTATTATTGCTAGCCACTTTCCGCTACCATTGAATAAAGTTATACAGTTTTCTATCACAAGACAATAGCGTTTGTTACTGTTTGGTTAGAACGTGACATTGTTTGTTAGACTTAGACGTTTACGAAGCCACGTCTAAGGAAAGGTGTCAAATATAAATTTGCAAGAGTACAGTAGAGGCTGCCATCCGACTTCAAAAGATACCTCCAGACCAACGAAGCCAAGGGTGTTGAGTTGAAACCTCCACCACACGTGTAACCGAGTCGAATCCACAACTACCTGGTTACACCATGATTGATAAGTCCAATCTAAAAGTCATGATTCCATGATTGATAAGTCTAATCTAAAAGTCATGATCCCATGATTGATAAGTCCAATCTAAAAGTCATGATCCCATGATTGATAAGTTCAATCTAAAAGTCCTGATCCTATTCTTGATAAATCCAGTGGTAGAATATAAAGTCCCACACAGTGGTTGAATATAAAGTCCCATACAGTGGTAAAATATAAAGTCATATACACTAATATACAGTGGTAGACTATATAGTCCCATACAGTGGTAAAATATAAAGTCATATACAGTGGTAGACTATATAGTCCCATACAGTGGTAAAATATAAAGTCATATACAGTGGTAGAATATAAAGTCACATACAGTGGTAGAATATAAAGTCACATACAGTCACACACAACATTTAGAATATATAGCAGGTAATATATTATACATTAACATTCACAACTGGCATGAAGACGGCACATGAATATAAAGTCATACATAATATCATGCACAATAACTAAGAACAAATTTTTAAAACTACAAAGCAGTTTGACAATATACATTGTACAGAGAAATCCCTAACACTAAAATATATATTATATAGATGTATTATAATGAATAGATATGAATAGTATAGAATAACAAAACATAAGGTGTGTATAACACCAATCTTTTGAGGTCAACTGAAGAAATCAAACGACACCTATTAATGCTGACAAAACATAAGGTGTGTATAACACCAATCTTTTGAGGTCAACTGAAGAAATCAAACGACACCTATTAATGCTGACAAAACATAAGGTGTGTATAACACCAATCTTTTGAGGTCAACTGAAGAAATCAAACGACACCTATTAATGCTGACAAAACATAAGGTGTGTATAACACCAATCTTTTGAGGTCAACTGAAGAAATCAAACGACACCTATTAATGCTGACAAAACATAAGGTGTGTATAACACCAATCTTTTTAGGTCAACTGAAGAAATCAAACGACACCTATTAATGCTGACAAAACATAAGGTGTGTATAACACCAATCTTTTGAGGTCAACTGAAGAAATCAAACGACACCTATTAATGCTGACAAAACATAAGGTGTGTATAACACCAATCTTTTGAGGTCAACTGAAGAAATCAAACAACACCTATTAACTCTGAAAGAGAAAAAGATATTGTGCAAGTAAAAACAAAATAACAAATTGAATAGAATTTAAATAACCCGTGAAAGTAAAAATGTATTTACCTGCAGCAACAAACTCCATAATCCTGAATGAGGCTGACCACATCAAACTGTTGGAATTTCCTGTAAGCACAAACATATACACAATAAACTCACTGGATAACACTATATATAGGCTAAATTAAATTATGTAGATCTTACATTTTCATTTGATCTATATGACACATTTGACAAAGCTCTTTACAAAAAGAAGTTTATTGTCTACAAAGTTAACAATGCGACATAGTCTTGCATTTTTATCAGAGCTTTTAATTAAGGTGAACTTCTTGATTTTAATTATTAGTTCAAGAAACCTATTCAAGCAAATGTGTCACTCAGGAAGAATGAGAACTTTTATAAGTTTGCCCTTGCAAATGCCTGTCTGTGTATTTTACCAGATTATTGTGCTTTTGCTCTACCCTACAAATGAATCTGTAAATATAAGTAGCCTATCTCTAGCTGTAAATATAAGTAGCCTATCTCTAGCTGTAAATATAACTAGCCTATCTCTAGCTGTAAATATAAGTAGCCTATCTCTAGCTGTAAATATAACTAGCCTATCTCTGATATGTATGTGTGCCAACAGAAAAATAGATATACTTTGTGATATGTATGTGTGCCAACAGAAAAATAGATACACTTTGTGATATGTTGTGATGATGCGGGATAGTGTGGCCAGTACGATGCTCTCGTGACTGTAGTGCTTGAGTTCCATACCTCACGTAGGCAATTCTCCATGACAACGCTCGATATTTTTATTTGCGTACTATCTATCAAGCAGAGTCAGTATCTTCTTCTCACAATCACTCCAATGACAAACGAATTAAGAAAACAGACTATCAGTTTTAAGTAAATAGACCATGCGTTTAATCCGTAATCACATGTAGATATCAACATATAAATCATCAGACACATCAATCCAAACGACAGCTGTATTCTGAAGAGTCTACGTATAGGTTAAATATCCAAAGAGTGAACATGAATTAGTAAGAAATAATAAGTACACAGAATGATATTAGCACAGTATTCAAGATAATCCGAAATCAGTCACTCGTCATAGATAATCTGGCTTTCCGAGTGTCTGTGTGAGACTGTCTGAGAGAGTAGTGTCAAGTCTACACACTATATATATATGAATACAATGGCCGTCAAGTCTACACACTATATATATATGAATACAATGGCCGTCAAGTCTACACACTATATATATATGAATACAATGGCCGTCAAGTCTACACACTATATATATATATGAATACAATGGCCGTCAAGTCTACACACTATATATATATGAATACAATGGCCGTCAAGTCTACACACTATATATATATGAATACAATGGCCGTCAAGTCTACACACTATATATATATGAATACAATGGCCGTCAAGTCTACACACTATATATATATGAATACAATGGCCGACAAGTCTACACACTATATATATATGAATACAATGGCCGTCAAGTCTACACACTATATATATATGAATACAATGGCCGTCAAGTCTACACACTATATATATATGAATACAATGGCCGTCAAGTCTACACACTATATATATATGAATACAATGGCCGTCAAGTCTACACACTATATATATATGAATACAATGGCCGTCAAGTCTACACACTATATATATATGAATACAATGGCCGTCAAGTCTACACACTATATATATATGAATACAATGGCCGTCAAGTCTACACACTATATATATATGAATACAATGGCCGTCAAGTCTACACAATATATATATATATGAATACAATGGCCGTCAAGTCTACACTATATATATATATGAATACAATGGCCGTCAAGTCTACACTATATATATATATGAATACAATGGCCGTCAAGTCTACACTATATATATATATGAATACAATGGCCGTCAAGTCTACACTATATATATATATGAATACAATGGCCGTCAAGTCTACACTATATATATATATGAATACAATGGCCGTCAAGTCTACACTATATATATATGAATACAATGGCCGTCAAGTCTACACTATATATATATATGAATACAATGGCCGTCAAGTCTACACTATATATATATATGAATACAATGGCCGTCAAGTCTACACTATATATATATATGAATACAATGGCCGTCAAGTCTACACTATATATATATATGAATACAATGGCCGTCAAGTCTACACTATATATATATATGAATACAATGGCCGTCAAGTCTACACTATATATATATGAATACAATGGCCGTCAAGTCTACACACTATATATATATGAATACAATGGCCGTCAAGTCTACACAATATATATATATGAATACAATGGCCGTCAAGTCTACACACTATATATATATGAATACAATGGCCGTCAAGTCTACACACTATATATATATGAATACAATGGCCGTCAAGTCTACACAATATATATATATGAATACAATGGCCGTCAAGTCTACACAATATATATATATATATGAATACAATGGCCGTCAAGTCTACACACTATATATATATATGAATACAATGGCCGTCAAGTCTACACACTATATATATATATGAATACAATGGCCGTCAAGTCTACACACTATATATATATATGAATACAATGGCCGTCAAGTCTACACACTATATATATATATGAATACAATGGCCGTCAAGTCTACACACTATATATATATGAATACAATGGCCGTCAAGTCTACACAATATATATATATGAATACAATGGCCGTCAAGTCTACACAATATATATATATGAATACAATGGCCGTCAAGTCTACACACTATATATATATATGAATACAATGGCCGTCAAGTCTACACAATATATATATATGAATACAATGGCCGACAAGTCTACACACTATATATATATGAATACAATGGCCGTCAAGTCTACACAATATATATATATGAATACAATGGCCGTCAAGTCTACACAATATATATATATGAATACAATGGCCGTCAAGTCTACACACTATATATATATGAATACAATGGCCGTCAAGTCTACACAATATATATATATGAATACAATGGCCGTCAAGTCTACACAATATATATATATGAATACAATGGCCGTCAAGTCTACACACTATATATATATATGAATACAATGGCCGTCAAGTCTACACAATATATATATATGAATACAATGGCCGTCAAGTCTACACACTATATATATATGAATACAATGGCCGTCAAGTCTACACACTATATATATATATGAATACAATGGCCGTCAAGTCTACACAATATATATATATGAATACAATGGCCGTCAAGTCTACACACTATATATATATGAATACAATGGCCGTCAAGTCTACACACTATATATATATGAATACAATGGCCGTCAAGTCTACACACTATATATATATGAATACAATGGCCGTCAAGTCTACACACTATATATATATGAATACAATGGCCGTCAAGTCTACACACTATATATATATGAATACAATGGCCGTCAAGTCTACACAATATATATATATATGAATACAATGGCCGTCAAGTCTACACTATATATATATATGAATACAATGGCCGTCAAGTCTACACTATATATATATATGAATACAATGGCCGTCAAGTCTACACTATATATATATATGAATACAATGGCCGTCAAGTCTACACTATATATATATATGAATACAATGGCCGTCAAGTCTACACTATATATATATATGAATACAATGGCCGTCAAGTCTACACTATATATATATGAATACAATGGCCGTCAAGTCTACACTATATATATATATGAATACAATGGCCGTCAAGTCTACACTATATATATATATGAATACAATGGCCGTCAAGTCTACACTATATATATATATGAATACAATGGCCGTCAAGTCTACACTATATATATATGAATACAATGGCCGTCAAGTCTACACTATATATATATGAATACAATGGCCGTCAAGTCTACACACTATATATATATGAATACAATGGCCGTCAAGTCTACACTATATATATATGAATACAATGGCCGTCAAGTCTACACACTATATATATATGAATACAATGGCCGTCAAGTCTACACACTATATATATATGAATACAATGGCCGTCAAGTCTACACTATATATATATGAATACAATGGCCGTCAAGTCTACACACTATATATATATGAATACAATGGCCGTCAAGTCTACACTATATATATATGAATACAATGGCCGTCAAGTCTACACACTATATATATATGAATACAATGGCCGTCAAGTCTACACACTATATATATATGAATACAATGGCCGTCAAGTCTACACACTATATATATATGAATACAATGGCCGTCAAGTCTACACAATATATATATATGAATACAATGGCCGTCAAGTCTACACAATATATATATATGAATACAATGGCCGTCAAGTCTACACAATATATATATATGAATACAATGGCCGTCAAGTCTACACACTATATATATATGAATACAATGGCCGACAAGTCTACACTATATATATATATGAATACAATGGCCGACAAGTCTACACACTATATATATATATGAATACAATGGCCGTCAAGTCTACACTATATATATATATGAATACAATGGCCGTCAAGTCTACACACTATATATATATGAATACAATGGCCGACAAGTCTACACTATATATATATATGAATACAATGGCCGACAAGTCTACACACTATATATATATATGAATACAATGGCCGTCAAGTCTACACTATATATATACATGAATACAATGGCCGTCAAGTCTACACACTATATATATATATGAATACAATGGCCGTCAAGTCTACACTATATATATATATGAATACAATGGCCGTCAAGTCTACACACTATATATATATGAATACAATGGCCGTCAAGTCTACACACTATATATATATGAATACAATGGCCGACAAGTCTACACTATATATATATATGAATACAATGGCCGTCAAGTCTACACAATATATATATATATGAATACAATGGCCGTCAAGTCTACACAATATATATATATGAATACAATGGCCGTCAAGTCTACACTATATATATATGAATACAATGGCCGTCAAGTCTACACTATATATATATGAATACAATGGCCGTCAAGTCTACACTATATATATATGAATACAATGGCCGACAAGTCTACACTATATATATATGAATACAATGGCCGTCAAGTCTACACTATATATATATGAATACAATGGCCGACAAGTCTACACACAATATATATATATGAATACAATGGCCGAAGGGTCTACACTATATATATATGAATACAATGGCCGTCAAGTCTACACTATATATATATGAATACAATGGCCGACAAGTCTACACTATATATATATGAATACAATGGCCGACAAGTCTACAATATATATATATGAATACAATGGCCGACAAGTCTACACACAATATATATATATGAATACAATGGCCGACAAGTCTACACTATATATATATGAATACAATGGCCGTCAAGTCTACACTATATATATATGAATACAATGGCCGACAAGTCTACACTATATATATATGAATACAATGGCCGTCAAGTCTACACACTATATATATATGAATACAATGGCCGACAAGTCTACACACAATATATATATATGAATACAATGGCCGACAAGTCTACACTATATATATATGAATACAATGGCCGACAAGTCTACACTATATATATATGAATACAATGGCCGTCAAGTCTACACACTATATATATATGAATACAATGGCCGACAAGTCTACACTATATATATATGAATACAATGGCCGTCAAGTCTACACTATATATATATGAATACAATGGCCGTCAAGTCTACACTATATATATATGAATACAATGGCCATCAAGTCTACACACTATATATATATGAATACAATGGCCGTCAAGTCTACACAATATATATATATGAATACAATGGCCGTCAAGTCTACACTATATATATATGAATACAATGGCCGTCAAGTCTACACTATATATATATGAATACAATGGCCGTCAAGTCTACACACTATATATATATGAATACAATGGCCGTCAAGTCTACACTATATATATATGAATACAATGGCCGTCAAGTCTACACTATATATATATATATGAATACAATGGCCGTCAAGTCTACACACTATATATATATGAATACAATGGCCGTCAAGTCTACACTATATATATATGAATACAATGGCCGTCAAGTCTACACTATATATATATATATGAATACAATGGCCGTCAAGTCTACACACTATATATATATGAATACAATGGCCGTCAAGTCTACACTATATATATATGAATACAATGGCCGTCAAGTCTAAACTATATATATATATATGAATACAATGGCCGACAAGTCTACACTATATATATATGAATACAATGGCCGTCAAGTCTACACTATATATATATGAATACAATGGCCGTCAAGTCTACACTATATATATATGAATACAATGGCCGTCAAGTCTACACTATATATATATGAATACAATGGCCGTCAAGTCTACACACTATATATATATGAATACAATGGCCGTCAAGTCTACACTATATATATATGAATACAATGGCCGTCAAGTCTACACTATATATATATGAATACAATGGCCGTCAAGTCTACACACTATATATATATGAATACAATGGCCGTCAAGTCTACACTATATATATATGAATACAATGGCCGTCAAGTCTACACACTATATATATATGAATACAATGGCCGTCAAGTCTACACAATATATATATATGAATACAATGGCCGTCAAGTCTACACAATATATATATATGAATACAATGGCCGTCAAGTCTACACTATATATATATATGAATACAATGGCCGTCAAGTCTACACACTATATATATATGAATACAATGGCCGTCAAGTCTACACAATATATATATATGAATACAATGGCCGTCAAGTCTACACACTATATATATATGAATACAATGGCCGTCAAGTCTACACACTATATATATATGAATACAATGGCCGTCAAGTCTACACAATATATATATATGAATACAATGGCCGTCAAGTCTACACACTATATATATATGAATACAATGGCCGTCAAGTCTACACAATATATATATATGAATACAATGGCCGTCAAGTCTACACACTATATATATATGAATACAATGGCCGTCAAGTCTACACACTATATATATATATGAATACAATGGCCGTCAAGTCTACACACTATATATATATGAATACAATGGCCGTCAAGTCTACACAATATATATATATGAATACAATGGCCGTCAAGTCTACACAATATATATATATGAATACAATGGCCGTCAAGTCTACACACTATATATATATATGAATACAATGGCCGTCAAGTCTACACACTATATATATATGAATACAATGGCCGTCAAGTCTACACAATATATATATATGAATACAATGGCCGTCAAGTCTACACAATATATATATATGAATACAATGGCCGTCAAGTCTACACAATATATATATATGAATACAATGGCCGTCAAGTCTACACAATATATATATATGAATACAATGGCCGACAAGTCTACACACTATATATATATATGAATACAATGGCCGACAAGTCTACACAATATATATATATATGAATACAATGGCCGTCAAGTCTACACAATATATATATATGAATACAATGGCCGTCAAGTCTACACAATATATATATATGAATACAATGGCCGTCAAGTCTACACTATATATATATATGAATACAATGGCCGACAAGTCTACACAATATATATATATATGAATACAATGGCCGTCAAGTCTACACAATATATATATATGAATACAATGGCCGTCAAGTCTACACAATATATATATATGAATACAATGGCCGTCAAGTCTACACAATATATATATATGAATACAATGGCCGTCAAGTCTACACACTATATATATATGAATACAATGGCCGTCAAGTCTACACAATATATATATATGAATACAATGGCCGTCAAGTCTACACAATATATATATATGAATACAATGGCCGTCAAGTCTACACAATATATATATATGAATACAATGGCCGTCAAGTCTACACAATATATATATGAATACAATGGCCGTCAAGTCTACACAATATATATATATGAATACAATGGCCGTCAAGTCTACACAATATATATATATGAATACAATGGCCGTCAAGTCTACACAATATATATATATGAATACAATGGCCGTCAAGTCTACACAATATATATATATGAATACAATGGCCGACAAGTCTACACAATATATATATATGAATACAATGGCCGACAAGTCTACACAATATATATATATGAATACAATGGCCGACAAGTCTACACAATATATATATATGAATACAATGGCCGACAAGTCTACACAATATATATATATGAATACAATGGCCGTCAAGTCTACACACTATATATATATGAATACAATGGCCGTCAAGTCTACACACTATATATATATATGAATACAATGGCCGTCAAGTCTACACAATATATATATATGAATACAATGGCCGTCAAGTCTACACACTATATATATATATGAATACAATGGCCGTCAAGTCTACACAATATATATATATGAATACAATGGCCGTCAAGTCTACACACTATATATATATATGAATACAATGGCCGTCAAGTCTACACAATATATATATATGAATACAATGGCCGTCAAGTCTACACACTATATATATATATGAATACAATGGCCGACAAGTCTACACAATATATATATATATGAATACAATGGCCGTCAAGTCTACACAATATATATATATGAATACAATGGCCGTCAAGTCTACACACTATATATATATGAATACAATGGCCGTCAAGTCTACACAATATATATATATGAATACAATGGCCGTCAAGTCTACACAATATATATATATGAATACAATGGCCGTCAAGTCTACACAATATATATATATATGAATACAATGGCCGTCAAGTCTACACAATATATATATATGAATACAATGGCCGTCAAGTCTACACAATATATATATATGAATACAATGGCCGTCAAGTCTACACAATATATATATGAATACAATGGCCGTCAAGTCTACACAATATATATATATGAATACAATGGCCGACAAGTCTACACAATATATATATATGAATACAATGGCCGTCAAGTCTACACACTATATATATATGAATACAATGGCCGTCAAGTCTACACAATATATATATATGAATACAATGGCCGTCAAGTCTACACACTATATATATATATGAATACAATGGCCGTCAAGTCTACACAATATATATATATGAATACAATGGCCGTCAAGTCTACACAATATATATATATGAATACAATGGCCGTCAAGTCTACACACTATATATATATGAATACAATGGCCGTCAAGTCTACACTATATATATATGAATACAATGGCCGTCAAGTCTACACACTATATATATATGAATACAATGGCCGTCAAGTCTACACACTATATATATATGAATACAATGGCCGTCAAGTCTACACTATATATATATGAATACAATGGCCGTCAAGTCTACACTATATATATATATATGAATACAATGGCCGTCAAGTCTACACACTATATATATATGAATACAATGGCCGTCAAGTCTACACTATATATATATGAATACAATGGCCGTCAAGTCTACACTATATATATATATATGAATACAATGGCCGTCAAGTCTACACACTATATATATATGAATACAATGGCCGTCAAGTCTACACTATATATATATGAATACAATGGCCGTCAAGTCTAAACTATATATATATATATGAATACAATGGCCGACAAGTCTACACTATATATATATGAATACAATGGCCGTCAAGTCTACACTATATATATATGAATACAATGGCCGTCAAGTCTACACTATATATATATGAATACAATGGCCGTCAAGTCTACACTATATATATATGAATACAATGGCCGTCAAGTCTACACACTATATATATATGAATACAATGGCCGTCAAGTCTACACTATATATATATGAATACAATGGCCGTCAAGTCTACACTATATATATATGAATACAATGGCCGTCAAGTCTACACACTATATATATATGAATACAATGGCCGTCAAGTCTACACTATATATATATGAATACAATGGCCGTCAAGTCTACACACTATATATATATGAATACAATGGCCGTCAAGTCTACACAATATATATATATGAATACAATGGCCGTCAAGTCTACACAATATATATATATGAATACAATGGCCGTCAAGTCTACACTATATATATATATGAATACAATGGCCGTCAAGTCTACACACTATATATATATGAATACAATGGCCGTCAAGTCTACACAATATATATATATGAATACAATGGCCGTCAAGTCTACACACTATATATATATGAATACAATGGCCGTCAAGTCTACACACTATATATATATGAATACAATGGCCGTCAAGTCTACACAATATATATATATGAATACAATGGCCGTCAAGTCTACACACTATATATATATGAATACAATGGCCGTCAAGTCTACACAATATATATATATGAATACAATGGCCGTCAAGTCTACACACTATATATATATGAATACAATGGCCGTCAAGTCTACACACTATATATATATATGAATACAATGGCCGTCAAGTCTACACACTATATATATATATGAATACAATGGCCGTCAAGTCTACACAATATATATATATGAATACAATGGCCGTCAAGTCTACACAATATATATATATGAATACAATGGCCGTCAAGTCTACACACTATATATATATATGAATACAATGGCCGTCAAGTCTACACACTATATATATATGAATACAATGGCCGTCAAGTCTACACAATATATATATATGAATACAATGGCCGTCAAGTCTACACAATATATATATATGAATACAATGGCCGTCAAGTCTACACAATATATATATATGAATACAATGGCCGTCAAGTCTACACAATATATATATATGAATACAATGGCCGACAAGTCTACACACTATATATATATATGAATACAATGGCCGACAAGTCTACACAATATATATATATATGAATACAATGGCCGTCAAGTCTACACAATATATATATATGAATACAATGGCCGTCAAGTCTACACAATATATATATATGAATACAATGGCCGTCAAGTCTACACTATATATATATATGAATACAATGGCCGACAAGTCTACACAATATATATATATATGAATACAATGGCCGTCAAGTCTACACAATATATATATATGAATACAATGGCCGTCAAGTCTACACAATATATATATATGAATACAATGGCCGTCAAGTCTACACAATATATATATATGAATACAATGGCCGTCAAGTCTACACACTATATATATATGAATACAATGGCCGTCAAGTCTACACAATATATATATATGAATACAATGGCCGTCAAGTCTACACAATATATATATATGAATACAATGGCCGTGAAGTCTACACAATATATATATATGAATACAATGGCCGTCAAGTCTACACAATATATATATGAATACAATGGCCGTCAAGTCTACACAATATATATATATGAATACAATGGCCGTCAAGTCTACACAATATATATATATGAATACAATGGCCGTCAAGTCTACACAATATATATATATGAATACAATGGCCGTCAAGTCTACACAATATATATATATGAATACAATGGCCGACAAGTCTACACAATATATATATATGAATACAATGGCCGACAAGTCTACACAATATATATATATGAATACAATGGCCGACAAGTCTACACAATATATATATATGAATACAATGGCCGACAAGTCTACACAATATATATATATGAATACAATGGCCGTCAAGTCTACACACTATATATATATGAATACAATGGCCGTCAAGTCTACACACTATATATATATATGAATACAATGGCCGTCAAGTCTACACAATATATATATATGAATACAATGGCCGTCAAGTCTACACACTATATATATATATGAATACAATGGCCGTCAAGTCTACACAATATATATATATGAATACAATGGCCGTCAAGTCTACACACTATATATATATATGAATACAATGGCCGTCAAGTCTACACAATATATATATATGAATACAATGGCCGTCAAGTCTACACACTATATATATATATGAATACAATGGCCGACAAGTCTACACAATATATATATATATGAATACAATGGCCGTCAAGTCTACACAATATATATATATGAATACAATGGCCGTCAAGTCTACACACTATATATATATGAATACAATGGCCGTCAAGTCTACACAATATATATATATGAATACAATGGCCGTCAAGTCTACACAATATATATATATGAATACAATGGCCGTCAAGTCTACACAATATATATATATATGAATACAATGGCCGTCAAGTCTACACAATATATATATATGAATACAATGGCCGTCAAGTCTACACAATATATATATATGAATACAATGGCCGTCAAGTCTACACAATATATATATGAATACAATGGCCGTCAAGTCTACACAATATATATATATGAATACAATGGCCGACAAGTCTACACAATATATATATATGAATACAATGGCCGTCAAGTCTACACACTATATATATATGAATACAATGGCCGTCAAGTCTACACAATATATATATATGAATACAATGGCCGTCAAGTCTACACACTATATATATATATGAATACAATGGCCGTCAAGTCTACACACTATATATATATATGAATACAATGGCCGTCAAGTCTACACACTATATATATATATGAATACAATGGCCGTCAAGTCTACACAATATATATATATGAATACAATGGCCGTCAAGTCTACACACTATATATATATATGAATACAATGGCCGTCAAGTCTACACACTATATATATATATGAATACAATGGCCGTCAAGTCTACACAATATATATATATGAATACAATGGCCGTCAAGTCTACACAATATATATATATGAATACAATGGCCGTCAAGTCTACACACTATATATATATGAATACAATGGCCGTCAAGTCTACACAATATATATATATGAATACAATGGCCGTCAAGTCTACACACTATATATATATGAATACAATGGCCGTCAAGTCTACACAATATATATATATGAATACAATGGCCGTCAAGTCTACACAATATATATATATGAATACAATGGCCGTCAAGTCTACACTATATATATATATATGAATACAATGGCCGTCAAGTCTACACAATATATATATATGAATACAATGGCCGTCAAGTCTACACACTATATATATATGAATACAATGGCCGTCAAGTCTACACAATATATATATATGAATACAATGGCCGTCAAGTCTACACAATATATATATATGAATACAATGGCCGTCAAGTCTACACAATATATATATATATGAATACAATGGCCGTCAAGTCTACACAATATATATATATGAATACAATGGCCGTCAAGTCTACACACTATATATATATGAATACAATGGCCGTCAAGTCTACACAATATATATATATATGAATACAATGGCCGTCAAGTCTACACAATATATATATATATGAATACAATGGCCGTCAAGTCTACACAATATATATATATGAATACAATGGCCGTCAAGTCTACACTATATATATATATGAATACAATGGCCGTCAAGTCTACACAATATATATATATGAATACAATGGCCGTCAAGTCTACACAATATATATATATATGAATACAATGGCCGTCAAGTCTACACAATATATATATATATGAATACAATGGCCGTCAAGTCTACACAATATATATATATATGAATACAATGGCCGTCAAGTCTACACAATATATATATATATGAATACAATGGCCGTCAAGTCTACACTATATATATATATGAATACAATGGCCGTCAAGTCTACACAATATATATATATATGAATACAATGGCCGTCAAGTCTACACAATATATATATATATGAATACAATGGCCGTCAAGTCTACACAATATATATATATATGAATACAATGGCCGTCAAGTCTACACTATATATATATATGAATACAATGGCCGTCAAGTCTACACAATATATATATATATGAATACAATGGCCGTCAAGTCTACACAATATATATATATATGAATACAATGGCCGTCAAGTCTACACTATATATATATATGAATACAATGGCCGTCAAGTCTACACTATATATATATATGAATACAATGGCCGTCAAGTCTACACAATATATATATATGAATACAATGGCCGTCAAGTCTACACAATATATATATGAATACAATGGCCGACAAGTCTACACACTATATATATATGAATACAATGGCCGTCAAGTCTACACACTATATATATATGAATACAATGGCCGTCAAGTCTACACAATATATATATATGAATACAATGGCCGTCAAGTCTACACACTATATATATATGAATACAATGGCCGACAAGTCTACACAATATATATATATGAATACAATGGCCGTCAAGTCTACACACTATATATATATGAATACAATGGCCGTCAAGTCTACACAATATATATATATGAATACAATGGCCGTCAAGTCTACACAATATATATATGAATACAATGGCCGACAAGTCTACACACTATATATATATGAATACAATGGCCGTCAAGTCTACACACTATATATATATGAATACAATGGCCGTCAAGTCTACACAATATATATATATGAATACAATGGCCGTCAAGTCTACACACTATATATATATGAATACAATGGCCGTCAAGTCTACACACTATATATATATGAATACAATGGCCGTCAAGTCTACACACTATATATATATGAATACAATGGCCGTCAAGTCTACACAATATATATATATGAATACAATGGCCGTCAAGTCTACACACTATATATATATGAATACAATGGCCGTCAAGGTCCGTCCATTGTATGTCGTCATCAACTCCTGGTTTAATCAGTACAAATGTATACGCCCACTCATTGACCAGTCATCTGTCAAATCATAACTCAGGGGCGTAGCCAACTGACCAACGCTATTATCTCCCTTTGTCTTGTCTCCAACGTCGAGGTTAAACATTTTTCCACCGTTCACTCTCAGTATATCTCTGTGTTACCGACGAGTCTTATTGCCCGCAGACATAGGCGCTTAATTAATGCCTTTTTATGTATTTTTATGTATGTAATGTGTTGTATTTTTATGTATGTTATATGTTGTATTTTTATGTATGTAATATGTTGTATTTTTATGTATGTAAAATGTTGTATTTTTATGTATGTAATATGTTGTATTTTTATGTAGGCCTATAAATAATATGTTGTATTTTTATGTATGTAATATGTTGTATTTTTATGTATGTAATATGTTGTATTTTTATGTATGTAATATGTTGTATTTTTATGTATGTAATATGTTGTATTTTTATGTAATATGTTGTATTTTTATGTATGTAATATGTTGTATTTTTATGTATGTAACATGTTGTATTTTTATGTATGTAATATGTTGTATTTTTATGTATGTAATATGTTGTATTTTTTGTATGTAATATGTTGTATTTTTATGTATGTAATATGTTGTATTTTTATGTATGTAATATGTTGTATTTTTTGTATGTAATATGTTGTATTTTTATGTATGTAATATGTTGTATTTTTATGTATGTAATATGTTGTATTATTATGTATGTAATATGTTGTATTTTTATGTATGTAATATGTTGTATTTTTTGTATGTAATATGTTGTATTTTTATGTATGTAATATGTTGTATTTTTATGTATGTAATATGTTGTATTTTTATGTATATAATATGTTGTATATTGGGCACGGTAACTAAGCGGTAGAGTGTTCGACTGGCGATCCGAAGGTCCTGGGTTTGAATCCTGGTGGTGCTAGGATTTTTTCCCAGGATTTGAGTGTGTCCCTGAGTCTACCCAACTTTGATGGGTACCTGACAATTAGTTGGGGTAAAGTAAAGGCGGCTGGGCATTGTGCTGGCCACACAGCCCCTAGCATGCCATGGCCACAGAAACTGGTGAACGTTGTAATATTGTGTATGCTTGTGTATGTAATATTTTATATGCTTGTGTATGTAATATTTTGTATGCTTTGTGTATGTAATATTTTGTATGATTTGTGCATGTAATATTTTGTATGCTTTGTGTATGTAATATTTTGTATGATTTGTGCATGTAATATTTTGTATGCTTTGTGTATGTAATATTTTGTATGATTTGTGCATGTAATATTTTGTATGCTTTGTGTATGTAATATTTTGTATGATTTGTGCATGTAATATTTGTATGCTTTGTGTATGTAATATTTTGTATGATTTGTGCATGTAATATTTTGTATGCTTTGTGTATGTAATATTTTGTATGATTTGTGCATGTAATATTTGTATGCTTTGTGTATGGAATATTTTGTACGCTATTGTATGCTTTATGTAAAAATACTTTTTCTGTGTAATATTGAGTGGAAAGGTCAGAATGCTGTATAAGTATACGTATTATACACCGGTAAATGTTGTGTAATATTTACAATGCTTATGCTCTGTAATCAGGGCCGGATTTACCTATAAGCTAAACAAGCTATAGCTTAGGGCCCCCACTTTCTTAAGGGCCCCAAACAAAATTGTTCGAGTGAACAATTGTCATATATACTTAAATATACTGCATTATTATATATATATAAATAAAAGGCAGTTCTGGAAAAATGTTCTGGAACGAGTTTTGGCAGTAATAATTTATAATTCAGCTTACCATGGCAGAGCGTGGTTTACCATTAAGAGGAGATAAGGTAACATTTGGTTCTCCTCACAATGGAAATTTCCTTGGATTGCTGGAACTTATAGCAAAATGTGATCCTTTTCTGGCAAGCCATATTAAAAAAAATGGGAATAAAGGATCAGGCGTCAACAACAACAATGGCTCAAGATAAATTATGTTTCCACAGTCTCATGTACATAGAAAGTACGCAGTATATCATTTGATAATGTCAACAGTGACTTTTCTTTAAGAAAGAAAATAGTTTATTATATTTCCTGAATCCTTATAACATGTGTCTAAGGAATAGATAATTTAAGCCATTGTAAATTGTGCCTTTTAAAGGAAGTTGTTTCTTTTTACTAGAGTTTGCATTTGTTATGAATAAAAATGTTTTTAAGTTAAAGATTTATTCAAATACTATAATAAGATGGGCCGCTTGCTCTAATTTTAGAGCTTATGTTTCTTTTTTTTTCCGTACGCAACGATAAGTATAAGGCTGTCATGAATGACTTCTACGCTCCTACGATTGCATTAAAGGTTTCCGCTGTACACAACTTTCGATTTAAATCTTAATTTTCCATTGAGCAAATCATATCGAATTTCTAAATCCCAAGTCTAGAGGACTTAGTGCAATCGGAAATTCCGAAACTAAGTGTTTCAAGTGATCAAATAGCAGATCTCGAAATATTAAAGCAAGCTGTCCATCTTATTATAGACTTTGATTTATTATGTCACTTTCTATAGGTCTGTAGCCTACTTCTTAATTAATTGCATTTCAGTTTAACCCTCTAGGTATATCATATTTGGCGCTCACATATAAGCTTATAAAGGGCCCCATATCTCAAATAGCTTAGGGCCCCATCAAGTCTAAATCCGGCCCTGTCTGTAATATTTTCCTTCCATATGCTCTGTAATATAATGCTTAAGCACTTTAATATTTATTAAGCTTCTAATTTTTTAATTTACACGACTGTAAATTATCTTAACCCTTTGCCCCTTAATTAGTCGACAGTTTTCTACCCCTCCGAACCTTGAGTAAAGTCGCACAACTCCTTTTATTGAAAAAAAAAATACAAAAAAATATTATTAAAAAATCTTACTGTAAATAGATGAGCCTACGTCGATCGATTCCGATATTTTGTCATGTAAATAGGATATCATCGTATCGGACTCAAATCCTACTGTTCAAGGCCTATTCAACTTCTACAATGCTTAAAATAACTCTTATCTTGGCATTACTTTTACTCTATTCCTAAAATTTTGGTTCCATTCCCGTATTTCTTGTAACAATTTAATTCTTTAGATTTATAATTTTATCTGTTCTTTTTTGTAGTTTGTTTCTGCTATTTAAATTTTTCATTCTCTAATTCTTTACTGTGAAATATTTGTTGTATATATTTGTATCTGTACAATATCATTGTGTGTTGTTATAAAAATTAGTTGAAACACATAATTATATTGTCTGGAAAGTTTGTTAATTATCTTAAGGAAATAAGAAAAAACTTACCCTATTCCTAAAATTTTGGTTCCATTCCTAAATATTTTTTCTTTTAATTTTATTCTTTAAGATTTCAATTTTATCTATTCTTTTCTGTTCTGTTATTTAAAATTGTTCATTCTCTAATATTTACTGTGAAATATTTGTTGTATATATTTGTACCTGTACAATATCATTGTGTGTTGTTATAAAAAATAGTTGAAACACAGATATTGTCTGGAAAGTTTAATAATCCAATATTTATAAAATTATTTATGTTATAATTAAAATAATATATTTTCTTTCAAATATATTTGTTTTATTTTAAATGTGTTGTAATTGTTGTTTGTGAGTTTTGCTGTTAAAGAATGTCTAATACCAATAACAAATAGATTCAATTTTTACTTGTTACACACATTGTCTTCTTAAAGCTAATTTCTGGTTTGTACAAATTGTATAAAAAAATATAATCTCATTCAAGATGTATTACAAGATCTAACAAAATGTTGTGCTATGTGACAAGTGAGATATTTTTAAAGTAATCCAAGTGCTTCTATCTTCGCAATACTGCCACTAGATCCAATTAGATCTAGAGTCTAGTGTCTTCAGAAATTTCTTCCAAAGCATCACAAACATGAGATAACTGGTACCGCAGAGGTGTTAGTGCATCAATTCGACTGGGCCCTCTTGTGCCACTTAGGGTAACTTAGGGGATTTAATGTACCGGTACTCGTTTTCGTAATTAACAGTCTGAAGATACACAAAAACAGCAACTTTACTTCCAATGCAAACAACTCAGCGCCCTCACGACTTACGATTCACGAACTGACTTGAAGGTGACGACAGTCATTTCACTATAATATTCAGCCGCCGCATCGCATCCAGGGTGTGGCTGGGGGAAGTGAGGGGTTGACTTTTTGCACTCCTATAAATCCTGATTCTTTAGACCAGGGGTCGGCAACCTAAGGCACTCAAAGCGATTTTTCAATGGCTTTCGAGGGACCTCCGAGAGGTGTTTTTTTATTGCTTCCGTTTCTTAATGAAAAAAACATGACTGTTAAAGTTGATGTTTCTGAATGACACATTTCATTGAGTTGGACTTTACAAGGATGGGGTCAAGAGCACTTGAAGTGTTGGACCACTGGAATGGATGTACATTGAGACTGGACATATCTTGCAGTGAAATCAATTTCATAACATTTAACTATATGTACATCACTATATTAACTCTTTCTATACGTTTCGCCATACTGTATGCCGTAACATTATGGCTCGGCTTGATTTTATGGAAAGATTTAAGGCATATATTAAGATAGATAGTTTTTTTTTTCAGAAGTACATCGAAGTACTATAAGCTTAGGTTTCAAATCAAAAGCAATACTTTCAAATTGATGGACTCATTTTTTCATACCACATCAAGCCTAACTGGTTTGATATTACTACAACCTTTTTAAATGTAGATATTTTTTTAAGTGGAGGGCTACTGGAGATTTTAACCCATATCTTGCTGGCGTCCTTATTATTAAGGACACTTCGTAAAATGCGATTTAAGACATAAAATTAAGTTAATAGTTTGCAATTTTTTCATAAAATGTTAAGAACATATACTGATCTATCTAATTATTCTAACCTTTGCTTTTAGTTGTTTTTGCGCTCGAAACAAATTTATGTCGCGACTTTGATAAACAGTCAACCTTTCTTTGTATGAAAATGACAAAAATTGACTTGAACTTTGACATAACTTTGTTAATGAATGTTCGTAGAATCATAGATATTTAGTTTAAAACAATAATAATAATTACACTTAAGGCGAATCTACACTACTTGTACTAGAAAACCTCCACTGGTGATGGCGTGGCGCTATCGTGGATTGATCTTATACTGAGTATTTAATTAAATGAGCTGTTTTGGCAGTATTTGTATCATCATCATCATCATCAATCTATATAATTACGGTGAGTTTGTTTGTTTATATATTTAATATCTGAGATCGGTGTTTATAGGCTGAAATTAATAATAGAAATGTCATGTATTATCATACTAATATTGTTAAAATATATGATACAGATATTTAAGATCAAAGATCTTTACAACAATAGAGAAATTGTAAACAATAAGACACATGCATAAAATTAACTATTTACATGGGGGTATATTTCAGGTATAGGCCTACAAATGTATTTTGTAGTAATCTCTTTTCTTTTTCATTATAATATCTATTGTAATCTGCTTTAAGGGCTTTCAAAAGAACAATTATTTGGTGATATCATTTTATAAATGCCGATTGATAATCTGTTGTTAGTAGAACAACTCCATCTTCAATGAGATTCATTATGACTAATAAAAATTGCAGACCATAACGGCGAACAACAGCCATAGCATCTGCAAAGAGTTCGACGTAGTCTCTTTTCAAGCCTGGAAACGATGAGGGTAGAATAATACTTTCAACAATATCATCATTCTTCTTTTCTTCCATATCTTGAAGAAAACGGGTGACTCCTATGTATTTGTCAGCATGTATCTTCTTTTCTTCCATATCTTGAAGAAAAGGGGTGACTCCTATGTATTTGTCAGCATGTATCTTCTTTTCTTCCATATCTTGAAGAAAACGGGTGACTCCTATGTATTTGTCAGCATGTATCTTCTTTTCTTCCATATCTTTAAGAAAACGGGTGACTCCTATGTATTTGTCAGCATGTATCTTCTTTTCTTCTATATCTTGAAGAAAACGGGTGACTCCTATGTATTTGTCAGCATGTATCCTTCTTTTCATTGTTCTTGATCCACTGAATACGATCGCCTTCCACTAGAACGTACTTGTCCACGAGATACTGCTGAAAAAGCCGGCCTCCAAAATGCAGGGCATTGAATTCAATTTCTCGCATATCAGGATCCACACAGTCAGCTTGAGAATGTAGGTTTTTGGTAAGATGGGGTGGAAAAGCAATACGGTACTGAGCCATTTCAAAGCGTGTAAGATTAAGATGCTGTCGGCTAGCATAAGGCGTTTTTATAGGCATATCAACAGAGATACCTAATCTCCCTTTAGAAAAAAAAACCAGCTGGTAAGTATTGTATTGGTAAGGGATAAATCAAATAGGACTCTTTCAATCATAATATAAAATATCAAACGTAAACATGTAGATCTATAGAGCTAGAGCATGTGGTTAAAAGATTTTTACGAAAGCTCACTTTCAGTTTTAAAAAAAAAGCATATGAAAAAACTAATTGGAGCGCAAAATACAAAGTTAAAACATAATTATCTTTACTTTTTTTTATTGATGATACAATATCATGCTGATTTTATTTCATTGCGCGGCGAAAATGGTAACGATTTAAATGCTTTAAAACGGGAATTACCGAAACGCTGAGAGTAAATAAAAGTCGTCTTGTCTATGACGTCAAAAGAGTTGTATTGAACGTGTTCGCGCTAGATGGGGAATCCAATGACTTGTTTTTTTTTTTCTTTTAGCCCAATTTAAAAGCTATTTTTAGAAATGGTCAGTGGTTTTTCCAAAAATTGAGGGTCAAGCAGAGGTTCAAAAGAAATGAGATTGATCTAAAACGCATTTTCTCACCAGAATACACCAATAGGACAGTTTTCGCGAAAATCGTAGGGCCCGTTTTCGTGAACGCTGACACAAACACACCAACAAACAAATAGAGTCTATACCCCCAATTTTTTCTCGTTTAATATTATTAGATATATATATATATATATGTTTGTCCCTTATAGGCGCCTAAGCCGTTTGACTAAAAGGGTCAAAAGTTAAATGTATAAATTGGAAACGTCCTCCAATAGAGAATTATTTTATGACTTATAATCATGAATGTGTTGATTTAAAAAATTCAAAATGTTAGAGCCAACTATGCAAATAAATATAACGGTACATAACAAATGGCCATTTCCGTTCATTTACCATGTTGAACGCGAGATTCACTATATTGAACGCGAGAGTCTTATCGAATTTTCCCAATTCTGCTGTTGTTTTTTTAATGTGGCGAGACTTTTTTTCAAAAGTTTCGCACCGCAATTTGGCTTGGAGAGTTTGAATAATGTAGGCCTACTTTAAAAAAATACTAGCATATTACGTAATGTCTATCAAATAATTTCTTTTTTCATTATAGATGTTTGCATTATCTTTTAAGTAAAAGTAACCACATGTTTTAATTATTTAATGGATGCACGTCGCTGTTAAAAACATCCTTTTGTCGTGGACGGGACTGGGGGGATTGGGGTTGTTGTGGCTTGTTGTCGTAGGCGTATGTTGCGCCGATGATGTAGTTGACCTGGAATATTTATTTATTCTCTCATGGCTCGTTAAATTGATGTAAAATACACACACACAGACAGTTCTAAGTGGTATACAAGCAAATCTCTGGTTAATGTTATGATGTTTATTATCATTCAACAATCCAATGGTAAAATATATATATATATGAATTGACACAGTAATAGCTAGCACTTAGCATATGGTAATGTCGTGTAATCTATCGTTAAAGTACACGACTACGCTAAGGAAAATCTATGACTAGTCGGAATGTACAAGTTTTTTCGGGCTGAAGGCCAAACCAAGACTAAACTAACTCCTAAGTTTGCGTAGCGTCCGTGGGACCAAAGTCACGTGAATCGCTCTCAATTTGGTTGGTTAACTCGTTTAATTTAGATTTAGATCTGATTTCGATTGGCTAGTTCGACAGTATCTCTGTACAAAGGAATGACTCAATAGAAGGAGAAGGGGGAGTATGCAGGGGTGGGGGTGTGTAATTAATACAGCCAACAACCTGGGGGGTATGGGAACAAATTGAGGGAGAATGATTTATCTTACCTACAGTAGACTTAATATCCCTATGTCAAGTGGCCAGTGGTCAAACTTCCCCGAGAGTGTTATGTATGTGTGAAAGGATTCCTCTGGTCAATTCGTTGGGGGCTAGCGTCTCAAAACAATTACCTAACCTGGGGCTGATTACTAGTGAGTTGGGTAGATGGAGGGGAGATAAGTGGTGGCGGGGAGGGAGCGCGAAAGGGCGGGTAAGTGGAGGGGAGATAAGTGGTGGCGGGGAGGGAGCGCAAAAAGGATAGGGGGGAAGCGGGGTGGGGTTTAAGCGAGGGTCGAGTATTTGGGTCAATGACGTAATGCCTATCTACAACATTTAAAATAACGACATGAATTCATACATTAATACATGATATAAATATCTATACATTGTAACTTTCATATAACTAACACATACTCATTCAACCAAGATTGAGTACCAATTCGGCAGCATTTAGCTAGACTTGGGAAATAATAGACGGTAGTGAAGGTTGAGGAAAGGGTGTTGAAAGGTGGCTGGAGAGTTAAAGTTGCGTGAGAGTGAGAGAGAGAGATAATGACGTCAGACTACTTTCCTCCTTCCTATCCTAACTTACGCTAAATCTATGATCTTACTTTCTACACTACTATCTATCTACGTGTGCTAATAAGTCAAGGTTGAGTCCAGAACCGTGACACCTTTAATAGGCGACTTTCTACACTCTATAAATTAAATGATACTAATTATAAAGGACAAGTTATAAATGATTACTTTTAAATAGCAGAAGCCTGACAGTAACAATTTGGATGCATATGCCAGGGCGACCGGACACAATATAAAAAAACTAAATACCGAAAGAAACATTCTTAATAGGCCTACTGTTTTATTGATACAATAAGCAAGAACAAAACTAAATACCAAAGGAAACGTTCTCAATACTGTTTTTTTAATACAGTAAGCAAGAACAAAAATTAAATACCGAAAAAAATCGTTGTTAATATAGTTTTTATTGCATTGAAATATTTTTTTCTTATTATTTTTCTATTATTTACCTTTTTTTTTTTATTGTTTTGTATTTGTGTTTTTTTTTAGATAGTATATTATTGTTAATTTAATATTATTAATAACAAGTCAAGTCAACACAACTGTTCGCTACTTATTAATATAGAATTAAAAAGTCTCTTAAAAAAAATCCGGACGAGCCTTTCGGAGCTTGTGTCCAGGGCGTAACGCTTATAAGATTGAGCAATCTCTGTTCGGGCTCCAGCCACCCAGCAACACGCCGAAGGCGTGGCGTGCCGTGTAACATGGGCGGTTTCCACAGCCCAGCGATTGTTCACTACGGTTCCTCTAAGGATCATTATCGTGGTGGCTCGCCAGAATACCTGCACTGTCACCCGGTAGCACAAATCCTATACTATAGGTACAAGCATTCAGGCACCGGGTGGTTCTCAAAACGGGATTGCAGCGTCCATTGCTTCCTCCCCACCGAGACCAGTGGCCTCTCGGCAGTGTAATTGCTCTTGGACCCGGTGCGGGGGCTGTCGACCATGCATTCGCCCGCCGGTGTATTCTTAATGGGAATGTATCGGCGTTTACACACTACGCCAGTCTTTGAGGCTTGACAGCAACAATTCTTATGCATATGCCAGGGTCAGGGCGACCAGAAACAATTAAAAAGAACAAAAACTAAATACCGAAAAGAAACGCTCTCACTCCAGTTTTTATTGTAATAGTGTCTTTTGTCTTTGTCTTTAACAAAATACATTGTAGTCATTCGTTTCTCCGTCATTTTGACGGGCATAACCACTAGTTTATAGATATTTAGTTGCTAAATATATCAATCCTCTTGCACTACGTAATTACCGCAGTTAACAAATCAGAAGCAATGCATTCAATGATAGATTTTAGTCAACATTGCGAATGACGAGAAGACCACAAGTGTTTGTTACTGCACACTTTGGTACGCTGGTCATCAAAATGTTCTTGTTTAAATAGATTTTCTAAGTCTTTCATTTGGTGCTAAAGTTTTTGGAAAGTAAAGACGATTCTTATAGATAAAATGTTGTTTGTACTCTGTAACTGTCGTCAGCGCATAGAACTGTCCTTGACGGGATATGCGATATACAAGCATTATTATTATGTAAGTTCCATACACTTAGACAATTGCTGGGACTAGGTTTAATTAAAACAAGGAATGTTATTTTGACATTTATTATGTCAAAACTTGTATTGTACGAACACACTTTATTGTCAAATTAGACGTGGAGATCTTGCATCTGTAGAGAAAACTGATGAAGACATTCTCTCTTATTGTCAATACATTCAATTTTTTTTTACATTATTTTATTAACATGAAAATGCATGATTGATTTTGACCCTCCTTTCAAATAGAAAAGAATTAAAATCAGGTCTATCTTTACAACCGCAAGATGAATTAATTGAATTAACAATCAATGAAGAATTTAAGTTGAAAGTTAGTTGAAACATGTAAGAAACGGGTTATGATTACGACTTTCGATTGTAAAAGCTCTTATCGTTAATTTCTGCAGGTCTCTGGGTTTTGGCAACAATTTTTATTATACTAGTGTAAAGTTGATTTGGTGCTTTTACCAAGCCATTGTCAAAAGAGATACCCAAGTTGCAAGCAACAGAACGTGGAAACCCAAGATTTTGATAACCAAAATTGAACCAATAAGAGATAAAATACAAGAAACTAGAAACACACAAGGTGCACAAGCTTCACATTATTTAAGTTTTTGTTTAAACCTCTTGAGTAGTTAACATTAAAATTTGTTTTGCTATTTAGGCTACTATATAAAAAATAAAACAAGCTTTTTCTTTGCTGTTATTTTTATGATCATTTAAAATACATACTATCCTAGTCGGCCTATAGAGATTTGATGTAACAAATTTGATTAATAAATTTAGTTTTCGAATGGATGTGTGTGAGGGGGGGGAGGGGGATGAAGGGGGCAGGGGGATGAAGGGGGGAGGGGGTGAAGGAGGCAGGGGGTGAAGGGGGAGGGGGTGAAGGGAAGGGGCGGTGAGCGAAAAAGGTTGAGAACCTATGGTTTAATTGGTTTCAAGCAAAGCATTGTGGGGCACGAGTTGGGATATAAATAATCGTACATGTTTAGTTAATGTGCTGCTGTTGGTCACTGTATTATTGGAAAGACAGCTTATGGTAGACTGCAGCGTGTTAGTGTCACGTCAGACTGTGTGTTGGTTCTATAGTGTAGGAAATATCAGTGACTTCATTAAATATTATTTATTGTCGTTTAAGTCTACTTGAGTTCTTTATTGACTTTAAGTTATTCCACAAGATTCCACAGTCACAACATAAGGGAAGGCGTATTATTAAACTGACTGAAAAATTAGTGACACACACTAGACTGGCTGGGCATTGTGACTTGTGTTTATTTAAGTCTGTGAGTTATTAAAGTCTGTGGGCTATTAAAGTCTGTGGGCTATTAAAGTCTGTGAGTTATTAAAGTTTGTGGGCTATTAAAGTCTGTGGGCTATTAAAGTCTTGTTTAAGTGTGTGAATATTCAGTGTATGACTGGAGTAAATGAGATATAAAGGGATTGTAGAATGAGAATAAAATATACTGGTTAATATCGACCAAGCGAGTTGCCAAGTTCTTACTTTTACAGAGCAGCTAAGGAATCTATCCCAAGAAAAGCCAAGAAAATTACATACCACAATGGTCACAACACTTGCAACTCCTTCACAATGATACCATCCAAATACCCCTAAACATCATAATACAATTTGATGTGGCGCCGGGGGCCCTTAAATTTGGTATTCTTTGAATGCGTACTTGAACATTTTGTTAAATAGCCTCAAGTTGTGATATAATTTTTTTACGATTAGGCCTATAGTATTTTTGTACTTCCAGAAGCTTTTACAAATATAGTCCTAGTAGACTCACTGGCTACTTTAGCCCTACCTGTGAACTTAGTTGACCTGGTAGAGTACATACTAATGTAGTTTCCAAAAATCAAGCAAACAGTGCAACAGAAATTCCTCAATCAAGTACCAGTAGTAATTCGATGAAAGTAGTTCAAGATAACTTTGAAAAAATTAGTACTGAGCTAGTCAGGTTTGACATTGGATTCCTCACAGCAGAATTTCCTTCTCAATCAGATATAGAGAATTATGTTAACAGAGGTCATATTGACTTAATTGCCTTATATTGTCAACAATCAAACATTTCCAGAAGGTATAGGCTACTAACGTTCAGAAACATTCATGCAGAACTGCATATAGGAGACTGGCTTGTATAGAGTGAGCATATTATTTGAAAGGTGTGGCCACGGAGTTACTTCATGAATATGTGTAGTTATTACAATTTTAATTGAAAAACTAGCACGCGTAATTTTCGCATACAGGCCTAACGTTCTAGGTGTGGAACAAAAAATAACTTCCCTTTAAAGACGACAAATATATAAATAGATAAATAGATATATAAGCATCTTATGCCGATAAATGATATACATAAGACCTAAGCCTTTATGCCTATTTAAAAAAAACAACTAAGTTTTAAAAGTTTAATAGTCCTATATATACATCGTTTTAAATTATTATTATTTATTATTAGTTTCATTTATTATGCCAAAAAATTATTGTTTTCCTCAATTATTCCATCGCGCCAAAACGTCCAGCGCCAAAACAGCTGCGCCAAAACGGTCGCGCCAAAACGGCAGTGCCAAAACGGTCGCGCCAAAACATCAAGTACCGAAAACAACAATGCCCTACTGCAATATTCTCTCTTTGTGACACGCTTAACTTATGTGGTAATGATGCTGTTGAATGTAGTCCTGAAGCAATCACCTTTCTTTCTATACATACAATATACACATTATTCAGTTGCAGCCCCAAGAGTTGAGAAATATTGTTTAAGCGTATTGGTTGTTCTCTTCATGGCATATCAGGCACCAGATAGTCCGATTGGGTTGAAAGTGGAAAACCATTTTAGCTCATCTTCCAGAGGCTAAATTGGCTTTGGAAGACCTGTTAGAGACGAATCTTACTTTAAATACCAGGAACGAAATTGATAAAGCTATATGTGATGTCGGTTCCTTCACTTGCGTCATTATGTCAATCGTGAGTCGCGTGGCACAGTCATCATCATTGGCTCCATAGTCTCGAAAGACGATTAGATTTGCGCTCCTGTGATTTGGCCAGCCCTGCAGAATTGACCGTGTCTGTGGAGACCTATCCTTGAGAGACAGGCTCTGTCGCACCTCTGGCACTTGAAATCGGGACCGATGGAGTTGGAGTTTGTCAGGGGCAGCATGTGTTCTTTACTTTTCTTCGCTGCTCTTTTAGCCTCCGCGATTAGGCGAGGTTTGCCCTCTGCAGCATTTATTCCGGTGCGTAGGGTGCCTCTCCAACTACTTCTGTACTGAGCAAGGTTCTCACAGTCTCCGAATGCTACATCTATAATCTATAGCCTTTAGGTCACGTTTGCAGACGTCCTTGAACCTGAGTTGGGGGCGGCCAGTATCTCTCTTGCCTTCAGCGAGCTCAGCATATAGCAGGTCTTTTGGGATTCGCCCATCCTCCATCCTGGAAACATGGCCAAGCCACCGAAGACTTCGTTGGCGAAGGAGAGTGATCATGCTAGGCATGTTAGCCCGTTGCAAGACCTCGTTGTTTGTTATGCGGTCCTTCCAAGATATCCCAAGTATGCGTCTGAGACAGCGCATGTGGAAAGAAGAGAGTGGCACAGAATACTAGTCCCTATTGACTTTTACAACAGAGCCATTCAAGCTAGTAATGCGACTTTAGATAATAATATGGGAGTTGCAAACATAGAAAGTTTACCTGCACAAGTAATGGGGAATGGGGAAGCTCACTTTGAAAACATGTGTTTTATGTAGTATTGGATAATGTTATTGTACAGTTCGTTTCAATGCAGCAAAACATATTTCTGAAACGTTTAGCCTTCATTAAAAGTACCAAAAGATGTCAGAAGAAAAATTGAAGTGCAAAGCAGCTAAACACCCTCTCACTGTCAGATCATTACCTTGATCAATTCATGGCCACATGACGTTACGCCTACCTATAGCAAATTTCTTATATAAATCTTGTCTATTCAATTGTAAAAATCTCTTTATAAATCTTGTCTATTCAATTGTACAAATCTCTAATTTTATTATGAGCCGCATTCTGTTAAGAAAATTCTTCAATGTTAAATCTATTATGAAAATGTTCAAATCTAAATAACATCTTTTATTCTACTATGAAACTCTTCGATTCTATTATAAAAATCTTAAATGCTATTATGATGATCTTCAACGTCCATAATAATAAAAGTAATGTATAGTAACGCGAACACCTGCTCCAATGCTTACTGTAAGTTAAGTTTAACGTAATATGTTGGGCATGAAATTAGACAAATTAAAAATAAATTAAAAGAAGAAAACATAAAGAGAACAATAAACAAAACATGTAAACACTTTAGTCTGATGTAAAGGTTCTATTGTCAAATGCTTTCAAACTTTTATTATTTTTATACTCTTTCATTATTTACCCAAATATTAAAACAAAGAAAAAAAAAACAAGATAAAATTAAGTTCTTCATAAAACGGTAATTAGTATAATCCAAATATAAAATCCAAATGAATATAGATTACTTTTTCTTGTGTTGAATTCGGTGCTTAGTTTAGCCAGCCACGGGTCGAGCAGTGGTTGTCATTGGTCGCGTGGTATTTGCTGTGTTTATTGGACTGGTTGAGTTATAATATGGATAAGAGGTTGTGTTGTAGTATGGATAAGAGGTTGTGTTGCTGTATGGATTACGGGTTGTGTTATAGTAAGTGTAAGTGGTTGTGTTGTAGTATGGATAAGAGGTGGTGTTGTAGTATGGATAAGAGGTTGTGTTGTAGTAGTATGGATAAGAGGTTGTGTTGCTGTATGGATTACGGGTTGTGTTATAGTAAGGGTAAGAGGTTGTGTTGTAGTATGGATAAGAGGTGGTGTTGTAGTATGGATAAGAGGTTGTGTTGTAGTAGTATGGATAAGAGGTTGTGTTGCTGTATGGATTACGGGTTGTGTTATAGTAAGGGTAAGAGGTTGTGTTGTAGTATGGATAAGAGGTGGTGTTGTAGTATGGATAAGTGGTTGTGTTGTAGTAGTATGGATAGGAGGTAGTGTTGTAGTATGGATAAGAGGTTGTGTTATAATACGGATAGGAGGTTGTGTTGTAGTATGGATAAGAGGTTGTGTTGTAGTAGTATGGATAAGAGGTTGTGTTGCTGTATGGATTACGGGTTGTGTTATAGTAAGGGTAAGAGGTTGTGTTGTAGTATGGATAAGATGTGGTGTTGTAGTATGGATAAGAGGTTGTGTTGTAGTAGTATGGATAAGAGGTTGTGTTGTAGTAGTATGGATAAGAGGTTGTGTTGTAGTAGTATGGATAAGAGGTTGTGTTGTAGTAGTATGGATAAGATGTTGTGTTGTAATAGTATGGATAAGACGTTGTGTTGTAGTAGTATGGATAAGATGTTGTGTTGTTGTAATATGGATAAGAGGTTGTGTTGTAGTATGGATAAGAAGTTGTATTGTAGTAGTATGGATAAGAGGTTGTATTGTAGTAGTATGGATAAGAGGTTGTGTTCGAATTACTATAGCTTGATTGAGCCAACCAGCTGCTGGTAACAAAGTCGGATTGTCCAGTTTCCTTGCATCGGTCCGTGTATGTCGTCAGAGACGAAGCGTTCACTGTACTGTAAACCAGGGGAGTTGTCGAGATCCCTACGCCCGCTGTTGGGGTTCTAACATTCTCTCCATTATAAGCACGAGAAGTGATGTAAAGCTGGGTTTTACAAGAGAAAGAGAAAATAATAATAAAATCTTATCTTATTTTACATATTACAGACGCTCCTTCTATAAAAAAAAATGGAAAACATTTGTATTCTATAAAAAACATATTGCATCCTACGATTAACCGAGGTCTGAGTCTAGTCTTGCATTTTTTATTAGTGTATTAAATGATGTTAAGTTACTGGTTTTCCTGGTTTGTTCAGGCAACCCATTCCATGCCCGGCTGCCACTCGGGAGGAAACAGCACTGAGCTGCATTTGTTATCACATAACGGATAAGAAAAGTGATTTTACCCGTTTATATGTAATGCACGTATGTTTATATGTAATGCACGTATGTTTATATGTAATGCACGTATGTTTATATGTAATGCACGTATGTTTATATGTAATGCACGTATGTTTATATGTAATGCACGTATGTTTATATGTAATGCACGTATGTTTATATGTAATGCACGTATGTTTATATGTAATGCACGTATGTTTATATGTAATGCACGTATGTTTATATGTAATGCACGTATGTTTATATGTAATGCACGTATGTTTATATGTAATGCACGTATGTTTATATGTAATGCACGTATGTTTATATGTAATGCACGTATGTTTATATGTAATGCACGTATGTTTATATGTAATGCACGTATGTTTATATGTAATGCACGTATGTTTATATGTAATGCACGTATGTTTATATGTAATGCACGTATGTTTATATGTAATGCACGTATGTTTATATGTAATGCACGTATGTTTATATGTAATGCACGTATGTTTATATGTAATGCACGTATGTTTATATGTAATGCACGTATGTTTATATGTAATGCACGTATGTTTATATGTAATGCACGTATGTTTATATGTAATGCACGTATGTTTATATGTAATGCACGTATGTTTATATGTAATGCACGTATGTTTATATGTAATGCACGTATGTTTATATGTAATGCACGTATGTTTATATGTAATGCACGTATGTTTATATGTAATGCACGTATGTTTATATGTAATGCACGTATGTTTATATGTAATGCACGTATGTTTATATGTAATGCACGTATGTTTATATGTAATGCACGTATGTTTATATGTAATGCACGTATGTTTATATGTAATGCACGTATGTTTATATGTAATGCACGTATGTTTATATGTAATGCACGTATGTTTATATGTAATGCACGTATGTTTATATGTAATGCACGTATGTTTATATGTAATGCACGTATGTTTATATGTAATGCACGTATGTTTATATGTAATGCACGTATGTTTATATGTAATGCACGTATGTTTATATGTAATGCACGTATGTTTATATGTAATGCACGTATGTTTATATGTAATGCACGTATGTTTATATGTAATGCACGTATGTTTATATGTAATGCACGTATGTTTATATGTAATGCATGTATGTTTATCCTAACATATATTTGTTTATATGTAATGCTACCATCCTAACATATATTTGTTTATATGTAATGCTACCATCCTAACATATATTTGTTTATATGTAATGCTACCATCCTAACATATATTTGTTTATATGTAATGCTACCATCCTAACATATATTTGTTTATATGTAATGCTACCATCCTAACATATATTTGTCTATATGTAATGCTACCATCCTAACATATATTTGTTTATATGTAATTCTACCATCCTAACAAATATATGTTTATATGTAATGCTGCCATCCTAACATATATATGTTTATATGTAATGCTACCATCCTAACATATATTTGTTTATATGTAATTCTACCATCCTAACATATATTTGTTTATATGTAATGCTACCATCCTTACATATATTTGTTTATATGTAATTCTACCATCCTAACATATATTTGTTTATATGTAATGCTACCATCCTAACATATATTTGTTTATATGTAATGCTACCATCCTAACATATATTTGTTTATATGTAATGCTACCATCCTAACATATATATGTTTATATGTAATGCTACCATCCTAACATATATTTGTTTATATGTAATGCTACCATCCTAACATATATTTGTTTATATGTAATGCTACCATCCTAACATATATTTGTTTATATGTAATGCTACCATCCTAACATATATTTGTTTATATGTAATGCTACCATCCTAACATATATTTGTTTATATGTAATGCTACCATCCTAACATATATTTGTTTATACGTAATGCTACCATCCTAACATATATTTGTTTATATGTAATGCTACCATCCTAACATATATTTGTTTATATGTAATGCTACCATCCTAACATATATTTGTTTATATGTAATGCTACCATCCTAACATATATTTTTTATATGTAATGCTACCATCCTAACATATATTTGTTTATATGTAATGCTACCATCCTAACATATATTTGTTTATATGTAATGCTACCATCCTAACATATATTTGTTTATATGTAATGCTACCATCCTAACATATATTTGTTTATATGTAATGCTACCATCCTAACATATATTTGTTTATATGTAATGCTACCATCCTAACATATATTTGTTTATATGTAATGCTACCATCCTAACATATATATGTTTATATGTAATGCTACCATCCTAACATATATTTTTTTTATATGTAATGCTACCATCCTAACATATATTTGTTTATATGTAATGCTACCATCCTAACATATATTTGTTTATATGTAATGCTACCATCCTAACATATATTTGTTTATATGTAATGCTACCATCCTAACATATATTTGTTTATATGTAATGCTACCATCCTAACATATATTTGTTTATATGTAATGCTACCATCCTAACATATATATGTTTATATGTAATGCTACCATCCTAACATATATTTGTTTATATGTAATGCTACCATCCTAACATATATTTGTTTATATGTAATGCTACCATCCTAACATATATATGTTTATATGTAATGCTACCATCCTAACATATATTTGTTGACATTCTCTTACCTCAAACCCACTGGCTGTTACAGACACATCGGACGTGAAGGCTAATGTGAACACAGAGTATTTGGCTATGACGTAATCGAAAGTTGTGTTGTTTGGCCAAAGGCCACAGAATTTGATACCATTCACACAAAGGCTATCCCAGGAACACTGCGTACTCTCTAATTCTAAATTAAAGGCTCTGGAAAAAAAAAAAAGAAATATTGGGAAAATCTGACATGTTACAAAGTTTCCGTATTACCCACAGAGCCTGTATATTTATAAACCACAACGTCGCTATAGTTAACCTCCTAAAGTCTTAATAGACCTTTTTTTTATTTTTCACACACAAAGCTGCCCAGTTGCATTTAAAAACCATACAGCCCCTAACAAAAATGGGGGTGTATTTGGGGGGGGGGGCACATACATTTTCCATAGAAGGAATTGGCCCTGATCTGTGGCCCATTTAGTTAATAGATCTACTGCTAATGTAACTAAAAGTACCCAACATTATATTACAAGAAAAAAAGAACAATCCTGTAAAAGAACTTGCAATTTAACAAATTGGGAAAAACTGTTCCAATTAATAATTTTTCAAGTTGCACTAAACTAAGCAGCATGAAGACATCTTAGTGTGAGATTTGCAACACGGTGAATCGTTTGACTTAAGAGAACAGTGTTCTCTTAGTCTTTTCTTTCGACTAGGGCTTCACAGTTTCTCCAGTGGTTGAGACCCACTGTGTTACTGGTGCTTCACAGTTTCTCCAGTGGTTGAGACCCACTGTGTTACTGGTGCTTCACAGTTTCTCCAGTGGTTAAGACCCACTGTGTTACTGGTGCTTCACAGTTTCCCTAGTAGTTGAGACCCACTGTGTTACTGGTGTTTCACAGTTTCTCCAGTGGTTAAGACCCACTGTGTTACTGGTGCTTCACAGTTTCCCTAGTAGTTGAGACCCACTGTGTTACTGGTGTTTCACAGTTTCCCTAGTAGTTGAGACCCACTGTGTTACTGGTGTTTCACAGTTTCTCCAGTGGTTAAGACCCACTGTGTTACTGGTGCTTCACAGTTTCCCTAGTAGTTGAGACCCACTGTGTTACTGGTGTTTCACAGTTTCTCCAGTGGTTAAGACCCACTGTGTTACTGGTGCTTCACAGTTTCCCTAGTAGTTGAGACCCACTGTGTTACTGGTGTTTCACAGTTTCCCAAGTAGTTGATACCCACTGTGTTACTGGTGTTTCACAGTTTCCCAAGTGGTTGATACCCACTGTGTTACTGGTGTTTCACAGTTTCTCCAGTGGTTGAGACCCACTGTGTTACTGGTGTTTCACAGTTTCCCAAGTGGTCGATACCCACTGTGTTACTGGTGTTTCACAGTTTCCCAAGTGGTTGATACCCACTGTGTTACTGGTGTTTCACAGTCTTCCTAGTGGTTGATACCCACTGTGTTACTGGTGTTTCACAGTTTCCCAAGTGGTTGATACCCACTGTGTTACTGGTGTTTCACAGTTTCCCAAGTGGTTGATACCCACTGTGTTACTGCTGTTTCACAGTTTCCCAAGTGGTTGATACCGACTGTGTTACTGATGTTTCACAGTTTCCCAAGTGGTTGAGACCCACTGTGTTACTGGTGTTTCACAGTTTTCCTAGTAGTTGAGACCCACTGTGTTACTGGTGTTTCACAGTTTCCCAAGTGGTTGAGACCCACTGTGTTACTGGTGTTTCACAGTTTCCCAAATGGTTGAGACCCACTTTGTTACTGGTGTTTCACAGTCTCCCTAGTGGTTGAGATCCACTGTGATACTGGTGTTTCACAGTCTCCCTAGTGGTTGAGATCCACTGTGTTACTGGTGTTTCACAGTTTCCCTAGTGGTTGAGACCCACTGTGTTACTGGTGTTTCACAGTTTCCCAAGTAGTTGATACCCACTGTGTTACTGGTGTTTCACAGTTTCCCAAGTGGTTGATACCCACTGTGTTACTGGTGTTTCACAGTTTCTCCAGTGGTTGAGACCCACTGTGTTACTGGTGTTTCACAGTTTCCCAAGTGGTCGATACCCACTGTGTTACTGGTGTTTCACAGTTTCCCAAGTGGTTGATACCCACTGTGTTACTGGTGTTTCACAGTCTTCCTAGTGGTTGATACCCACTGTGTTACTGGTGTTTCACAGTTTCCCAAGTGGTTGATACCCACTGTGTTACTGGTGTTTCACAGTTTCCCAAGTGGTTGATACCCACTGTGTTACTGCTGTTTCACAGTTTCCCAAGTGGTTGATACCGACTGTGTTACTGATGTTTCACAGTTTCCCAAGTGGTTGAGACCCACTGTGTTACTGGTGTTTCACAGTTTTCCTAGTAGTTGAGACCCACTGTGTTACTGGTGTTTCACAGTTTCCCAAGTGGTTGAGACCCACTGTGTTACTGGTGTTTCACAGTTTCCCAAATGGTTGAGACCCACTTTGTTACTGGTGTTTCACAGTCTCCCTAGTGGTTGAGATCCACTGTGATACTGGTGTTTCACAGTCTCCCTAGTGGTTGAGATCCACTGTGTTACTGGTGTTTCACAGTTTCCCTAGTGGTTGAGACCCACTGTGTTACTGGTGTTTCACAGTTTCCCAAGTGGTTGAGACCCACTGTGTTACTGGTGTTTCACTTTTTTGTTCTTGCAGTTTTGGAGGCTGCAGTATCTGAACTTAGGCCCATTGTTGTTTGGGCGCTACACAATGGGAGTGCTTGTTGGGTGGCTACACACCTTTGGATAGCCACGAGCTCATTGAGGGTTGACCTTTGTTCAGCTTTGGCCTGTTTCATGGTTTCAGTTGACGGGCGCTGGATCACCACGTCTTTTCGGACGGGGGCGCCTGTTATCTTACTACCCTTGTTGGGCTGGGGTTGCACAGGTTCCTCAGGGATATGTGGCTGTGAGCTGCTTCCTTTTTCTCCTTGTTTCGGTCTCACTAGTATTTCTGTCTTGTGGGCCTTCTAGAGGTACTTGAAGAGAGTGGGAACGGTAGTTGATTTTTTCCCAACCTGGCCCGTTCTTACTTACTGGGGTTGCGGGGCGACTAATAGTGGATTTGTTGTTTCTGAGACTGGCGCCCGCTACTCGATGGGTGGCGTCTATGTGGGTCTGCTTATACTTGTACGTCTGCTCATACTTGTACGTCTGCTCATACTTGTACGTCTGCTCATACTTGTACGTCTGCTCATACTTGTACGTCTGCTCATATTTGTACGTCTGCTCATACTTGTAAGTCTGCTCTTACTTGTACGTCTGCTCATACTTGTACGTCTGCTCATACTTGTGCGTCTGCTTATACTTGTACGTCTGCTCATACTTGTGCGTCTGCTCATACTTGTGCGTCTGCTCATACTTGTACGTCTGCTCATACTTATACGTCTGCTCATACTTATACGTCTGCTTATTAGTTTGTCTTTTCATATTGTTTGTTTGCTGTCTCGGGGGAGAAACATGTAGAGGGCTCCTCCTATTCGTATATTTTGAGAGGGAGAAGTGAGCCATTTTCCGTTGCAAAGTTTTCTCCATTTTGGCGTAAGTCAGGGAAGCCGCTTTGAGGATGGCTTAAGCGCACACTAGAGCACCCCAGGGAGCTGTCCGACTTTCATCAGCCGTAATGTTGGTGGTATGGTGTTTGGCGCTTGCCCTGAAGTGCCTTGCCTTGTAACATATGGTAACCTGTAGGCAGTTGGTTTGCCTGCGCTCTGCATGTGCACGCATTTGTAGTCCATTGGTGGCATGGGAACATTTTATTTTGTATCGTGTGCTAGTGAGATGGATATCACTAATCGATGCCAGCTAGTTTTATCCATACCGTAAGTTATTTTTGATATCATCGACAAATTATTGTTTGAGGGTTATCTTTCTTTCCTAGAGTTGTTGAATGAAATAGAGCATTTGCAATAGGCCTGTCTTGGGTTTCTAGATGACGTAACTAAGTAAATAGCAGCCACGATGGTGATAATGTTAAACAACATTGTTAATAGTAGGTGATGGTCAGAAGAAATATATGCACCTCTCTTTACTTGTACATCCTGAAGTGATCTCCTGAAATGTTTCGATATGCACAAGTAATCTATCTGGTTAGCAGTAGCCAAGTCAGTTGATACACATGTAGCTTTTGTGGATCCTTTTATGGAAGATATTTCCTCCAATAACATAGTTACGTGTAGTACATAGACCAGCAAGCATTTCTCCATTTTCGTTCATAATGCTTTAACCTTCTCTTCCCATGACTTCTTCATAACCATTGTTGTCACATTGAGGTCGCCCATGAGTATAATCATATTCCTTCTTGGGCAGTTCTGGGTGATAGACAACAGTCTATTATAAAACTCTTCTTTGTCTCTTTCTTTACTGTCGTTTGTTGGAGCGTATGCTTGTATAATGCTCATGTTGAGTCTTTTATGTATCTTAAGTTCAAATGTGGCCATGATTATTCTCGAGCCATGTGCCTCCCATCCTAAAAGTGACTTTTGGGCTGGTTTTGACAGCATGATTGCAACTCCTTGGATATGGTGTGCACTTTCATCTTCGTGTCCAGAGTATAATAGCAACTCACCTGTAGCTAACTTTTTTTTCCTTAGCCGGTCCATCGTGTTTCGCTGATTCCCATTTTGTGTATGTTGAATCGTCTCATTTATGCAGCTACTTGGCTATCCTTCCAGGCTTCAAACATTTTTCTGACGTTCTAAGCATCAATGTTCGTCATGGTCCTGGTGGAAATGATGGAAGTCGGCCTGGTGGATTTCAACTGAGGTTAACTTTCACCACCTGGCTTCATGAATTCTCCAGTGGGAGATACTTTTTTTCCCAGGGTCGAATTATCTTTAGTTCGCTTCTTTGGCGATTTTGTAGCAGGTTTTATTTTTAACAAAATAAGGTTGCTAGCCTTATGTTTAACACCCAAGATGGAGGACCAGGGTACTAGCTTTTATCTTACCCCTACCCACGCAGACCATCCCAGCTTGGTTGAACCTGCCAGGAGTTGTAAACTCCCATTGGTATAGGTCTGGGGGTCGTCAGGGTACGCAAGCCGCCAAGCCACGTCAATGCTCTAGCACCAGTTTAGTTTGCAGTTTGAAATAGACTTTGGCTTGCTTATATCTGTCTATATATTATCATTATCATAATAAACCATTTTCTATATCTAATAATTTATCTAATCTCATTGTAAGTCTCTCTAGTTAACAGTTTGTATTTATCTAATCTCATTGTAAGTCTCTCTAGTTAACAGTTTGTATTTATCTAATCTCATTGTAAGTCTCTCTAGTTAACAGTTTGTATTTATCTAATCTCATTGTAAGTCTCTCTAGTTAACAGTTTGTATTTATCTAATCTCATTGTAAGTCTCTCTAGTTAACAGTTTGTATTTATCTAATCTCATTGTAAGTCTCTCTAGTTAACAGTTTGTATTTATCTAATCTCATTGTAAGTCTCTCTAGTTAACAGTTTGTATTTATCTAATCTCATTGTAAGTCTCTCTAGTTAACAGTTTGTATTTATCTAATCTCATTGTAAGTCTCTCTAGTTAACAGTTTGTATTTATCTAATCTCATTGTAAGTCTCTCTAGTTAACAGTTTGTATTTATCTAATCTCATTGTAAGTCTCTCTAGTTAACAGTTTGTATTTATCTAATCTCATTGTAAGTCTCTCTAGTTAACAGTTTGTATTTATCTAATCTCATTGTAAGTCTCTCTAGTTAACAGTTTGTATTTATCTAATCTCATTGTAAGTCTCTCTAGTTAACAGTTTGTATTTATCTAATCTCATTGTAAGTCTCTCTAGTTAACAGTTTGTATTTATCTAATCTCATTGTAAGTCTCTCTAGTTAACAGTTTGTATTTATCTAATCTCATTGTAAGTCTCTCTAGTTAACAGTTTGTATTTATCTAATCTCATTGTAAGTCTCTCTAGTTAACAGTTTGTATTTATCTAATCTCATTGTAAGTCTCTCTAGTTAACAGTTTGTATTTATCTAATCTCATTGTAAGTCTCTCTAGTTAACAGTTTGTATTTATCTAATCTCATTGTAAGTCTCTCTAGTTAACAGTTTGTATTTATCTAATCTCATTGTAAGTCTCTCTAGTTAACAGTTTGTATTTATCTAATCTCATTGTAAGTCTCTCTAGTTAACAGTTTGTATTTATCTAATCTCATTGTAAGTCTCTCTAGTTAACAGTTTGTATTTATCTAATCTCATTGTAAGTCTCTCTAGTTAACAGTTTGTATTTATCTAATCTCATTGTAAGTCTCTCTAGTTAACAGTTTGTATTTATCTAATCTCATTGTAAGTCTCTCTAGTTAACAGTTTGTATTTATCTAATCTCATTGTAAGTCTCTCTAGTTAACAGTTTGTATTTATCTAATCTCATTGTAAGTCTCTCTAGTTAACAGTTTGTATTTATCTAATCTCATTGTAAGTCTCTCTAGTTAACAGTTTGTATTTATCTAATCTCATTGTAAGTCTCTCTAGTTAACAGTTTGTATTTATCTAATCTCATTGTAAGTCTCTCTAGTTAACAGTTTGTATTTATCTAATCTCATTGTAAGTCTCTCTAGTTAACAGTTTGTATTTATCTAATCTCATTGTAAGTCTCTCTAGTTAACAGTTTGTATTTATCTAATCTCATTGTAAGTCTCTCTAGTTAACAGTTTGTATTCGTTAATGACAAAGATTTCATCGATTATGTCAGTGTAACATGTGTCTGCAGTGACGAGGTATTTCTCAACTGGTTCTGAATAAACAATTATGTCACTTGTAAATACTTAAGCTGGTCAGCAGCAGAGTAATATGTATAGATCTACTTGTGGCCACATTCAATGGAAAACAGTTGTATTATACATTGAAATTTAATTGATGAAGGAGTGACATTTCTAGACACACAAGGTTGGAACACCTCTCCAGGACCTGGTTCAAACAATCTTCCGTTATCTCATTATATGATGTTAAACAAACTTGTGTTTATATTTCCTTAGGAATCAGGGCGTTTACAATTTGTTTTCTTAGCTTCGGATTTATCTTATATATTAGAGACGCTCCTTCTATTAAGAAGTTTTTTGCGTCCTACGCTGTTCCCGTAGTCTGAGTCTAGTCTTGCATATTTATTAGTGTTTTAAATTATGGTTCAGGCAACCCATTCCATGCCTTTATGGCACTCGGGAAGAAATAGTTCTTGTAGGCGTTTGCTCACGCATACGAGATAAGGAAAGTGTGTTTGTCCTTATGTTTATCTGAGCATTGCAACAGGTTGTTACCGTCTTGTATTTTTAAACCAGCGTCTAATGTCGTGTGTTTTATTAACTCTTTCGATCCCAGGGCTGTTTCCATGGTTTTACCAAGCATTTTTTACAGATACAAGAAAAAAATAGGACCTTTTTTTAAAATGTAAATCTTGGGACAAATATAAGAGATAGACCTTACTGTTATACATCAAAAGAAAGCAAAATAAATGTAGTTTATGATCAAAGTACTTTAAAATATGTCTATTGAACGATATACATTTTTTTATAGTGGTCAACCACTAAAAAAAAATTATTTATACACAAAAAATTTTTTTCTTTCCAATAAAAGTTTTTTTTATTTATAAAACGTGTCAACCAATTGATGCAATAACTTAAACCCCGATAGCAAATCTAACAAATAATAACACTTTCAAATTTGAAAAAAATTGATCAATAAATAACAAAGTTACACAATATTTAGCCTTAGATATGCCTTCACAAAAAAAAATGTAGCAAAGTTGAAATATACAAACATCTACTCATATTCTCATAAACTGGTCTAATATTAAAAATATACATGAAGTGTAATACATCAATTGAAAGGAAATTGAATGTAGCATATGATAAATGTATTTAAAAATATATTTATTATATTTGAAAAATAAATTTTAGTCAAAATTTGTAACCTTTCCAAGTGGGCCACGCCCCCTTTTTGGACACTTTCATTACATCATTTATTTTGCTTTATTCTAAATTATAATCGATCTCTTGTTCTGTGAAGTTTTCATGGTTAGAAGTTAATAAAATAGGTCACCGTATTTTGTAATGAATAAATCAGTATAGAGCTTTATTAGCGGTAATAATCTAAGTTGGAAGTGCCCCTGGACCGCTTGGCCCCATAACAGAAATAATTGAACCCAAATATCGATCAAAATGTAAAAAACTAACGCAACAAATGTAAACAAATTGCATTAATAACAAAGAAAACGGCGTAACGAAAATGGCGATGTAAAATTACATCTTTACACCGTATAGGCTTTTGGCAAAATTATTAATTAATCATGAGCCGGTAGAATCGGCTCGCGGGACAGAAACGAAAAATAAAAAAGCCGTTGTACCGGCTCATGGGACAGAAAGAGTTAATGCCTTACTCTTTGCCCTTCTGTCCTCTAGTGTTTCTAGGCTTAGTGATTTGACTATTGGAGTTACTCTTGTCAGGTGTGAATGAATATTCGCTAGTAATGAACCTTGCAGCTCTTTTCTCGATTTGTTATAATTTATGTATATGTGGGTTCTAAGATAATTTATCATTTATTATTACTCCTAAGTACTTTGCATTGTTATTTTGGGTTAGGTCTTTACCATGAATGAAGTAGTTTGTAATTATTTGTTTCTTTTTCTTGGATACTCTTAACAGTTGGCATTTTTCTGGTTTCCCATTTTTGCAAGAGTTCACAATCTTTTTCTGTCTTTATTGTTCTATAAATTATACAATCATCTGTAAATAATCTTATTTTTGTTCCTGTGCTTATGCAATTGAGTAAGTCATTAATATAAATTAGAAATAATAGGGGTCCTAGAACAGTTCCTTTTGGAACACCTCAGTTTACAGTTATTGGTGAAGATTTAGAGCCATTAATTATTAAAGTTTGTTCTCTACCAGTCAGAAAGTTTTAATCTACTGAAGCAATGAACCAGAGATGCAAAAAAAAAATACGTTTTTTTTAGTTAACTAGTATGGTGACCTTATCGAATGCTTTGGAAAAATCTAGTAATATAGCATCAATTTGGTTATTATTAGCTTATCCTTTAGACAAGTCAGCTATCGAACCTATTAATTGTGTTTAACAGTTTAACATGATCTGTTGTTCCTGAAGTCATGTAAGTGTTGGCACAGTGCATTCTGTTTTTTCTATAGTCTAGATGATTTACTATACTGCTATATGCTCAAGTATTTTGCATGTTATGCTTGTTAGGGAAACAGGTCTGTACTTTCCAGGGTCAGATTATTTCCTTTTTTGAAAAGGAGAGTTACATTGGCTAATTTCCAATCTTTGATTGGTAGTACTTCACAATCCCCCTCCAGCACTGTCTTCACCTCTTAAACCATGATTTAAAAAAACTTGGATTAAGATCAACTACTGGGGAGAAATGGTGCTTACATGTGTTTGTTTTAATAATTTTTTATAATTTAATGATAATTCTTTTCTCCATAATGTCCATTAGTTTTGTTAATTATTATTATTATTGTACAAAAAAAAAAGGAGTTGGAAGAAAAGAAAACAAAGGATTCAAATACCTAAACGAAAGGTTGATGACAAGTGGTTGGTCCTGGGTTCGAAACTTCACATAACAATTGGTGTAGTCTTTGTAATTGGCGTATGGGTAGTTTGGGCTTCTGACCACGCCCACTGACTGAGCGCCTATGTCAACAACATTGCTATGGGCAGCACTGCAGAATTCTACAACAGGCACTGAGGTCTGTGAATTGTGAAGAACAAAATATTTCTTGACGATCATATTTTTTTATATTACGTTACATTTATATATACTAGGGAAGGAGTATAAATTTACAATCATATAACTTACGACATTGTCAGTTTAATAACAGCCGACAGTGACAGACTGAGCCAGTTACAAAATTCTAAACTCTATAGACATTAAACATTTACAGAATGAGCCAAAACTCTAATGACAACATTTAGCATTCACAGAATGTAAGCCGCTATGATTTAAAAAAACAACAAAGCAAAACACAGTTACCTGTCTTGACATATGGAATTAAAAAGCCCACCTGTCTACGACATGTGATATCCAAATAATTACATCGTTTTGTCCTTTTTTACTAAACACGTCTCTTAGGGCCCATTTGAAACGTTACATCAAAATATGACCTGTATTTTACCAAACACGTCTTTTAGGGTCCATTTGAAACGTTACATCAAAATATGACCTGTATTTTATCAAACACGTCTCTTAGAAAATAGGGTTCATTTGAAACGTTACATCAAAATATGACCTGTATTTTACCAAACACGTCTTTTAGGGTCCATTTGAAACGTTACATCAAAATATGACCTGTATTTTACCAAACACGTCTTTTAGGGTCCATTTGAAACGTTACATGAAAATATGACCTGTATTTTACCAAACACGTCTTTTAGGGTCCATTTGAAACGTTACATCAAAATATGACCTGTATTTTACCAAACACGTCTTTTAGGGTCCATTTGAAACGTTACATGAAAATATGACCTGTATTTTACCAAACACGTCTTTTAGGGTCCATTTGAAACGTTACATCAAAATATGACCTGTATTTTACCACTGACCTATTGTGCCTAAATCTATAATGTCTTTGTCAAAATGCAATCAAAAGTCTACCTGTCTTCTGCCTAAATCGTTGGCATAAACCACCAACAATAAGGTGCTAAGGCAGACAAATGGGCGTAATATCTGCATGTCTGTAATGCCCCCAGGAAAAATATTGTCTTGCTTGTTTAAAAAATGTAGAAATGAATCTTTGACTTTTGTCGGAACTATTTATACAGGCTTTAGTTTGGGTAAATCTGAACTGGCCAGATTACCTTGAGAATAAACGCACCTGCGAAAATTCACAACCATAACAAACAAATAGTTGGAAGGATTAAAAAAAAAACTAGACTAGTAGTATTTAAATACTGACGAGGCAAACCTCTTTCTATTATATGCAGTTAATTTATACTATCAGCAGATTAATTGTTTGCTTTTCTTTAGTCTGGAATGAAAAAAGTAGAAAGAATACAAAAGCAGGTTGCGCAGGGTCGGGTTAAGAACCATTGAGTATGATTGAGGCCCTAATTTATTTAATAAAAATGCAAGACTAGACTCGGACCACGGATGAGCGTAGGTCGCAATAATCTTCTTTATAGAATGAACGTCTGTAATGTATAAGATAAGATAAGATGAAATATAATAAATAACTATAAAATATATATATATAATATTTGAACTATTCTTTACTAGTCTACTGTTTTACAATTTAATAAAACTAAAATACCGAAAACTAAATGTTTCTTTTTCAATAAATAAAAATGCCTACGTTGTTGCATCGCTGATTTGGTGGGATTTCTATTAGCGTCAACGGGGGAAATGAACGTTCCGTCAGCAATTAGTGGTCATTCATATTTTAAATATGTAGGCCTAGGGTCTAAAGAAGCAATGTCTACATTTGGAAAGAACACTCTAAATTATCTAAATAGTTATAATGGTAATACTTTAACTCAGTGCTTTTTTTGTAAAAAAAAATAGGTGCCGGTACTCAGTGATGGATTGCCTAACTTTTAAAGCAGTTTCGCATTTTAGATTTTAATTCTTATAGGGCGTTTGCAATCCCGTGACAAAAAGCACGTGATTTGTGTTTACTTTGAGTAATGGTGTACAATTAAATATGGCCGCTGTATTAATAAAGTTTCATATAGGATCGAGCTTTTTTTAAATGATGTGTTGTGTTTTAAGTCTTATTAAGATTTAAGCTGTATTATGTATGTTAAATAAAATAGGCTATTTTATTATTATCATAGACATAGATCATAGACGATGTGAGCCTAATAGTTACTTGACTAGATAGCGTATTCACCAACAATATCACTTGACATCGTAGCCTAGCCTACGAAACATTAAAAGTGTAGGCCTATAAAGTGAAATTGAAAGTGTAAATAGGTCTAGCCGGCCCTAGCCTAATCACATTAATCAATTAATCTACAGTACTACTATTTACCTCCTTATTTTTGAGTAGGATAGCCAATATTCAGATGTGAATTTTGCATGATAAAGAAGTAATTTACTTTCACCACGTTATGTTTGTACCTCAAGTGGGTTCTATATTTACACAAATACGTCACTAAATGTACACAAAAAAACTTAAGCTCCGCCTACTGGGAACGCTCTATTGCGCGCGATTTTAAAATAATTCAATTTTAACAAATTAATAATAAAATAAATAAAAAATAAACGTAAAAATACAAGAGAAGTAATAATTTTTTCCCCACATTGAAAAAGTTGCCGGTTCGCCTACCGGTACGTACCGTCACAAAAAAGCACTGCTTTAACTTCCGACAAAAAAAGAAATGTTTTTGTTGAAATATCTCATAGTAATTATGGCGTATGTCATGGAGAATGTCTTGGAATATGTCATAGAATAAGACAATGGAATATGTCACGGAGTATTCATGATATATGTCATGAAGTATGACATTTTTCACATTTGCATTGTACAGATTGTATGTCTATAGTCTACATCTGTGTTTTTTTTTTAATTAATTAAAATGGAATGGATTCTTTAAAAAAATGTATTAGGATATAGCTGAAACGATGCACTAATTGCACCAGAAAGGGCCATAAGCCACAATAAATTATTGGCCATTGAACATTTCTTTGCTCCCCTTTTCTCCTTGATACGTTTCTTTGCGCAATGATTTCTCCAGCTCTGATGTTGCGGTTGTAGACGGTGTTTACTTTCTGTATCCCATTTTGTATATAAGTAGTCCAGATCAAGTATCATATTCATGTCCACCAATCTATTGATCTACAGATGTCTATGTTTATCCAATAAATAACACAAGCTTGTTCAGCTTTACGTATTCAAACCTGATGTTTACAAAAGAAATCTCTTCGCATGTAATTAAGCTCTAGGCGTATATATGGGCTGTCGTCAGGTGGGTCGGTACTTTTATTTATGCAGTGGACAGTGCAGTAATCATTGAATTGAACATGTGCTGTTTAGACAAGGGTGATTCAATTGCCGTGGTTCATGATCATAACAACTAGAAGCTTTTAACAAATCTATAGGTAAGCTTACCACGTATAATTATTCAGAGGGGACATTGCAAGCTATACTTTTAAATAAGTACTGTCCTCACCTGTAAAATGGTTTCCCGAGTGGCATTCGGGCATGGAATGGGTTACCTGAACAAACCAGGAAAACCAGTAACTTAACATCCTTTAAAATATTATTAAAAATGCAAGACTAGACTCGGACCACGGATGAGCGTAGGACGCAATAATCTTCTTTATAGAAGGAGCAGCTGTAATGTATAAGATAAGATAAGATTTAGCAGTAACTATAAAGGATGGTAAACTGTAAAGCCTAACCGGAAATCGTCTACACACATTTACCTCGGCTGAATAGACCTATCTCGATACTCGGCACTAGTTGTCTCAGCATAGATTACATGGACACGCTGGTATAAATATAAGAAAAAAAATATAAGAATAAATGTCAAACTTTGGTAAAACTAGTCAAGGTCGGATTTTTTTTTTTAAAGTTTGACATTTAAAACTGGCAGATTGTACTCCATTTTTCCCGTTTTGCTTCCTGGCACGCCTGCTTGACCTCTGCTAATCTCTGCCGTCTGTCTTCAGGAGTTTCCTTTTTAAACCTTTTCCCTTGCTATAACCAGCTTGCCAAGCGCAGCCGTCCATAATGGTTTGCCCTTCTTATATAGAATGACCTTGGGATAGTTTTGCGAGCCGCAACCAATATGGCTTTGGTAAAGTGTGTGTTTGTGTTGATTTATGTACCCTGCACCTCGGCCTTGTCGAAAGAAACTTCTTTTGCTTTTGTGAACATGAACCGCCTTGCCCATTCGTTGGTTCTATTCTTTTTGGGCTTGCCTTTTTGTCTGGCATTTTCCAAATCTATCTGTGTTAAAGTCGGCTTATGGTCACTGCCGACATACATTATCCAGGTGATGGAGAAAGACTCGTCTGAGACCAGCACGAGATCTGGGCTTGATAGGGTGCCGTTCCCTGTGTGGAGTAGGGTTGGAGGAGAGTTTGGGTCCTGCATTCTGGACAGGTTTCATGTGTTGCGGATCTCCTCTACCCTTTTGCCGGACGTGTCAGCAATCTTGTAGCCCCATGCAGGGGGATTTTGCGTTAAGGTCGCCACCAATAATGGTGTTCACCCATACTTTCGTTGCTAGAGTGTCAGTACGGACAGTCAAGGGCAGTGCCGTCAAGGGTCTGGCGGTTAATGAGTTTGATATTAGGGTTGCTAGCCCCGGCATGTACTGTACATAGTGTACCCCTTGATGATGACTTTTCTATTTTTGAGGATGGTCTCCTGCAATAGGCTACATTGACTTGCTTTTCGTGCAGTAGCTTGTTCAGCTCAAGCTCCATTAGTATTATTTCGCAGACGTTAAGCTGCAACACGTTGAGACGTTGGGTTTTCGGCTAGGGCTTTACAGTATCCCCAGTCTCAGTTTTGCCCAGTGCCTTACGGGCTTTCCCCAAAATGTTATTTGCAGCTTGGGGGGTGGGCGGGCTGTTATAGTTTCATTTAGGCCCTTTGGAGTTTGGGCGCTTCCTCAATGGGAGTGCTATTTGGGCCGCTGCACCTTTTGTTAGCCATGAGCTCAGTAAGGGTTGAGCGTTATCCAGTTTTGGCTCTGGGCTTTTTCTTAGCCTTCGCTGACGGGCGACGTCTTGTGGAGAAGGGGCGCCCATAGGCTTGCTACCAGTTTTGGGATAGGTGGCTGGGAGCTGCTGCCACTTTCTCCTTGTATTGCCTTCTACTTCCTTTTTGTGGGTCTTTTGGAAGTATTGATAGAGAGTTGGAACGGTAGCTAATTTTTCGCAACCTGGCCCGTTCTTACTCGCCGATATAGCGGGACTTGTCACCTCCGAGCCTTAAGCCCACCTCTGGGTGGGCGGAGCCTGATTGGGTCTGCTCATATCCGGGTTCTTTATTTAGTTTGTGTTTTTCCATGTTAGTTTTAGTGCCCCAGGGGGGAGCTTTTGGGGATGTTGCGAGTCCCCCTCTCCTAAGCTTAGAGAGGAAAAGATGAGACACTTTCCATATAATATGCAGAGCTTTCTCCTGGAAGGAGTGGGTTTGGATGCTTTTCTTAAAACCCATTGGGGGGGGGGGGGGACTCACCGTTTGAGTGTTGGCTTAAGCACCCTCGAGCATCCTGTGGATCTGTTTGACTTTCATCAGCCGCAACGATGGTTGTGCGGTGATTGGTTCCTGCCCCTAAGAGCTTTGTCTCGTAACTTATAAATATATTAACATGTAGGCAGTGGGTTTGCCTCCCACTCTTCATGTGTACGCATTTTGTACTCCAGTGGTGGCATTGGTTAGTTTTTTTTAAATTTTGTATTGTCTGCTATCGAAACGGGACTCGTAGCATTGCGGATAATATCGACTGTTTAGAATGTAACTAGCGCAGACCAGCCAAGGGCCCAGGTCCACTGGCTCCAAGACTAGCCGCCTGTTCCCCTTCGGCGTTGAGGCGTTCATTTTACTTGTTCTGCTTTGGGGACAGGATTCTAGCCCCACCGCCTGTCAGCACCAGGCGCCTCTACTCTCATTCGGCTTTTGCCTTTCAGGGTCCGTTTTCCCGAAGGCAGCTGGTTTTAGGACAGTAACGGCTTTGTTACGCCTTTTTGCACTTCTTTCAATGTGGTCTGGATAATGTTTGTACTTTTGCTCCGGCATCTTGTGGATTTTTAGTCCGCGGTGGATGCTGTGCTTCATTCTGGTAAAGCACCATGTGCTCGGATGGCGCAGGGTGCCAGGTGTGCTGTTGCCTTTGCCAACCGATCGGAACTCTTACTTTGTGAGGTTTGCTGCATTGGGCTCGTCAGCGCTGGGGCCAGGTTCACCAGTCCACCGCTGCACCGAACACAAGGTGCCGTAGGAAAGGGAAGCCCATAGTCCGCGTTAACCCATGCCTCCCAACCTGCTCCATACTTTCCTTCCAGCCATACATGAGCGATGTACGCGTGCCTTACTATGGTCAGTGGCGTATTTAGGCATATTCCACATGTTCCATTAGAACAGGGGCCCCCACACATCCCAAAACGAAATGTTTTAGTGACATTTCCATTCTTTCGTTGAAAATTTAGAATAAAATTCATTTATTCCCCTATAATTGTAAGCGCTCCAACCAAGCTAAGTGCAACATAAAATTTATGATTTTGTAACATGTAACATGAATTAACGGCTTTCTTCTGGGTGTGTGGAAGGCATGGGAGAGACCACGAGAGGCCCCACATAAATTTGGCCTAAATACGGCCCTGACTATGGCCGTTCTTTTCCCCTGCCAATCTGCTCTAGGACGTTCAGAATATGTTGGTCACCTACACGACCTTTCCTTTTGCCACATGGATACTAGTACTATGAGCGTGCATTTTTGGCTTTGTGCAGGTTTGACCTACTGCTCTAGGGCGTTCGCATGCCCAGGTTTACGTATTTGGCTCAGCCCCCCGGGACTCGAGGCGCTCACCTCACAGGAGGTCCATGCTAGTCAATCGGTCAGTTTGCAGTCTCCGAGTCCCCCCCCCCCCCTATTCCTTCCGACGAAGTCAAGATCTCCGTTTTGTCCTAGGAGTCAGCCAAGAAGGGCATAGACATATCCCGTGTGGTGATGAGACCGGTTTATCACGATCGCTGCGCAGAGGCCTCCTTAGGATCGTGGTTAATGCTTTAAGACAGGTGTCGGTAACCTACGGCATGCGTGCCAGACGTGTCACGCAGAACATTTTTTCAATGGCACGCGGAAGACTAAATAAAATAAATTTAAGTCCCTTCTGCAAGAAATTAAGTGCTAGAGCAGGATGACGCTTAGGCTGTTGGGACGCTGAGTGAATTAGAAATCCCAATTTGGCAGACTATTATCAAAAGGTTGTCGATCCCTGATCTACCACTCTAATAGAGTTATATACCTAAATTATTCCGAAACAGTCCATGTAATGGGATAATAATGTGATAATAAGCAAAGTCGTAAAAATATAGACTAGATCCATATTATACAGGCTTGTCGCCGGCTAATGCTATTCATCTACAACCTACGATATTATGTTATTATTAGTTTGATTATTAGTTTGTTAACATTACTCTCTGAGGAGTTTTGTCTTAGACTGAGCGCTGACTTTTGTTAACGCGTGTTACGTCTGTTGTGTTGGTAACGCATGGTTGTTTTCTGAGCCGTAGTTGATAGTTTGATGTCGAGGAGATCGGAAGCATGAATGAAGTTCTTAAGTTTATCATATAGTATTGTTCAACAATTAATTATATATTAAAGTTCTTTTATTACCTTCAACTGTGACAAGGATCTTGTGCTATTTTATGATATTTCTGTAAGTGTTGTACTATGTATTTAAATTGAAAAAATATCCCATCAGACAAAATTGATCATTGATCCATTGGGCCGGTGAAGCAACGTTCACCAGTTTCTGTGGCCATGGGACAATAAAAGATTGTGTGGCCGGCACAATGCCTAGCCGCCTTTACTTTACCCCAACTAAAGTCAGGTACCCATCAGAGCTGGGCAGACTCAGTGACACAAATCCTTGCCTTCACCCGGGATTCGAACCCCGGATGTTCGGTACGCTAGCCGAACTCGACCATTGTGCCTCATCTGTATTTAAATTACTCAAGAATATCCTAGAAATAAAACCTAGCAAAAATCTAAACCATTAAAACCTGTTAAAAAAAAGTACTACAAAGTCAAATGAACCTCTAGTAGTTTGTCAATTATTTGTCATTTATAGATTTAAATATATTCATTTTATTTATTCATTTTCATGTATTTATTTATATATTTTACATTCTCTTTCTCTCTCTCTTTTTCTATCCTCTTTCATTGTCTCCCCTTATTTCTCACTATCTCTCGCACTCTCTCGCTCTCTCACGCAATTAATAATAACGCTCGCAGAACCGGGTACACGAGAACCGGATTGCCGGGTAACTAGAAGTTGTTTATCTTAAAACCTGATATGGCCCAAATCCGTATGGATTCTGACTGTGGGAAACAGACAAACTGTTTCAACAAAATCAATGTAAAAAATATAACATTGTACATTTATCATAAACATTATTTTCTATCATGTTTATTATCATTGGAGTATTATCATTATGCGTAGAAAGAAATATTTATCTAACACTGGACAAGAGTGAAATCATGAATAATTTAACAAGGTGCTAATCTGTAGGCCTAATTGTGTATTGAAAATGAATATAACCAATCATTTTTTTTTTTCGCAAGTTTTAGAGATATTTCTTAAAGTTGATTTCTATATTTGAACATGTACCTTTATCGAGTTCGACTGCAACAACATCCTATATAAGTCAATAATAATGTAATATTGCATAACATTGTATAATACAATCATGCGCACATATCCAGAGTTAATTGCAATATTGTCTGATACAATGCAATGATACTTCTAGACTGCTGCTAGAGTTAAATGACGTCAGAGGCACACTTTAAATAAAGCCAGTTACGCATTGAAAATATTTCAAATTTAGTACAAAACAGTTTAAGCTACTGTTTTCTCAAACTATTATCACCTATCCATTTGTGCAAGACATTTTAAGCTAGTGTTACAGAAAACTATTGTGGAAAAACCTCTACAAACAATCAAACATAAGAAGTGGCAAAGCTTCTACAATCAATCCAACGTAATGTTTGGTAAAGCCTCTACAAACAATCAAACATAAGACGTGGCAAAGAAGTTGAAATAAATACCATAATGCTAGATTTATATAACGAAATAATAAGTAATAATATTAGTTATATTACAAAACATAACTTGTTTAGTACCCCAGGTATCACTATAGAATCAAATTGTTTCATGTGGAAACTTTAATTAAAGGGAGATAATTAACCCATTTTTAATTTTTTTAATATTTCTAAATGTTTTCTATTTTTTCATTATTAAAAAATAAGTGGCTTACAATTATAGTTTTAAAATAATAAAACTATTTTTTTTAAATAGTTGAAAATTATATAAATATTATAAGAGTGAAGAAATTATATGTACATTTTTAATTATTAAACAGTACATTAACTACCCACGTTGTATGATAACTACTTATCTGTTCTGCTCAACTGTAATAAGCTTAACATGATGTCAGAAACTAATTTAATATATAAACGAAAATCTTAGAATGAGATTAAAATGTAATGAAACTACTTATGGCTTCTTAACACCAAGTGTGGGGAGTCTAGACCAGGCGTGTCAAACTAAAAAAACATTATGGGCCGCATAAGATACTTTGAGTATACCAGCGGTCCACACATACAAATCTGAGAAACAATGTAATCTTATTGAATTATATTTAATTAATTTGCACGCCTACTACAACGGCTTTATTAAAATAACTCCCGACAACGCCAAATATAACAATTGTAATCAAACATTTATTTAAGACCATTCAATCATTTTTACACTTTAATCAGTGTTTTGTCCTGAGGTTTGATGCCTCCTTTTCGTGACAATTTTTCGTATGTCTGGCTAAAATGTATTTGCAGTTCCGACCTTCATCAGGGATGACAAGTGTTCATCGGTCAGACTTGTTCTCTGAGAAGTTTTTGTTAATTTCATGAAGGAAAATATCTGTTCACACACATAGGTGGAACCGAACATTGCCATAATGCTAGTTGAAAACTTTCTGAAGTTTGTAAACTTTTCAGGAAGGTATGAATAGAAGCCACATATCCCGACTTCTAGATACTTTGCTTTGAGTGTAGAATCAGACTGCATTTCTAATAGCTCCATCTGCAAGTTTTCCTCTGCTTTGACAACATCAAAGTTGAATGGTGCCGATAATAATGCAAAATGGTATTCAAATGATTAGAAATCATTAAATCTTTCCTGGAACTCTTTTCACAATAACCCTCTGTGACTCTCATATTTAGCAAAGGTAAGTACAGATTCAGTATTGGCCTGGTTTTTTAGTTCTTTGCAGTTAGGAAAATGAACTAAATTTTCACTTGACAATTGTGTCTTCCATAAGCTAGTTTTGTAATGAAACACTTGATGTCGTCGTACAACTGAGTGATGAGTTTGTTTTTGCCTTGTAATTTCAAATTAAGATCACTTAAATGTGCAGTAATGTCCACAGCAAACGCTAGATCCTGGATCCAACTTTCATCTTTTATTTTATCTGTGTTATTATCTTTCATCTCCAAAAATATAGTAATTTCTTGTCTCAGCAAATAAAATCTTTTCAGCACTTTGTGACACGACAACTAACGGAATGCTGTGTAGAATGGAACATCGGTGAACTGACTATCCATGTCTTCTAAAAGCTGACTAAATTGACGATGATTGAGAGGATTGCATTTGATAAAGTTCACTGTTTTTGTGACCACAATAAGCACGTGATTCAATTTTAAAGTCTTTGAACACACATTTTGCTGATCAATAATTCAGTGAAAATGTGCAAATGATGAATCTGGATACGAGCTCTCTATTTTTGTTCGCAACTTGGCAGCAACACCATTATGTCTGCCAACCATATTCGCTGCACCGTTAGTAGATAAACATACAAGTTTACTCAAATCAAAATCATAGTCATGCAGAATCTGCTCGACTTTTTCAAAGATGTCTTCGCTCGCTGTAGTACCATGCATTGGGATTAGTTTATTATGTAACTCAGTTAAAATACCGGAACGAGACATCATTTTTATTACGTGACGGAATATCCACTATAATATAATCCATTCACGAAACATCATTTTATTACGTGGCAGTATTTAAATACTGGAACGAGCCACCATGTATTACATCACACGTGGTCAAATTGTAGTTATAGTGTTATTTCGGCTAGAGCCCCCATTCAGTTTATGAAATAATAGTTATTATATTGTTATAATTAGTGTGATTATACTTTCACTTGATGATGGTTTTATTATTTCAGTCTGATATTAATTTATTGTAGTCTAAGGTATTCCTGGTTCCAAATATCCCCTGGCAATCTACATAACGTAGAGTAGAGTTTCATTTGATTTTCCTTCATGTATAATTACTTTTGGCTCAAATTATACAGCAAGTATCGTGGTGTTGAGTTGTGGTGTTGGTAATTACTATAGCTGTATAAGTAACACACACATACATGTAGATAACGTTGATAGATCCACGTAAACCAAGTTGTGTAAAAGCAACAAATAATTGGTTTAATTACAAAATCATTAAGTAGAAATCCGAATGATATTATACACACATAATTAAGAATAACACATAATCCAATGAATAAGAAATATATTCAATAAGCTTTAAATAGTATTGAGACTAGTTGTAAATAATATTGAAACCTTCATATTACAAATCAATAAGAGTTCCATCTCAGAGAGCACAGATTAGCATGCTTGGTTGTCGGAGGCTGGCAAAAAACTAAACTAAAACGTTCACCGTACGCGTGGGTCTATGCTATGGGCTAATTCGATACTTACCAACGAATACGCGAGAGTACATTACTCTATATATTAAAATATTAATGTTTTTGAAATACTCGAATACTACCGGTGTCAACAATGTCCGCCATCTTGTCCGGATAAGGGGTCATAACCTAATTACTCGGGTAAGTACATCGACCTTGCAGCTGAGTGCGTGATCAGATCGTGTTTGGTTTGAGGTTGAAGAAGACAATCGTTTTAATTAAATTAGGAAAACCGGAGACCTTGGTCTACGAAATGTTTAAATCGCCTTACGGCAATTCGGTTAATAATTAGTATCTGTTTTTTAATAACAATGTAATGTATGAGTTTTACGTTTCGTAACAAGTTCAATCAGTTCTTCATAAATATTAAATTCACTGTCACAGGCCCTAATAAAAAATGCAAGCTGTGCTATTCCAACGGTCTCATCAATAGCAATAGAAAAATGTTCAAATTTGGATGATGCAGCCTTTAATTAATGTTTCAAATCATCTGCCATTTAATCAATCCGTCCAGCAACAGTGTTCCTGGTTAACGAAATATTCTTAAATAACTGTGCCTTCTGTGGGCACACAATGTCAGCAGCTTTCACAAGGCAATGCTTTACGAAATCTCATTCACTGTAAGCTTTCCCACTCATGGCGACCATTCGGCTGAGTTCATAGCTTGCAGTAACGGGAGCGACTTTGGCTTGATCTTGTAAAACATGTCTGTTGCTGTATCAAGTTAGCCTTCAATTCATTGAGTCTTGAAACACGCATTAAGCCTCCCTATTTATCGCAGGATCGATGGTTGGTTTCATAATGTCTTTTTAAGTTGTACTCGTTTGGCGTGGCAATGCTGTTATTGCATACTAAACAATGTATTTTTCCATTTACCATTGTACAAAAATACTGTAATTCCCATTTTTCTTGAAATAATCGCCTTTCTTCATCAAGTGTCCTTTTCTTCTTAGCTGAAGGTGCTGTAGCCATTTTAAACGGTCTCAGTTTATGCAGTACTTCATAAATACAAATAATATAATTGCCGGCACGATTCCACAAGATACAATTTATTATATTTTAAAAAATTTTAACACGGCATTAACAACCTGTCTGCTACTTCCGGCCAATGTTGTCAACTTTCATAGATAGAAAACCCTTACTAGCTTAAAATAGCCGTATTGTTTTCTTATACGTGGCACCGTGTCAGATTTCTGTTTTATACACCCAGTTTAAAGTATTAAGACTGCAATTTTCGCCATTAAATAAGACAATTGCAGTATCCTTTGTGCGGGCCGCACACGTGCTTGCAAAGGGCCGCATGCGGCCCGCGGGCCGCACGTTTGACATGCCTAGACTCTAGTCACTGTGACCGCTTCTCGACTTTGTAGATAGGATCAGAGTGTTGTACATTCTAATCTCAGAAGGTGGTCAAGTTGGCACCAGGACGGAACGGTTTGGACAATACACCCGGTACCGATGTATTCTCTCTCATTCATGGTCTGCCTGGACTACTGCTGGTTTGCTCTCGGCTCTCATGCTTAACATGCTTGAGTGATTGTGTAGGGGGCGGAACTAGCTGATCCACGACTGATGACCCGCCTTTCGGGGCGGGAAGTCAGTACGGATATTAGTGAAGTTGCCGATACCATGCGACATTTAAACACTGAAAGCTCCACAGGAGGGGCAATTAGTTCGAAAGAGCTCCAAGCGCGTCCTAATGGAAAATAATTTTAGCATGTGCTAGAATTAAACCTGACAACTAAATTAATGTTTTATACATTAATCATTATTGTGAACGTTCAGTAATGATATTTTGCTATTAATGCTAAATGAAAAAAAAAGAAAGATGATAATCAGAATCATGTTAATTTTCCAAAAAAATTAAATATAAAACTCTTAACGATTTTCTCTATAAAGTTCTTTTGCTTTCGACCTTGGTCTTGCTATGGCGATTAATACGTTTTCTGATAAAAAGAAACTTAAAAAACTATAGTAGATCAGGTTTACTTTCAAGCTGTTGGACGCTGAATGATTTAGAAATCAGAGTTTGGCACACTATTAGCAAAAGGTTGCCGACCCCTGCTGTAAGAGACTTCCTCCAATTATTTTTTTTTTTATTGGCACATAGATCAGCAAACATTTCTCAGTTTTCATTCATAACGCCTAAAGCTTCTCTTTCCATCACTTCGTCATAGCCATTGTTGTCACTGTAAATTTTAGGATCAAAGTCACCCATGAATAAATACAATAATATTGTTTGGGGCGGTTCTGGGTGACGTACAACAGTCAATTATACAACTCCGTTGTCCCTTTCCTCGCTGTCATTAATTAGAACATGATAAATATGCTTGTGTAATCGTTCAATCTATGCGTCGTTGTTTGGAATGTGGCCGTGATTATCCATAGGTCATGTGCTCCCGTCCTATAAGTGACTTTAGGGTTGGTTTTGACAGCCTGGAAGCATCTCCTCGGGTATGGTGTGCATTTTCATCTTCATGACCAGATAATAGAAACAGTTCACATTTTACTGATTCCAATTATGTGTATATTGAATTGCCCAGTAAGAACTTGGCAACACTCTGGTCGATATTTACATCAAACTTTTATTCCCATTCTACAATCCTCATAGCTCATTTACTCCAGTCATTCGCTGAATATTTACACTCTTAAACAAGACATACATGTACACAACTCACAATGCTCACCCAGTCTCATAAATAATAAAGATCTATCAGGTGATATAAGTTCAGTCAACATATTACAATAACACAGTCCAGTGTGTGTCACTAATTTCCTGTCAGTGTATTATAAAGCCGTCCCTTACACCAGTGGCGTAGCCAGGTTTTGACGCTAGGGGGGGGGGGCGAAATTTTAGGAAAAAGCCCCCACTTTTAGAAATGTTTCCACATTAATAGAATAACTAAGAATTCGAACGTATCAAGTTTTATAAGAAAACCCCATGCCTCAGGATACACACACACTATATAATATGGCAGTTTTTATTTAACCATTCACGATTCTTTTTCCATCAGCTAATAGTGATGGCAATTTCTACAAAATCTACTGCTCATTTTCGGGATGAACATCTAGTATCGAAAAGTATTTATAGAATCAACGCGAATGCTCTATAGCAGGGCCAGACTGGCACGCAGAAAGATTTTCAGTGGCACTCGAAAGACCTGCAAGAATATTGTTTAATGCAAGTGAAAACAACGTGTCCGCATAATTAGTGGGTGCTGCATAGCGAACTACATGGGAATCATACTGGACGTCGACTATTTTAGTTCATGAATGTTTGTATGCAAAGCTCCCATCATTAGACTTGCAATCTGTGATTGATTCTATTGTAAAGACAGTCAGTTGTATAGTTTCTCAAGTCTCATCTAGAAGAAAGTCACACGGAGTATAGGTAAAGTTCTTGTCTGGAAGAAATTAAGATGTATCTTAATGGAAAAAAATATTCCGTTATTGAATGAGGAGAACCGACTGTTGAAGCCACTGTTTCTGTATTACTTGGCGACACGTTTCAGTGAGTTAAACTTCAATTTACAAGACAAAAGCACTTGAAGTATTGGGGAACTGGAATAGATTTGCATTGAAACTGGACATATCTTTCCGTGAAATCAATTTCAAAACATTTAACTCTTACCATAATTTAAGGCAAATTAAGATAGATGAGCATTTTCAGAAGTACACTAGATATATTAAAACAATTAACTCGTTTGGTTTCACTAGTATCAAATTTGTAGAATTTAATTGAAGGGAGATAATTAAACCGTTTTCTTTACATTAATATTTCTAATATAATATATTATGTTTCTTTTTTGTTTTCTTTAAAAAGCATTAATGGCTTACAATTTATAACTCTAAAATGATCAAATTACACAAGATAATTGAAAATTATATAAAAATTTTATGAGTAAAGAATGTACATGTACATTTTTAAATATTAAAATAACTACCCAGTTTGTATAATTATTATGTATCTCTTCCTCTAGATTTTAACAATGGCAAATAATAGGTCTTTCTAGTTAAATTAATGTTACGTAATATCACAAAAGAAAGAGTGGAATACTTAGTAAAATACTAGAGCGTCCGACACTCATATTATGTGGGTTGAGTCTCTTTAAGTTACAGGTTTTCCTGGTTTGTTCAATCAACCCATTAACCATTTTATCATGGAGAAAAGTACTTATATGCATTTGTTTTTCCATATGATAAAATAAAAGTATTTTTGTCCTTATGTTTATCTGAGCATTGTAACAGATTGTTAATGTGATTTATTTCTAAGTTAAAATTGTATGTCTTGTGTATTATTACTACTTTACTCTTTGTCGGTGTTTGGTAAGTGGGACCGACATTGAGACCCCTGATATATTTAGCTATTTATCCTAGATCATTACATCCGTTTTCTTGCATTAAAAAAAATGGCTATATATGCTGTTTTATGTTTTGTGCTGCTCAGTGTTAAAAGCGTTCTGATTCTGAGCTTACATTATGTTTGTTGGCAACGCTATTTAAATGAACTTATTATCATTATTATTTATCTATAAACCAACATAAGAATAATCTAGACAAAGCTAATGAAAACAACAATTTTAATTCAATACAAGTTTGAAAATAAAAGAAACGAGATGGACAGTGAGAGAGAGGGGGATAGGGATGGTGAGATAGTTACACAAGAATTATGTTATTACAAATTCATAACCTAAGAAATTCTTCGTAAGAATTTCTTCGAAACATAGTGTTTTTTTTTTCAGAATAAATGAAAATAAAAAAGAAAGGCACAAAAAAAAAACAAAAAAAAAAAAAAAAAAATGTTAGCGTAAATCTCAATTATTCTGAGATCAATCATGAAAGACTTTATATCTATTACACTAGAATAATTTCTTGACAACTAGATTCAAATGTTGATAACTATTAGATAATGTGTAAGTTGAGTAATGAAATTGTGTATAGGGCGTTCTCTATGGGCGGAGCTTAAGTTTTTTAGTGTAAATTTAGTGACGTATTTGTGTAAATATAGAACCCACTTGAGGTACAAACGTAACGTGGTGAAGTTGTTCTTCATCATGTTAAATTCACATCTGAATATTGGCTATCCTACTCACAAATTAGGAGGTAAATAGTCGTATATCATCTTCCTAGTCCAAGAGAAAGCCTGACATGGTATTTTTTCAACGATTTTCAACATTTTACGCCAATTTTATCATCTTCATATCCGACCGGTAAGTGTTGCAATTGAATTGATTTTATTGATATTATAATTAGGCCTAATAATCGTTCGGTACAACATTAATTATATGTATTCCCCTATTTTAAAAGTTAAATACTGCAGATTAATTGATTAATGTGATTAGGCTAGGGCCGGTTAGACCTATTTACACTTTCACAAAACATTTAATAAGTAAAAACAAGCTTGGGCCTATAGGACACTTTATTGATACAGCGGCCATTGTGTACACCACTACATAAAAATAAACAAAAATCTCGTGCTTTTTGTCACGTGATTGCAAACGCCATATTAGCAATGAATGGCTTTTTTAAAAAAAAGCTGATAATAAAGAACAGGTTAATTTTTTTATTAAATATAGAACACTTTAATGATTTTCACTATTACGCTCCTTTTCTTTTGGTCTTGGTCTTGCTACGGCACTAAATAAATTGTCTTATAAAAACAATATAGTTAATCAATTTGACTTTCACGCTGTTGGCACGCTGAATGATTCAAAATGATTGTAATAAATTAAATTTTTGAAATGCAGTTTAAAAAAATAAATAGAAAAAGCATAAATTTTGCTTCGTGGCTTGTTTAAATTATTAATTAAATATTTTTTTTCCCGAAAAGGCCCTTTTTTTTCGAAAATGGTCGTAGGGGGAGCGGCCGCTCCCCCTGCTCCCCCCCCCCTGGCTACGCTAATGCCTTACACACTGTAATCAGTTTTTGGTCTGCGTCTATGACTATAAGAGAACCTCTTGGTTCAGACTTTTGTCAATTTTCCACAGGTTATGTCCATCTCTGTCAATATTAAGTTTTTTTTTTATTTCTTCTCATTCCAGCTCTTCATTATTTAAAAGAGATATTTATTTCTGAAAATTGCATTTGCAGCTATTATATTATTTTCTGTTGAGGGGTTTTCTAATACGTTGCTAGCTTTGGCGGTATCAGGGCCCTCGAGAGATAAAAAAAAAAGGTGCCGGTGCGATATCTTTTCTGGGTCCTCCTTTCTTACACCAGTCTTATATTTAGATGATTTATTTGCATTACATACGTATTGAGTAAGGATGTTAAACGAAAACCGGAATACCGGATTCCATTTTGAAATTGAAAACCGGTTTTGAAAAATCAAAACCGGATTTCGGTTTGCTGGTAGCAACACTTTTTTTTTTGTTCTGATGGAAATATTTTTAATAAATAATTTGGATTCGCACAAAACAATTCTTGAAATGTCTTGCTAACACTATTTAATTTTATATCTTGTGTTTCTTTTTTTCCAAAATACCAACTATGGCTTACGATAAAAACAACATCAAACCAAATGTTAAGTTATGGTTACAATTAACATGAATCTTTTTACTTTTCGGCTCATCTTTGAAAACAATTCTTTAAAGATGGCTCAGTGTAAACTATGTTCCCAAAAAGATAAGCCTGAACGGCGGCAGTACCACTGAATTGCGTACGCACCTGCATATGAAGCATCCTGGATTAACATCGTCATCCTCTTCAAATGGTTCTTACTATTATGGTCAACGATAATCGGAAATTAGATTATCACTATTGAAAACTATTATCGGTTTTAATCAATCAGCCCATATTTTGTTTCGTTCTAAAGAATTTAACAGTAAAGTGTACAAAATTATATTGTGTTCATACAAATCAACCCATTGAATGTCCTGCAAACAATAATTAAGTTTGAACTATTTTTCAAATATACCTACAAAATATACCTACGCACTACCTGGGGGGGGGGGACCGAAATCCGGGTTTAAACCGGTTTTATAGAACCGAAAACCGTTTTGAAAACAAACCGGTTTTACCATCCTTAGTTTAAGGGTATTTGGAAGGTATCATTGTGAAGGAGTTGCAAGTTTTGTGACCATTGCGGTATGTAATTTTCTTGGGATAGATTCCTTATCTGCTTTAAGGAGTCCTCTGTAAAAGTAAGACCTTGGCAACTCGCTGGTCGATATTAACATCTATATTTTATTCTCATTCTACACTCCTTTTATATCTCATTTACTCCAGTCATACACTGAATATTCACACACTTAAACAAGACTTTAATAGCCCACAAACTTTAATAGCCCACAGACTTTAATAGCCCACAAACTTTAATAGCCCACAGACTTTAATAGCTCACAGACTTTAATAGCCCACATACTTTAATAGCCCACAGACTTTAATAGCTCACAGACTATAATAGCCCACAGACTTTAATAGCTCACATTATTTTATAAACACAAGTCACAATGCCCAGCCACTAATTTTTCAGTCAGTTTAATAATACGCCGTCCCTTATGTTGTGACTGTGGAATCTTGTGGAATAACTTAAAGTCAATAAAGAACTCAAGTAGACTTAAGCGACAATAAATAATATTTAATGAAGTCACTGATATTTCCTACACTATAGAACCAACACACTGTCTGACGCGACACTAACACGCTGCAGTCTCCCATAAGCTGTCTTTCCAACTAGTGTCCGAACCGTCACTCAATACAGTGACCAACAGCAGCATATTAACTAAACATGTACGCTTATTTATATCCCAACTCGTGCGCACAATACATTGCTTAAAACCATAGGTTCTCAACCTTTTTCGCTCGCCGCCCCCCTTCACCCCTCCCCCACACATCCATTTGAAAACTAAATTTATTAGTCAAATTTGTTACATCAAATCTCTATAGGCCGACTAGAATAGAATGTGTTTTAAATTATCATAAAAAGAAAAGCAAAGAAAAGCTTGTTTTATTTATTTTTTATATGGTAGCCTAAATAGCAAAACAAAAGTTAACTATTCAAGCGGTTTAAAAAAAAAACTAAAAATAATGTGAAGCTTTTGCGCCTTGTGTGTTTCTAGTTTCTTGTATTTTATCTCTTATTGGTTCAATTTTGGTTATCAAAATCTTAGGTTTCCACGCTCTGTTGTCTGCAACTTGGGTATCCCTTTTAACAATAGCGTGGTAACAGCACCAAATCAACTTTCCACTAGTATAATTTTTTTTTACCGAAACCCAGAGACCTACAGAAATTAATGATATGATCTTTTGTAACCGAAAGTCGTGATTATAACCCGTTTCTTACACGTTTCAACTAAGTTCTTTATTGACTGTTAATTCGATTGATTCCTCTTGCAGTTGTAAAGATAGACATGATTTTAATTATTTTCTATTGGAAAGGAGTGTCTAAAACCCAATCAGGCATTTTCATGATAATAAAATAATGTTATAAAATTGAAATGTTGCAGTCATCATTAAGTGCTTCAGGCATTGACAATAAGAGAGAATGTCTTCATCAGTTTTCTCTACAGATGCAAGATCTCCGCGTCTAATTTGATTCTAAAGTTGTGTTTGTACAATAAAAGTTTTGACATAATAAATGTCATAATAACATTCCTTGTTTTAAATAAATCGAGGTCATCTCCCAGCAATTGTCTAATTATATGGAACTTACATAGTCTAATAATAATGCTTGTATAGCGCATATCCCATTGATGACAGTTCTATACGCTGACGACAGTTACAGAGTACAAACAATATAGATCAGTAAGCGATATCACTTTTCCGTTTTATTACATTTTCTCTCAAAGAATCGTCTTTACTTTAACACCAAATGAAAGACGTATAAAATCTATTTAAACAAACACCCTTTGATGACCAGCGTACCAAAGTGTGCAGTAACAAACACTTTTGTGGTCTTCTCGTCATTCGCAATGCTGACTAAAATCTATAATTGAATGCATTGCTTCTGATTTGTTAACTGCGGTATTACGTAGTGCAAGAGGATTTATATATTTAGCAACTAGATATGTATAAATTACCACCAAAAACAGCTTATTTAATTAAATATTCGGTATAAGATCAATCCATGATAGCGCCACACCATCGCCAGTGGAGGTTTTCTAGTACAAATAATGTAGATTCGCCTTAAGTGTAATTATTATTATTGTTTTAAACTAAATAACTATGATTTTACGAACATTAATTAACAAAGTTATGTCAAAGTTCAAGTCAATTTTTGTCATTTTCATACAAAGAAAGGTTCACTGTTTCAGACTTGACTTTTTTTCCGCAATTTTATCAAAGTCGCGACATAAATTTGTTTCGAGCGCAAAAATAACTACAAGCAAAGGTTAGAATAATTAGATAGATCAGTATATGTTCTTAACATTTAATGAAAAAAATGGCAAACTATTAACTTAATTTTATGTCTTAAATCGCATTTTACGAGGTGTCCTTAAATAAGGACGCCAGCAAGATATGGGTTAAAATCTCCAGTATCCCTCCACTTAAAAAAAGATCTACATTTAAAAAAGGTTGTAATAATATCAAACCAGTTAGGGACGTCCATTAATTACGTCAACAAAATAGGGGGGAGGGGGGTCTGAAAAAGTTTGACAATTGTTGACATGGGGGAGGGGGGAAGGTAAAAAAAGTTGACGTCAACAATGTTACTTTTTATGAAATAAGTAATGATACTGTCACAGGACTAAGACTCACAGTTACTTCATAAAATGATATCAACGAAGGCTCCTCAATATAATACTCAATTCTTTAATCAATTAGTCGCTGTAACACTGGTATACACTAGATCATCACAACAATACTTTCTGTACTTGACTAATAGACTTGTACGAAGACCCATTTCATATACGTCTTGTTTGCGTACAGTCCAAATCTCAACTGACTTGTATCTAGGATCCAGCGTTGCTATATCACACATATAACTTGCGTACTTCCCTTTCATATAATGGTGCAATCTCGTACAAAATAATAACATGCACACCATTCTTATTCCTCATCTAATAACATGCGTACGTTCTATAATATCTATAACAGTGACAGATACACATTTATTACAAAATTCTACATTTGTCCTTTTCAACTTACATAGATAACTTTAAAAACATGGATTTACGTTTATACAAATATATCAATTAGGCCTAAACTACATTTGACATGTACTTTGTGTGTTCATCTCGTTAGTTTGTAGATCTATGTATGGGTGGAAAGTAATGCAATTGTTAGCAAGACCGACCCAAATAGTAAAAAATCTCACCTTCGCTGTCTAGCATAGGGTTGCCAGACATGGGTGTCAAAAGGAAGACATTGTGTTTCAATTGGATAATTTCGCATTAAACCCACAATCAGTATAATTTTATTACAAGAGCTGCCACTAAGTTTAAGTGTGTATTGGTAAACTGAGCAAGAAACAGTTTTGTTAAAAATAACATATAAATTCACTGTAGGCTGAAAGGTAGCTTGCATTTGGTTGGGCAACTTTAAAGCTCATGCAAGAGTCTTTAAAAAAGGGATAATTCATTTCTTGTACAAATGATCACCTGTTTATTAATTATATTCTTAACATGTTAATAGATCTACTATTTTTTTTTAAATTTATATTTCTTTATGCCTACAAAACATAAAATATTACAAAAGCCGTACATTTAAATGTTTTTAATGCTTTGACTGCCGGGCGGAGGACAAGAGTCTAAAAAGGAAGACATCTCCTTTTGCCGGACGACAGGCATCCCTAGTCTAGCGAGACATGGTGGCTGGAATAAGAAAGAAACATAAACACACCAACAAACTGACTGTAGAATAGGGCCTACGTTCAGAAATTCAGTTTTTTGCCGCTCAGTTCACCTAAATTAGGCACCAAAGACGGGCGTTCGTTATGTAGGCCTAAACCATGATAGCTGGGATTGGCAATAGAACTAAAAGCCGACTGAAATTCGGTTTCGGTTTCTGTTTCTGCGCCTATAGTATTTAAATGGTCTATTTCGGCGTAGTTTCAGTTTCGACCAAAGCTGAAAATTTAGTTTTTAGTTTGCTTTTGGTTTCTGCAGAAACTAATAGGGGAACCTGGGGTAAAACCAGATAGTTAAGGAAAAAAAACCTGTGGTATCAAAGATAACATTGACATGTAAACAACATTCTGTGTACTGAAAAAGCAAAAGGTGGACAACAATGTCCCAACAAAAAAAGATGAGATTTGTTTGTTTCAAAAGAAACACAAATGATTTAATAAGCTAATCGTATTTTTCCGTTTTGCCCCATGCCTGGGGTAAAACGAGACATACACTTAAATTAAATGTCAGTCATCGCAGAGTTCACAAACGAAAACTGGGGCCTTATTTCTCTCATCCAGACCTGCACAGCTGTAGTGTGCCCACCTATTACAGTCACCTTGACAGGCTACCCAGCTTTCCGAAGCAGGACGTTTGGGCGCAGCCGTTTTGGCGCGACCGTTTTGGCGCGACGGACGTTTTGGCGCAGCCGTTTTGGCGCAGGACGTTTTGGCGCGATGGACTAAAAACACATCACATCATTTAATCAAATGTCCTCTTAACTTTTACGCTTCTATACGTTTGAACGATCTTACTGATTCTGTTATCAGCAACCACATACTTTTTGCGTGTCGCTGTTGGCTGGTCTCAACGAACGAATTGTTTATATACTAAGTCACGTCCAGTATTCTAAAATATCCATTTTTATCATTAAATCTCTGACCATCTTGTCTACAATTGACCCTGGTTTTAATCACTCCCAACTAGTTTACAACAGTCAAGTTATTTGAAAGGTGTGGGCACTGTGTTACTTCATGAACATGTGAAGTTATTAGAATTTTGTTGAACGCGTAATTTTCGAATATAGATCTAGGCCCAACGTTCTAAGGCAGCGGTTCCCAAACTTTTTTAGGCTGCGACCCCTTTTTACAGTTTATCATGCTTTGGCGACCCCCCCCCCCCCCTCATAAAAAAAATTTATAATTTCGTTTCTAGTTTATTACTGCATTTTGCGACTGTTATGAATTGTAATGTAAATATCTCATTTGCACGATGTATTTTTATTGTTACAAATTGAACCTAATTAAAGCAAAGCGATTAATCATTTTTAAAAAAAAAGACATAAAAAGAAATGTCATTGAATATTGCAAAATACCGGTATAAGTTTATGCTTAGGCCTATATTTCTAATTACAACACGAACGTCAGCTATTGTGATGGTTGACATTGCGTATTTCTCATCGGTTCAGAAATTCTTAGGACAGTCTTTGCAAGAGCACAACTAAGCAGTTCACCTCGAACAATAAGTCTACTGTGTTTAGACTTGATAACCAACAAGGTGGAAAAGCATGTTTACTAAGATATTGTGTTGGAAATGAAAGAAAATGGCGCAACACAATCTCAGTCAAAATAGTTTATGACTGCAAACATTTGATTCATAATTTTGTGCCTGGCATTATAGAGAAATCAGTTCTCTATGCATCGTTGTTAATACGCTCAATGAACTTTGTGCTTTCTCATGAATATCTTAAACTTTGAAAGTGACTGGGCTTCTGGCAAGTACATAGATATGTAGTGTCGGGTAGATTTGGAAAATATCATGAAATTTCGGCTGCAAGAATGTGAAAGTGTTATTTCACAGAATTTATCATCGTTATCATTTTGTCATGTTTTTCAAAGAAAGCAGATAAAGTAGACCAGGAGCCGCATGAGAAAAAAAAAGTGCGGTTCAATCCCACTTTTCAACACTAGTCAAATCTAGATGATTTATTTGCATTACATACGTTTATAGAAATCTGGAATCTTTTAAAAGGTCTGTTGACCATTTTATGAAACTGCCATAGGAATTACCATTAGAATGTAATCATATCATTCACAACCTTACAAGCCTATTCACAAACTTTAATCAAGTAGGGCCTACAGTTTTTAATTTAAATTAATGTAACTTTTCCTAAACTTCAGCATTGATCTTACAAATAATATTACAAAGATAAACTCTTATGGGCCCCGGCGCAGCGCAATAACTACACACACACACACACACACACACAAACACACGCCCTCTTCGTGGGGCCTGAAGTAGACAGCATATACATTTCATTTTCATCCAATTTTTTTATGCAAAAGCTAAATTTCATTTGGAATGATCGGATCTTTTTAGATAAATTAAGGCATGTTATATTTTCGGAGCATCATACTGGTTGCACAATTGCGAAAACAGTCGACAGTTTAAAGATCTTGTTTTTACAAAAGGGCACAACTTATGACGCTTTATATTACTTCTTTTAACTGATGCGACAATGTCTTTGTTGCTAATATTTGTCCATATATCATAAAGTGAGCTCCGATTACTTTTGGTCACTAATTGTTTTGAAATCCAGACCGAACAAAATCTACACTAAATTCCAAAATATTCATGAAGTGTCGGTCGTTTTATCGCCAAAACTACTGCTTTTAACACAATGGCTGCTTTTAACAGAGAAGAGGCTTTTTAACACAACTCTCTACAGACGTGTTACTGGTCCGCATGCAGGCATTATGGTGCCGACCTTGTCACATACCCCTGTATTGATGACATTATGCCAAGTATCCTACACGTAGTATGCGGATGTATCTGCATGTAGGTGGACTCTCTTGGAGACAGAAAGATGAACTGTGTTTCGGCTCCTAGGAACATCAAAAACATACGTTTTCCGAAGGTCTTTGGCGACCCCCGCGAAATGGTCATTCGACCCCTAAGGGGGTCGCGCCCCCCCAGTTTGGGAACCGCTGTTCTAAGGGTTGAATAAAAAAACAAAACAACTTCTCTATTAAGAGGACATATATATATATATAAATAGATAAATAGATAAGCATTTTATGCCCATAAATAGATACTTTAGTCTTTATGCATATATAAAAAAAACAAAGTTTTAAAAGTTTAATAGTCCTATAAATGCAATAAAGTAGGCCTACATCGTTTGAAATTATTCTTATTTATTATTAGTTTAATTTATTATACAACAAAAAAATTAATGTTTTTCTCAATTATTTCCTCGCGCCAAAACGTCCCGCGCCAAAACGGCTCGCGCCAAAACGTCCCGCGCCAAAACGGCTGCGCCAAAACGTCACGTACCGCAGCTTTCTGTACTATCAGAGTACAGCTCAACACAATACAGGCACTGTGTATCCTCTTCCTGGCACTGGCTCTGGGATGAAGAAATGTCCTTTCTGGATGAACTGACAGCTTTACCCTTGCCCTTGGTTGGAGTCTTTCCTGTCAGTATCTTCTCCTTTTTCTCCAGCAGGGACTTTTTATACTGCGAAGATGTGAGAACAGCAGTCTTTCCTCTTTGCCGTGACACACGTTTAGTTATGTTTGCTTTTGTAAAGGATATGATGGCTTGGGGGGAAATGCCAAATGATGATTCGTTTAGTTGTTGTGGAGAAGTGGTAGGGGTGGAGGCTGAGGTGGTGGCATTGCTGTAAGTTGAAGCAGTGGGAGAGCATACATCTGAGGAGGTTGAAGAAACGAGAGGCCTTGAGGTATAGGCTGCAGGAAACTTGGATTGGGCGATTGGATGGCTGGAGGCTGAGGCAGTTGGATGGCTGGAGGATGAGGCAGTTGGATGGCTGGATGATGAGGCAGTTGGATGGCATGCGAATAAGGCAGATGGGTGGCTGGATGATGAGGCAGTTTGATGGCTGGAGGATGAGGCAGTTGGATGGCTGGAGGATGAGGCAGTTGGATGGCTGGAGGATGAGACAGCAGGAGGCCTCGAGGCTGAGGTGGTGGGATGGCTGGAGGCTGAAGCGGAAGGATAGCTGGAAGCTGAGGTGGTGGGCGGGAGGCTGAGGTCATCAGCAACAACAGGAATGTCAGTTGTCTCAGCTGCAATGAAGTCCACATCGGAAAAAATGCTTCTGTCCAAGGGTCATATTCCTGAAGCCTTGAAGCCATTGATTGCATTTAGCATCGTTGCTGACTGTAGGTATGCTCGCCCGAAGAGGGTTGAGATTTGAAACTGAGTCACCACACGCCCTGGGTGATTGCGCAACCGAATCCGAACCTGGTGGTCATAAAATGTGCTGAGCGGCTTCATGAAAGCTACATCCAAGGACTGCAGTCGATGCGTGCAGTGTGGTGGAAGGCACAAAAGAATGACACCATGTTCTCTTGCTATGTCAATCAATTCCACGCTTTTTGTGTGTGCTGCATGACCTTCTAGAATCAGTAGCACAGGCTTCTTCTTCGATGCGTTAGTGAACTGTATGAACTGTCTCATATATTTGATGAAGAGTTCTGTTTGAATCCATCCACTAGAGTGGCACTCAGCCCATGCTCCAGGTGGAGCACCATCTATCAACTCAGGTTTCATGCGTACTCGAGGAAATATAAGCATTGGTGGCATGTATTGTCCAGCAGCAGAGCAGCATATTACCGAAGTAACAAGCTGCCCCCTCTCTGCAGAAGTGACGGAGCCTATCTGCCTCTTCCCTTTGGTTGCCACAACTTTTGAGAGAGACTTTGGAACTGTGTAAACACCCGTCTCATCACAATTCCAGATCCTGTCTCCACTCAGTTTGTATTTATCCACTACATCCTCAAGTAAGTCAAAGAAAGACGTGACTGCAACTCGATTGAATCCCATCGCTCGAGCTGCTGACGTTGCCTCAGGTTTGCTAAGTGACACCTTGTCTGCATGCCGGGCCATAAACCCCCTGTACCAGTAGTACCCTAACCCGTAGCCAGCCACTCCATTTTCATGATTGAACTTGTTGGCCTTTCCATTTTTGTCCGCAAGCTCATAGGCAAGTTTACGAAGTTCGTATGAAGAAAAACCATCTGCTGCACGTAGCTGACAAGCTCCTCTTCTTCCTCTTCTGTAAAGACAGTTGCAATTGATCCAAGGGCTGAAAAACATTTTTATAAATAATAATTCTGATAAAATATAATATTTTTTTAATAAAAAAAAAACAATGCAATCATACACGTAATCTACATACAAACACACATGGCCGCGCGCATACATGCTCACATGCATTGCCCTACATTATATGTTCATCTCTTTCTTGTCTCTCTTATACACAGACATAGGCTATAGCCTACAGCATACATTTATATAGGGCTACTCTCCTCTCTTTCCCTCCCGTATTTCTTGTACACACACACAGAATTTGTGGCTACACTTAATCTACACGCATACATTCACTGCATGCACACATATTCATAAGCCACTAATCTCCTCTTCACACAAAGACATGCTCAGAGAGAGAGAGAGAGAGAGAGAGAGAGAGAGAGAGAGAGAGAGAGAGAGAGAGAGAGAGAGAGAGAGAGAGAGAGAGAGAGAGAGAGAGAAAGTTTTGTTGTTGATTTTTTGTAGAAAAAAAAATACTAACCCGTTTTGCATACTTCGTCAACAGCACCAGGAGTCTTCCTAAGCTTTGCTACTCTTCGTTCTATGGCTCCTTTAGGTACACTTAGGGTTGCCAGTTGCCAGATACATGGGTACCAAAAGGAGGACACTGATAACCAAAAAGGAGGACAAAGGAGGACACATGGGTACCAAAAGGAGGACACATTGAGTGTTTCATTTAAATCCTTTAAAAAATTCAATTGAATGCGGATTTAACCAACAATAGGCCTAAGTACAATTTTAAAACAATGGTTTACAGTAATTATCTATTAGTAAATGAACCAAGAAAAAGTAAGCTTAGGCCTATTGTAAAAAATAAAATTAAATAAAAATTCAGTTGACTTTTGTTTCAAAATTAAGGCTTATTTGAAAATTAAACAGTAAATTCTACAAATAGGCCTAATACATTATCATCTTTCTAAATTATACTATATATTTCGCTGACGAGCCAACTTTTTGCAGAAGATCCTCGTTAGCAAGCACAAATGTATAAAACTGTTCAAATGTGAGGTTTTTCAAGTTGTACATTGTAAGAATGATGCCCATTACAGAATTAACTGAGAGTCTTCTTCTTTTCTTTGTCCATTGAGGCCGGCCTCACACTTTCTTCCTTGGATCCTTGAGTCCGACTTTGTGAGGTCGCCACTATCCTGCGGTTAGTTTACCAGACAGTCAACCACGATGACAACCCGGGTTCTATCCCTACCGCCGACCGATCCCTGACGCCCTGCACGAGTTTTGGGCCTAGTGGACGTAATAATCTTCTTTATAGACGGAACGTCTATAAAATTATAAGATAATTGAGCGTTTATCTATTAAAATAATCTTTCCACATTACCATTGTGTCCAAGGATACAGAAAAAAAGTTCAAAATGTTTAGTAACTCAGTAAAGCAACTTTCATTTGGGCAACTTTGAAAAAACAAACTCCACTGCTCATGCAAGAGTCTTTGAAAAAACAGTTCATTCTTTTCTTGTACAAATGATTTGAGATTGCAATATTGGTCAAACAATATTACCGGTACGGAAAAAAATTACAAGGGAGTGAATAAACCACTCAATGGTTAGCGCAATTTTCACCTTCCTAATTAATTGAACTAGATCCATCCTACTTGTAAACTGGGACAAACGTTTTTCGATGTGGCTGAATAGTTCTTGAAATAGGATCTTCACCTTCACACCAAAACTTGCATCTTTAGCCCTAACTGTTTGTCTTAATACTTTTGTGATTCACTAGCATAGGATCTATCCCCGGCTATCTCTTGTAACCATAAAGCTGTTACATATGTAAATTTGAATGTATGTGTGCAAGGGGAGGTGAGGTGGGAAAATTGATAAGATCGGTGCACAAGTCACCTAAGAACACAACAGATAACACATTCTAATTCATTACATTTCCTGCTAAATACTCCAGAGTTTTGCTTTACCCAACCGAGCCATTTATTGAGAGTAAATAAGAACATAAAAAGTGAAAAAAGTATTCTTAAAACCTTCGTTGTACAAAAGCCGGACATTTTATGGGTTTTTAGCTTTGCCTGCCGGACGGAGGACACAGGGCTAAAAAGGAGGACATGTCCTCCTTTTGCCGGACGTCTGGCAACCCTAGGTACACCATACAACTCGGAAGATTTCCTGTACCCGTGATCACCATTAGCGATACCCGCACGGGGTTTTGCCACGTACACAATACAGATACAGATACCATTGAGGACAGACAAGACGGCTTGCTGCATATATGTCTCATCCCATGACTGGCGTGTAGTCTTCCTGATGTAATTTCTTACCATCTTGTGAAAACAACTGTGAAAATAGGCCCCAATTACAAAAACCATAAAGTAGTTGTCATGGTAATCGCCAAAAGTAGTAGTAGTAGTACGTAGCAGTAGCAGTAGTAGTAGTAGGCCTATGTGTCATAATTTAATGACCCTGTAAATGGGGTAAAACAAGACAGCGTCTTATTTTGCCCCATTGTTTTGTCTTGTTTTACCCCAACATGCCCTTGTTCACAAAGCCTCCAAACTACACACTGCCACGCTTAAGTAGGTCAAACTTAAAATTCTATTATTGTTGCCCACAGAAATAGGCCTATCTATCAAAATGTTAATTCTTGTCTGACAAATCTGTATCTTTGTTCTTAATTAACACATTTGCATCATAACCATAAAAAAAAGATAAATTTGAAATATTTACCTCTCACTAAAGCAGGCAGTCCAACCAAACAAAAGGAATGTTGCCGGAAAGGCAGGATCACGTGATCTCTTAATTAGACTCGTCGCCAAAAGAGCTGTCGCTTTCTGTTTTCTTATAATTAGTGTGTCTCGTTTTACCCCGCTATCTCATTTTACCCCAGTTTCCCCTATTGACTTTCAGTCATCTTGCATTTGTCATTTTTATGTTGTTTTGTCTAATTTAAAACAAATTATGTAATAATATCTAGATTGTCTAGATATAAAAACCTTATATAAATTTTATATTATTGCCTTTTAGGTTATTAAATCTTAAAGTGTATTCAATTCTGAATAAAATGATATATAATGCATGTAGGCCTTATTAGGCCTATTGTATATACAACTGTATATTACATGTTCTAAGGTTTACTTAAATAGAGTAGGGCCTACTTATAAACTAGTTAATATTACACAAAAATTAGCAGTCTTTTAAAATATTTTGTTTGGCAATTTATGTTTATTTGTCGGTTTCGGTAGAAGGTGTAGTTAAAATTTTGGTTTCGGCTTCGGTTTCGGCCGAAAGTCACTATATGCCTATAACTTTCGGTATGATTTCGTTTTCATCCGAAATTAAAAAAAATAATTTAAAAGTTTCCCTAAGCTTACCCCTGGTCTACAGACTAATATATTTTTGCTGACTTCGATATAATAGGTGAAACATTAAAATTACGTCGATTAGGCTACATAGATCTATTTAGTAATTTTTACGTTTTAATTTCTAATTTTCTGGACAAATTTTATTGTATGACATAAAAATGAGATAAAAATATATTAGTATCAGTGGCGTCGCCAGTATTGCAAAGAGTGGGTGGCAAATAGTGCAAGTTAGCTTGTAGGGGACAGGGAAGTAATCTACCGTGTGTATAATGTGTGTGTGTGGACAATAATGCAAGAAGGAATAGCGAACATATGGTTAAAATAAAAGGCTAATTAACAACTGGTGCACATTTCCCCTTAAACTATTTAACAATAAACATTTTACCAAGAGCTCATTAGTAAAACGTAAAATTAGAAGAGATAAAATATTTCTATTAAAAGAACAAGAGTAAACAAAAAGGAAAGAAATATTGTTAAAATCCTTGGATTGGAAAAAAATTGTGGGAGGTGCTATATAGTGAGGGGGGCAGGAACCAAATTGCACCCCTTTTGTGGCTAGTCCTATGAGAGTTATAGTCAATTTGTTAAACAAGCTTTAAAATTTATTACAATTAATTATAGCATAGACCTATACGTTTCATATCTATTTTGAACATAAAAGCAAGCGTCTAAAATTTTGTTACTTGTTTTGAGGGGAGGGGGGGTACAGATTGTTGACGTAATTATAAAGAAGGGGTCTCTGAAAGTTTGACAGTTGTTGACAAGGGGGAGAGGGGAGGTAAAAAACGCCTAATAATTGTTGACGTAATTAATGGACGTCCCCTTGTATAAAAGGAAACAGAAAAGACGCAACACGGCAACACCATAATAGATACAGACATCTGCTGACTGGCATATGTTTATTATTTTAGCTAAATAGCCTCTTCAAAATAAATCTGTCTACTGTAGCGTTTTTAAACGTGTTAATAGGAAAGTATTCCAAAGTATATACAAAATTAGTCATGATATTTGCACGGTGATGCCTTTATTAGGGTTGCTTCCGGTGACGCAGCATACTTACGATTCATCCATATTGTCCCGAAAATGGCTGCCCTTTTTGCTAATACAGCTTCTTCTCGTAATCAAAGTAAGAACTTAGTTGAGTTTCGTGCAGGGAAAATGCACATGAAAGGTAAAATGGTCCATCCTGACAAAAGAAAGGGTTTGGTTTATGTTTACCAATCAGACGATTCTCTTATGCATTTCTGTTGGAAAGATCGTTCGTCTGGAGCAGTTGAGGATGTAAGTTATAGTTATAGTCAGTTAGCCTATAGTTATAGTAACTTATAGTTATAGTATAGTTAAGTTATAGCCTAAAGCCTAATAATTTAGTAATAATGCTTATTATATAATTTCATGTCCATGTTACTGATATTTTGCTTTGCACAGTTTGTTAGTCCAAAAATATTTAGACTTGTATTATAGTTTATAATAATGGATAATGGGGCTTGGCAAAAACATAAACTGCTAACAATATTTGATGGACCGCCGTTTTAGCCGTTTATCATTCTAAGGCGCTTACTTAGTTAGACACTTCAATATCGGCAGTTTCGCGCATGTCAAATAGGCCGATTTCTAGCCATGTAATTTTTGTAACAGAATTAATAAATTTAATGGCGTCTATTAAAATATTGTCAAACACAATTGACCATAAAACAGGGTATTTAAGACAAACCACCACCATCTGCATATCAATTGAATAAAAAAATAACACATTTTTTAAAATGTGTCATTAATTGTATGTTTTAATAATGTTTAGATCGTTTTTTTTTCATAAAAAATTAGGATTCCCTAGAAAGGTCATTTTAAAGTGCTAAACAAAAATAGGTACCCATGCGAATTTAAATACTTAAAGCTTTTGTTATAAAATATATTATGGCAGGTTTCACAATAAGGTTTTAAAAAGTTCTCTTTTTAAACAAAATATATATTTTAAGCTTTGTCACTGTATTATATATCATTTTAAAGCCTAGAAACTGAGGAATCTGAATATGAAGGTTAGAAAGTCAGCCGACTTTCCAATGTTTTATAATTAATAATTTTAAGATCGAGAAATTCCGTCTGGCACAGTTTAGCCGGCAAAAAAAAACCAGCTAAACAGCTGCAAAATATTATAAAAACGTACAATATTGTGTTTTTTTTATTATTTTTATTAAAAATAAACTTATAATACTTGAAATATCATCATTTGTGTTGTGTTTTGTTATTAATTTCACAAATAAACTAATAATTTGGCATCCTTAGGTAATTAGGCCTAGGATATGTGGTACCGGAAAAATAAACAACATGGCGGCCATTTTTTACTTAAAACGTGGTTTTAGCGAAAATCATGGAGAGATATTATTTTTATGTTTAAACAATTACTGTTCGCGTAAATTTAGTATTAAAACATTTAATAATATTGCGATGTTAATGAAAATCGTATACAAGAACTTAGAAATAAAAAAAGAAATGCGTAAATAGCGTTTTACTGTAAATTATCGATAACGGCCGAGCGTGCGGTCCTCGGCGGTGTAACGAAACCCTAATGGGAACATAACAGACAGACACGGGTAAAATAATTATATTGAATCGAAAAACGCATTTTCAAAGTAAAAAAACGCGTCAAATAGAACAAAACGGCTATCCGATTGGATTTATATTTTAAAATTCACTCGAGCGCATTTTAAAATTAATGAAAAATCAATTCAACTTTTTCGGTACCACGTAAGGTTCTCTTGACAGAGCAAGTTTTTGTTATGTACACCCGATGGTTTTTAGCAAATAAAATAAAATTTGAGGCTGAATATTTAAAAACAATCACAACATTGACGTAAACATTTTTTTATTTTCAAAAAATGGGAAGTGCTGAAATCCTTATTGTCTAGTAGTCTATTTATTGTGAAACTTGCCTTATGCCGAGCATTTATGCCAAGAATCTTGTGCATAATAAGCTCGGCATTTTCTAAAGATATGGCTGGTCACTTTTTGGTTAGTGTTTTCTGTTTAAAAATGGCTATCAAGAAAGAATCTTTTTTTTTTAAATCTTGAAGACTTTCATTACTCTATATCCCATGAGACTATTACGTGTTAGTCTATATATAAATGAAAGAGTAAGCAAACTATTTACCTAAAAATAAAATGTCTGGACTACATGAAATTTAGACAGCTCAAGGAACTAAATGAGTGATCTGCATCTTTAAAATATTTTTCAGCCCTCTCTAAATTTGGATAATGTACATGTAGAATGGAAAGTATTTGTGAAACCAGTTTCACTTACATATTTCATTTTAAGCTTACTAAGTTTAAAGTATAAAAAAAAAAGAATATATTATAGACCTATAACCAGGCAGAGTGATGTTTTTTTTTAATACAAGGAGCACCTGGAAATATTTTAAACATTAATTGTATGTTATGAAAGGCTTAGTACTTAAAAAAAAATTCACATAATATTGATAAGATAGTTTTATGTGGTGTACTTAGCAGTCTTAAAGATTGTTACTTTAGTTTTCCTGTTTTGTGGTGAAGGCAGGTTGTTAAGCAGTTTTTGTTTATAATGTGTGTATCATAGTCTTATTGTATTATTACTTTGGTTTTACAATGTGTTTGTGCAAAGCTTATAATTTAAGATCATTATTTCTTACACTTGTCTGCTTGGATTAATGATCACAATTATTTTCAAACATTTGTTAAAACAAAACAACAAAACATATGTGCAAATAGCTCTCAATTAATGCAAAGAATTGTGGGAATAACACTCTGCATTATTCTGCTCATAACACCTATCATTTACTTTTGTTCTTTTTTTCAGGACCTGATTATTTTTCCTGATGATATTGAATTCAAGAATGTCAGTCAATGCACCACTGGCAGAGTTTATGTTCTCAAGTTTAAATCATCATCTAGAAAGTTCTTCTTTTGGCTTCAGGTATATTCCCTTTACCAAAGTTTTATTCCTTTCAAGATGACTGTAATAAGACAATTTGTTCTGATTTCCAAAAATCATTTTTGGATTGAATATTTTTATTGTCTCTTGTATTGGTACCTCAGACATGCCTACCGTTCCGCTTTTGGCGTATTTGTTCCGCTTTTTGATTAAAAAACACACTTTGTTACGCCGTTACGCTTTTTACTAGTTTTGTTACGCCAAATTGGAAAGTTTGGGTTTTTCATGGGTTGAAATATAGTCCGTGTCTAGGTTGATAAAACAAAGGCACAAAAAAGTCGCAATGCTATAATTATCATTACTTGGGTTTTCTGGGTTTATTAAAAGAGATATTGTGGGCTTTTCTAACGTTTTTTGCGGTATTACGCGTGTTTGGCAATTAATATTCTTTTCCTTTACTGTATTGCTAAGATTGTGAAAATGTCTAAACGTCCTGGCTCAGAAAGTTTAAATATGACTAGTTCAAATTGTAAAAAAACTAATTCAGTGTTATTGGAAGGAATATTCAGAGGAGTTTATTCAGCAAATGTGAATTTAATGTTCTCTGTAGGCCTACTAGATCTAGATCCATTGCCAATTGTCTGTGAAACGTAAGCCTACCTACATTTTAAATCTAATAATAGGCCTAGGTCTAGATTTTAGCTTTTTTTTTTTTTTTTTTTTTTTTTTTTTTTTTTTTTTTTTTGTGTTATAAAAGATTGTTAGATAAAGAGTGTTCCGCTTTTTTGATGAAAAATCCTCTTTTTCATCAAGATTGTTCCTCTTTTTAGTCCTTAGGGGTAGGCATGTCTGGTACCTCAAAAATATGTTGTTCTACTTCTGGTTTCCCTTTGTTTAAAATCATATTCATTTAGGCTTATATTTAGCTAAAAATTATTTATTACTTAAAAGGAAGAAAACATTTAATCGTAAATGACAGGAGCAGACCTTTAACTCATTTGCTACTAACCTGAAAATACTAGCCAAAGGGAAGGAACTCCTCATTAAATTTAGTAAATTATTTTAAAATATTTTTTTTTATGACTAAATATTCCCCAAAGTTAATAAAAATTACATCATACAATAGATAAATATCTTAGCTTTCTGGAAATGTATACTTTTATACATAAAAAATGTTGAATTATCAGTAGAATCATTGGCTGAGTGTTGAGACCCTAGGATATGGTTAAATATTTTCACTAGTCCTAGCGTCAAAGTCCGATAAAGTATCATAAAGCCCATGAATCGAGTTGTAATGGAAATTCATCTAAGTTTATATCTGCAGCATCCTTTTTATCAGAACTGTTGGAGGTATAGAGCTATAGATTAAAAAAGTAAAAAATTAAAGGCGAAGACTATAAAAAAGGTATGCAAGATGAAAGGCCAGTGAAAACTACCCGTACTTTGAAAGCGCATCGCAAAAAAAACAAAACTTAATAAAAAAACATGTTTTTTTAACAAAACAAACTATATTCCCACTTTTTTAAAGCCGTGCTTGCAGTAAAAACACCCCCACTGAACGCAAGGTGTAAAATCAATAAACGCCGATAGGTTAGTCACACACGTGGCTGCCGCTTTTGGGCGCATTGGTACAGAGGGGGGTATGCCGCATTCAGTCACAGAAGTAGCAAATTAGTTTATTGCAACCTGGAAATAAAACTTAAAGATTTTGTAGGGCTTGTACCAATGCAAACCAAACTACATTTCTTCCTTTTACTAATAGTGTGAGATTTTGCAGCACTTTAAAAAAAATAAAATATTTTTGATGTTGATATTTGCCTATAGTTTTTATTTATTCCAGCACACAGTGAATCATTTTAATTTTCCACCACTTTCAGGAGCCTAAAATGGACAAAGATGAAGAAAATTGCAAGAAAGTAAATGACTTCCTTAATAATCCACCAACTCCTGGATCATCAAGAGGTGGAGGTGGCAGCGGATTACCTTCTGATTTGTCTTCTCTAGGTGAATTTTGAATTGATCAAATAGTAGTGTAAAATTTGTGTGGTCATTTTCTTGTGTACAAATCAATTTATTTATATGTTTAGATTTAATTTGAACCTGTGATGTTTTTCAGGGGACCAAGACCTGCAAAGCATTCTGGGAGGCATGAGCCAGCAGCAACTGATGCAACTCCTTGGTAAGTGTTCAGCTTTAAAACATTTGTAGTTAGTTAGATGAGTTGTGTACTGGAAGACTTCCTTTTTATTACAAGCCATAAAAGAGCCCTAATGGTACTGCCCAGTAATTGTAAACACTTTATGTAGATGAGATTGGAAGTAGGAGAAATGTAGATTAAAGTGATGTTGTTTTATAGAATCCAATCACTCATCCAGACTTTCCTTTGAAATATTTTCATATATACCACACAACTTGTTTCAGACAATGGTAAAATTATTTGTTTGGTATTGGAAATAAATGTTGAACAATTTAAAACAACTTAGTGAATAATGGTTATTTAAGTTAAATTTACAGGAGGTGGGGCGGAATATACTTTTACCCTTGTAGTATTTGTATATTTGAGTAGTTAACCTGTTGTGTAGTTTAATGAAAAATAGTGAGATTAACCATAGAAATGTAAAACATTTTTATTGCTTAGGTCTAAATATTACATTGATTTAGGCATATCAGTACCAACAATCAATTGAATAGGACTTTTAATACCATGTACACCATTAGATAACCATTCTATTTGACCTATTTTGATATAGACTCTTGTTAAATTAAAAACTTTGTTTTAAGAACTAAAATTAAAGATTTACTGAAATCAATTTAAGTTTTGAAATGAATTTTTTGTACACTTGGTGTATAGAATGTAAAGAAAAATATTAAGAAAATAAAACTGGTCCAATGGTTTTTCTATAGAACAGGTTGAACAACAATAATGTGCTTTTTTTTATTTTAGTTAATTAACATGATGAAGAGTACTTTCCCTTATGTCCAAATCTTCATATCAATTAAAAATCACTTTTGTGGTTGTTTTTTTACTTAAAAGCATTTTGGTTTACATTGACAGGTGGCATCGGTATGGGAGGAGGCTCAGGTTCAAATGTGCTTGGATCTTTGATGGGACGACCGACCAGTGCCCAGTCTATAGTGTCAGAACCGTAAGATTTTTCTGCATGTGGTAGAGATATTTCTTAGCCCAGGCAGACATGCCTACCGTTCCGCTTTTGGCGTATTTGTTCCGCTTTTTAATAAAAACACACACTTTGTTCCGCCGTTCCGCTTTTTAGTAGTTTTGTTACGCCAAATTGGAAAGTCTGGGTCTTTCATGTGTTGAAATATAGTTTGTGTCTAGGTTGATAAAACCAAGGCACAAAAAAGGTCACAATGCTATAATTATCATTACTTGGGTTTTCTGGGTTTATAAAAAGAGATCTTCTGGGCTTTTCTGACGTTTTTCGCGGTATATCGCGTGTTTGGCAATGAATTTTTTTTTCCTTTACTGTATAGGCCTACTGTATTGTATTGCTAAGATTGTAAATATATCTAAACGTCCTTCCTCAGAAAGTTTTAAATAAGACTTGTTCAAACTGTAAAAAAACTAATTCAGTGTTATAGGAAGGAATATTCAATGGAGTTTATTCAGCAAAGAAAAACAAATGAATTTAATGTTCTTTGTAGGCCTACTAGAACTAGATCCATTGCAAATTGTCTGTAAAACGTAGGCCTACCTAGGCTACATTTTAAATAGCTAATGTTGTTGTTTTATTGTTGTTGTTTTTTTTTGTTATAAAAGATTGTTAGATAAAGAGTGTTCCGCTTTTTTTGTTGAAAAATCCTCTTTTTCATCAAGATTGTTCCTCTTTTTAGTCCTTAGGGGTAGGCATGTCTGCCCAGGGCAACACTTTTGATTTTAGTGCCACTGTACAAGTTTTAATTTGTTCAATGTCTAGATGTTGTATACACTCTCAGTTTATTTTTTTGTCTGTAGTCCTCTAAGGACTCAGTCTTCAGGTGGTGCTAGAGTTGTTGTAGGAGACAGCACTCCTCCTCCACCTCGCCCTGTCACTGCTGCTGCCTTACCGTCTCAGCCAACCACCGGGGACGCCTCCCGCAGCGGCGTCAACAATTCTGTAGCTGCCCCCTCTGTGCCAGCCTCAGGTGCCAGTGGAGCAAGTGCTCAAATCCAACTCAGTGACTTACAGAATATACTTTCAACCATGAAAGGTAGATTTGTGTGTGTGTGTTTAGTTTGACTATATGTATAGAATATACTTTCACAGGGTTTGTACGGGGGTCTTGAAAATGTCTGGTATTTAAAGAAACAAATTTCAGACCTTATAATGTCTGGAAAATCGGTACTTTTTCACCAAAACCCCCCAAAAGTCTAAAATATGTCTGGAATCCTAAAATTGCCCCAATCATCATCATTGCCCGTCACCCCAGCTGGGTAAAAGGGTTGCCTACTACAAGTCTCCTGAGTCACTTTGTTCTAAGCCTCTCTTACTCTCTAGTTGGTTCCAGTAGTTGTAACCTATTTTTTGCGGTGTAAGCCTCAAGGTCGTGTCGCCAGGTAAAGAGGTCTTCCAAGAGATACCTGGTGAAGCGAAAATTGCAGCAAGGTAACTATTAACAGGGTTTCCGTGGCCTCCCGAAATTTAGAAAAAGTACCGGTAATAAAATGAATCCTGAAAATCTCCTGAAATTGGAATATTAATACTGAAATTTAACTATCGGTCTAAAAACGGTGTCACAGCAGACGCAGTTTTTATCAGAATGCCAGTATCAGTAAAAAGCAGACATTCGTTAAATAAAAAAAGCACATCTTAAATCACTACAAGCTTAGGCCTATATCAAAGATAGGCTATATATAATACATTTTCAGATCGTAGGTCCTTTTTTTTACAATCAAAGTTATGGAAAATTCCTACTTAGGCTTACGCTACAGCGCCTAATAGCCTAGGCTGTGCGGAGTCTGAAAACCTACTATTTTGTCAATTTGATTTATATATGAAATGCACTGAAATAGGTCATTTTCTATTAGCTTAAAAGAAAACGGTGAAATTTAAGTCGCTATATTATATCCAATAGTTTAAAAATCCATTATTTAACGTGCTTTAGGCCTAGCACTACGAGATGAGCTGTTTGCAATGTCTGCTGATGCCGGTATCATTATCATTTTTTTTTACTTGGTTTTATTTATTATTAGATTGCAAAAAAAAATAATTAGAAAATACTGTAGACAACGAGCGAACATTGTAGACACCGAGCGAACATATTGTAATGGAAAAAAAATTTGTTTGTCGAAAAACAAGTGTGGCCTGTTCTTGTTGTCTGTATAGCCAGCATCGGTTACAGTTACTGAATATTGACTAATCTAAGTCATTTTATTATCCGATAAATTGATGAAATGCACTCTCTGAAAATAGCTGATTAGATATGTTCTAGTCACAAATTGGCTGAATATAAAATCTTTACGAATTTACCAGAGAATCATTTTGAATGATTTGAAGCCTAATATATAGGCCTAAATAAGAAGACAAAATTCCCTATAGGTTTACTAACCTAATCATCTAGTGACAATTAGTCTAGTCTCTCCAGGCATAAGTAAGCTACACTGCTACACATTTTAAAAGGGATACAATTGGGTAGGGGAGATGTAAAATGTTGTCTGAGAGTTACAGCCAGACACTATAAACTTCTTTCCATGCAAATTTATTCACTCAGATATACATAAATTGTAATATCACAATTGAACAATCTGATAGCTAAACTACAGACATTAAACATATGATTATAAGATAATTAATATCTAAATGTTTTATTCCACAGTTCCTTCAGATGGTGCTGGAAAAGAAGGTTAGTTTTTTGCCTCCACTAAAAACAATTTTTTATTACACCTTATTTTAAATTTTTTTTTATCTTATTAGTTATTGACCTATTGATAATATAATCTTAAAATTTGTTTAATTCACATTTTTCGTCTCCTCTAGCTGTGGATCTGGCTAAAGCTCTTAGCCCAGAAGCAATGATACCTATTTTGGCCAACTCTGAAGTTCAGAAGCGGCTCATCCCATATTTACCTGAGGGAGAGTCTTTGCCCAAGACAGAGGAAGAACTACGTAACACTGTCCAGTCCCCTCAATTCCAGCAGGTACTTTGATGGCTCTTTGTGTTCTAGGTTGTCTGCCAACATAACTGTTGACAATAGTTATCAGGTTGATCAATTCTCTTAAACTTGTTCACAGGCCCTGAGTTCATTTAGCTCAGCTCTTCAGTCAGGACAGTTGGGCCCTCTGATGTCACAGTTCGGTCTAGGCGAGGATGTGGCTAATGCTGCTGCCCAAGGGGGTGAGTTGGACGCAGTGTGTGTGTTTGTGTCAACTAGCCCTTACACCTTCCAGGCGTGTATACTTCCACCAGCCAATTTCATTCCAATTAGCCCCTGTGCTTATATCCTCCCTCCAGCTAATTTTACTCCTTTAAGCCCAACGGCTATATTTCTCTATTAAAAGGTTATCTAATGTAGACACAAAAATAAGTATGTAACCTTTTACCATAGTTTTATTAGATAGAGAAACAGTACAAGTTATTTTTTTGCTTTTAAAATAACCAAAATTGTCCAAAAACAGAGTTTTTTATAATTGTTGTTAATTATGACGCTGACACAATTGACAATAGTCATATACAGTAATGACCTGGTCTCAGATGTTTATGAAATTTTTCTTAGGAATAGAAAACTCTGATATGGTTGGTTACCATAATATCCAAATTTAAACAATTCTCTACATGCTAATATCACTTGTTACGAACACTAAAATGTAAAAATAAATATTTTGGAAAAATATCAAAGTTTGGTTCATTACAAAGTATGTAGATTTGTTTTTTGTGTTTCTATTGTTGAACTAACATTTTTCCTTACAATACACTCAACTTTTGTATGGACACAATGGGTCAACTAGTAATTCTTTATTTTTGTTTTTCCTCTGCAGACATGGAAGCCTTTGTAAAAGCCATGCAAGAGGCAATAAAAAAGAAAGATAAAGAATGGGATGACTCTATGGAGCACTAGCTTAATCCTAGCTCACCGAACAGGTTCCATGTTTCTAGCAACCAACATTTGATTCATGATATTTGTGTGTTGTTACGAGAAAATGATTCTTTTAGAAATGATTTTTTTTTTAAATTGAGTTCTTGCCTTCAGTCTTCATTTACTGTCTGCGGTGGTCACTCTACCACCAGCTCACACAATTCCCAGTTTAATAGCAACGAGCAGTTTGTGGATGTTTTGAGAATGATGTCCAGTGGCAGTGATGTGTGTGATGAGGATGAAAGTGATGTTGTGCCCCCTTGTCCCATGCTGTGGTTAGATGAAGTTAGAAATACAGGTGAGGCAGTGGAATACATCGCCAACCCTCGGCACCATTGGGCCAGTCAGACGTCACAGTCGGCTTATAACAAATTGAATTATTCAGGTGTAGCCAGAGAGCAGAGCTGTGAATGCGGGGATACTAGGGGCAGCCCATGTGTAGCAGATTCACTTAAGTTTAACGAGACTGGCAACCATGTAGTTGAGGATAATGCGTCAGTTGAGGATAATGAGACGGAGAATGGTAATGACTTGATTACTCGAGTGGATACAACTGAGGAGTCTAATGAGTTGATAGTTGATAAGCGGGATTCTAATGGGTTGATAGTTAATAAGCTGGAAACTAATGAGTTGATTGATGATAAGCTTGATTTTAATGATTTGATTGATAATAAGCTGGATTCTGAAGAGTTGATAGTTAATAAGCTGGAAACTAATGAGTTGATTGATGATAACCTGGATTCTAATGAGTTGATGGATGATAAGCTGGATTCTAATGAGGTGATTGATGATAAGCTGGATTCTAATGAGTTGATTGATGATAAGCTGGATTCTGAAGAGTTGATAGTTAATAAGCTGGAGTCTAATGAGTTGATTGATGATAAGCTGGATTCTAATGAAGATGATAGGCCTGCCTGTGTTAATGTAGAAAGTATAGACGACATAAGAAGTGATTTGTCTGAATTGCTGCACCTTGAGCTGACTAAAGATACCAATGATGGGGATAGAGAAACTACACAGAATATTGTTGGTGTTGATCACCTGAGTCAGGAGGTAACCTCTGTGGTACAGAAGCTTGAAGTTCCAGACCTCAGTCTGCACTTGTCTGTCTCCAAAACTGATGCCTGCAGGAAGTCGTCCACTAACCTTCATGTAGAGATGGACATTGCTGCCACTGCTGTGAACGTCCGTATGCTGATTGATGACCAGGACAGGGGCCACTTGAAGCCAGACCAACATTTAGCCTTGGACTTGTGCTACAGTAAGTCGTTGGGTGACCTGGTATATCATGACAGCCTTTCAGATAGTCAGGTGGGTCATACTGATAGTGGTAAACCAGTTGTGGAACTGTATGAGGAAGGCATGCTGTTGGAGTCCAAGGATCCCAGTGATCATGTTGGTTTGAGTAATGTGAAGGTGAAAGTTCATGTACAGGAGCCTCTTAGTGAAGGTCAAGGTACAGTTTGTCATGAGAAGAAGCTCATCACATATTCAGGGTTGGTTAACCCTGGTTTCAAACCAGAGGATGATGACGATGAAGCTATTTATATGACCAAGCGGTTGAACAACAGCTACCCAGCGGAGGTGTGGAGGCACGCACCAACTAAAGCATATAACTTTGATTCTGGTCTACCAGATATTAAGATTGATGATGGTTATAGTGATCTAGGGGATACTAATGACGACATAAGAGATTTCCGATGTGGGGATGACACAGTGGACATTGTGGAAGAGATTGATCCATTGGGCAACGTGGAGGCTGAAGGCACGGATAGAACAGGATATGAAGTGGACACAAACGAGGACATGAGACCAGTGTGTGAAAACATAGCCGCTTTTGACCACCTGAGCAGTGAGGTGACGGGAGAAAAACGCATAGATACTCGTTCCAAGTCCAATACTCAAGTGGACTGTGGTCTGCGCGTGTCTGATATAAACCTTCACTTCAGTGTCAGCAACAATTCTCTGAAAATTGACTTAGCCCTTAAGTCACCTGACAATGCTGGCTTGGCTGAAGACAGGAGATTGGAGAACTTACAGATTGCTGACTGCTCCTCTTGTGTGATGAAAACAGAAGAAAGAATCCAAACAGCTGGAGGACTCAAGGCTCACTGTCCCTGTGGGTTGAAGGCATGCAGGGACCAGGCTCTTCTGCATGAATCAATCACTGGCGCAGCACAACATTTATATTCAGATGAGCTATACGCCATCTCTGACAGAATTGAGGGTCAAGGTGGAAATGTTTGCGGTGTGGAGCCCACATTTAACTCCACTGGGGAGAAGTATGAATCTCTTCATTATGTTTTTTCTCCTCATGTTGACAGACACAACATTGCTAATGAAGGCTTGGAAAATGGCTCGCCACCAGTAGTTTTTGAGAGCCATGAGTGCACAAGTTGTCAAAATTTTATGCTATCCAATAGGCAAGGGAAACTTCCTGTAGCTTTTGATGAGGTTGGAGTGATGAATTGTAGCACAAGAAATAAGAGGACAATCACCAGAAGCACACATTTAGACTGTCCAGGCATGGTCTTACAACCTGATATAAATGTACAAAAAACCTTGATTGTGCCCAGCTGTTCTGAGTTGGGAGAGCTTTCTGCTACTATCTGTACCCATGACATCTTGTCTGCGTCAGGCAGCCTTGGTGCCGTGGCCAATGAAAATGAGGCTGGGTCAAGTTCGCCATGTGTCCATACGTCTGAGTGGACAGACATGGCAGCCTGGGCAGCGACATGTTTTGACACAGTGTTCTGGATCTGTCTTATGGTGGTGATCATCCTGTTTGAAATGTATAAATGCTATTGGCTGTTTCTGCTGCCCAGTTGTCTCTTTATTTTGTCTGTTCTTGTCTCAGATCACCCAAAACCTAGTGAATAAAACAGTGAATGGTGGTTTAGAGGAAGGAAAGCTTACCACTAGCCAAGCATCAAATGTTGAAGTTTTAATTAATTACTTGTTTAGAGACTGAGTTTGATATTTACTTTTGAAGTTAAGTCTTAAGGATCAGCTAATCCACTTTTAGCCTATTATTGTCCTGTAGAGTTATGGGAGATGAGACTGAATGTGCTTGTTTTGTTTGTAAGAGTATTTACCTACCACAATTTCAACAGAAGGAACTTTTGTTTTGACTAAAGATTCATCTGATTTATGTGTATGTGTGTTGTTTTTTTTTAATGTGTCAATCAGTTCACTTAAATATTGAGAAACAAAATATTTAAACTCTGTTGAAGGAGATGTTTGATAAATTGAATGTCTACTTGTATTTCTTTTATTTGAATCATTTTTACAGCTTTACAAATAAGATAACAATAAATAAATAAATGATAGTTTTAAGGAAAAGGTTGTTTCAAGACTATATATTATCTATCATGATCATAAATTCACTATAGGATTAAATTCCATAGAATAAAGAAAACTAATAAAATATCACAATTAACTTTTTTTTTCCTTTTTTTGTTTTCCAATGTTCTAAGTGACTAAGTGTTTCAATATTATTCACACATTGTATGGTTCAACAAATAAAATGCAGCATTTGAGCTCAATATATTTGTGTTTTATATCTAGTTTTGAAATTTTGATTAATGAAACAAGGTTTTTTTGTTTCTTGAAGAATACATTTTAAGATTTTTTAAACTCTAAAATCACTTTGACATAACATTTTTTATTACTCTATTTTATAATAAAAGCAAAATTCACAAATTTTCCTAAACTTTCCTCAATCTTTATAATTCTTGAACATTTATGTCCTAGTCTTTTTACTTAACTCTTTTTTTCTATAACACAACGCACATAATGTTTATCTGCTCTCCAACCAATGGACTGTCCTTTTCAAAATCATGCTGACGGTATTTCTTTGCGATGTTTGGTACAACTTTTATTTTGAAATTAGACTTTAATATAGTAAACAAAAAATGGGTTTCATTTTATGTAGTTTAATAAGTTTAAAAAGCATAGTACCTCCAATGATTTATCAGGGCTTAATGTGAGATACTTTGTTTTAATGGCAAATAGAGTATGCAGATAAAAAAAGTTCTGGAAAATGTATAATGAAATGAAAAAGTACAGTTTGAGTGCTTCAGGAATGTATGCAACATATTCCTAACATGAACAAGTAATAAATGTAAATGGTAATGACAAATAATGATATTAGGTGAAAACAAAAATATATTCAGTATGTTAACATAAGGTTACAGAGGGGCAGGGCAATGGGCTTGTGTGCGGATGGTCCTGGGTTCTAATCTTCTTAGTGAAGGCTAGGTCTGGAAGGTGTTCCCAAGTCACCTGGGTACCTGACATTAAGTAAAGGTGGCTTGGGATTGTATTGGCCACACAACCCCCAAGTATGCCATGACCGCAGAAAGTGTAATACTTCACTGGCCCTATGGATCAATTTGACAGGATTACTTACTTGCTTATGATAACATAAGAAAAGTGATAAATATGTAGATTTTATGCCTGCAGTTGTTTCAATTATGAAATATTTTCAATGTTTTCCATTTGGTTAGGGTTTGACTGTAAGTGTAAAACTTGTTATTCAAAGTGCTATCTGTAAAATATGTAGCTAAATAAAATATTAAAGTATTAGTGACATAACCAGGTCTGCAAGTGTTTGGGGTGGGGGGGGGGGGGGGGGGAGGAAGGCAATGGGGCATCTTCAATATTTACAATTTATTGGTTAATTTTTGTCATTTTCTGAACAAACTTTTTATTAAGCAAAATTACTAATTATCGGTATTAGTAATTATTCTTAAGAAGTTAAAAACAACTTAATTCTGACACAGAAGACTAGTTCAAAAAAAAGCTGTAACATATTCAAAAACATTTCTTTGGGAAACCAGTTATCACAATTTAGAACAGCACAAAAGGGTTATACATAAGTGTACCATAATTAATATAAAAAATAATTTAGTATTAAGTATTTTAAAGGTTATTGTTTGAATGTTAATGCTATAGTCAAATCTGATAAGTCTATAACTCTAGGTATAAATGTCTTTAGAGTCATTATTTAAAGAAAAATCCTTGATTCTGAAAAAAAATGGGTTTCTTATACCAATACCAATGAATTTATACATTTATTTTACAATTCTACAGTTTAGAAAATCAATTTCATGGTTAAGAAAATAATTACTGTTACAAAAATTCTGTTAATGTACTGACTGGTGGTTCCTAGTGGAACATAAGGCTGCTAGAAATTTCTGCTTATCTAATTTCATTTTACATCTAAAACATAAAATATTTGCACCATTAAAAAAAAAGCTTTGTCAAACAGTTTAATACCCGGTATGGTAGTTACTAATAATTATAACAAAATTGCCAAAATCACAAGCAGGAAATCAATATTGAGCAGTATTTTTTTAGACATCCAGTTTGATTGCTTAAATTTCATTTATCTTATATATTACATATGTTGGGACAATAAGTGAGGGACTGAAAGATTAATGCCCAGAAAATTATGGATTGGGGTGTGACTGGGCTGAGAAATCTCTTTAGGGTAAATTGAAACCCAGAATTACATTTAGTTGGGATCCTTGATCAAACGGGCTCCGCATTGAATAAGGACATCAATTTGGTAGCTGTTGAGGATAAGAATGGCACAACATATAATTATAATATTTAACCATTTGTAACATTTAGTGATATAGTCCATCAAACAGTAACATTTAGTAATATATTCCATCAGACAACTAACAGTCAGTTAGTAATATTGTAATATATTCCATCAGACAACTAACAGTCAGTTAGTAATATAGTAATATATTCCATCAGACAACTAACTGTCAGTTAGTAATATTGTAATATATTCCATCAGACAACTAACAGTCAGTTAGTAATATTGTAATATATTCCATCAGACAACTAACAGTCAGTTAGTAATATTGTAATATATCTCATCCCAACTATAACACAGTGGCTTGAATTCTGGACAAAAAAGAGGCAACTGGATAATTATTTATATCTTATAAGTTTACAGACGTTCCTTCTAGATAGAAGATTATTACGTCCACTAGGCCCAAAACTCCTGCAGGGCGACAGGGATCCGTCGGTGGCAGGGCTAGAACCCGCGACCTGTCAGTTGGTTTTTGGTTGACAGTCCGGTGAACTAACCGCTGGAAAACTGGAAAAAGGGGAAGGGGGGAAATAATACTTTTGAAATCTGTTCATAGAAAATCAAATAGAGTGGTCAGATGAATAGGACTTTAAGGAGGTTCTAATAATTTGAGAGATAAACACTTATAAACCAGTGGAAAATAAGGAGATAGACTTCAAGTAGAGATATCAATGGATAACAGTTGAGAATTAGTATGACTTGAAATTATATATATGAGTTATATGACCTGGTGGAGTTAGTTGGATCTTTGTTTCAGGATACCTGTTTAATCTATGCTAGTTGTCAAGTGATTGGGTTGTGATTTTTAAATACCAGCTTATGTTAAACATCTACATCAATAGAATCACTCTTTACAGGCAGGAATATATTTTAAAAATAAAATATTTAAAAAATGAGTGAACATTTTAATAAATGAGAGTAAATACAAATAAAAAATGTAAATTTCTTAATAAATACAATACATAATACTTCATACTTGTATAAAGTTTTGATGAAAATGTAATAAAATGTTTTTTTATTTGAATAAATAATAATCTTGAAATAGTAATTGAACAGTGCAGTAAGCAATGTTTTGATTTTATGTGTTTAAAAAATTGAGAAACAATCATAGGCTTTTAAAAAAAACATAATATGGTCAGATAAATATTTATATTAAATTTAAAGGTTCTATTTCCCAAGTTAAAAGAAATACAACATATAATTTAATAATTAATGCTTTGTACAAACAATAATAGGTGACTGTAAATAAATTATTTCAATAGAAATGACATGTATATTGAAACACTATAAATGTATTGGTGTAAAAAGAGACCAAAACAGTTTTTGAATGTTTTGCTGAAGGAGTAAATATAAAAACTCAAAGTGGATAAAATAATGAAACTGGAATGTATATTTCAAAACAGAATGTGTCATCAGGCCTTGAAACTGTTTTTTTTCCCTTAAAGAACTCTTCTGCATCAGGTGTCTATGAAACCTTTTAGTACCTGAAAAACAATTTTAAAGATGAGCCATGTTTTAAATAGAAGTTGAATTTAAAAAAAAAAAAATGGTGGATTTATTACAAAAAAGTCAATAGTAAAGTACACACCGGACCAAACTGATCATAAGAATGGTAAAGCAGCATTTATCAGTTTCTGTGGCAACGACATACGAGGGGATGTGTGGCCAGCACAATGCCCAGCCACCTTTACTTTACCCCAACTAATGTCAGGTACCCATCAGAGCTGGGTAGACTCAGGGGCACCCTCATGTCCTGGGAAAAATCCTAGCCTGCACCAGGATTCGAACTCAGAACCTTTGGATCATCAGTCAAAAGTGCTGCCGCTGGGCCACCGTGCCCCCAAAAAACAGTCAATAAGTAACCTCATACTCATAGATGTAAAATTTATAGATAACTTCTTGGTCAAAAGTCAATAAGTAACCTCATAGTCTCATAGATGTAAAATTTATAGATAACTTCTTGGTCAAAAGTCAATAAGTAACCTCATACTCATAAATGTAAAATTTATAGATAACTTCTTGGTCAAAAGTCAATAAGTAACCTCATACTCATAGATGTAAAATTTATAGATAACTTCTTGGTCAAAAGCTGTGGAAATTAAGCTTTGGCCTTAGAAATATCATCGGTCAGATCAAGCAAGAATCGTTGACAAATTCATTGTTCAGGTCAGTGTAATATGAATCAAAATATTTTGTTAAACAACATTAAAATAGGCATTAAATATCAAATACTGCTATATTCCAAACTTTTTGTACAAGTTTGATTTGATTGATTGTTCCAAGACTAACCATCTAACTATAAGACATTTTCGTTTCAAGAAATTAGAAATATATTTTAATTGGTTAAAGTTAAAGGAATTTTTGTTCTTTATTAATAATATTGGTTTTCACAGTACTTAGTCATAAGCTGATTCCAATTAGTAATAAAATATTAATATATATCAGCACTGTGGTCCTTATTTTAATATATAATATTTACAGTCCTCAAAAAGTTGGGCAAGGCAAAGGAAGCAGTGTGTAGGTCAGAGTTGTAATATTTCAAACACATGCGAGAGAGATCCTCTTCTGAAAACCTCCTTGATGGTTTGGTGAAGTCGATATCCTGGGTAAAGAAAAATATTACAAGTCAACTAACTTAACTAAGTCTCAAAACCAAATATTTATAAATCTATGAGAAACAATATTCTACTATTCCAATCAATATTCTACTATTCCAATCAATATTCTACTATTCCAATCAATATTCTACTATTCCAATCAATATTCTACTATTCCAATCAATATTCTACTATTCCAATCAATATTCTACTATTCCAATCAATATTCTACTATTCCAATCAATATTCTACTATTCCAATCAATATTCTACTATTCCAATCAATATTCTACTATTCCAATCAATATTCTACTATTCCAATCAATATTCTACTATCCCAATCAATATTCTACTATCCCAATCAATATTCTACTATCCCAATCAATATTCTACTATCCCAATCAATATTCTACTATCCCAATCAATATTCTACTATCCCAATCAATATTCTACTATTCCAATCAATATTCTACTATTCCAATCAATATTCTACTATTCCAATCAATATTCTACTATTCCAATCAATATTCCACTATTCCAATCAATATTCCACTATTCCAATCAATATTCTACTATTCCAATCAATATTCCACTATTCCAATCAATATTCTACTATTCCAATCAATATTCTACTATTCCAATCAATATTCTACTATTCCAATCAATATTCTACTATTCCAATCAATATTCTACTATTCCAATCAATATTCTACTATTCCAATCAATATTCTACTATTCCAATCAATATTCTACTATTCCAATCAATATTCTACTATCCCAATCAATATTCTACTATCCCAATCAATATTCTACTATCCCAATCAATATTCTACTATTCCAATCAATATTCTACTATTCCAATCAATATTCTACTATTCCAATCAATATTCTACTATTCCAATCAATATTCCACTATTCCAATCAATATTCCACTATTCCAATCAATATTCTACTATTCCAATCAATATTCCACTATTCCAATCAATATTCTACTATTCCAATCAATATTCTACTATTCCAATCAATATTCTACTATTCCAATCAATATTCTACTATTCCAATCAATATTCTACTATTCCAATCAATATTCCACTATTCCAATCAATATTCTACTATTCCAATCAATATTCTACTATTCCAATCAATATTCTACTATTCCAATCAATATTCTACTATTCCAATCAATATTCTACTATTCCAATCAATATTCTACTATTCCAATCAATATTCTACTATTCCAATCAATATTCTACTATTCCAATCAATATTCTACTATTCCAATCAATATTCTACTATTCCAATCAATATTCTACTATTCCAATCAATATTCTACTATTCCAATCAATATTCTACTATCCCAATCAATATTCTACTATTCCAATCAATATTCTACTATTCCAATCAATATTCTACTATTCCAATCAATATTCTACTATTCCAATCAATATTCTACTATTCCAATCAATATTCTACTATTCCAATCAATATTCTACTATTCCAATTCTTTGGAAGACATGAGGGCAGTGCTCAATCCCTGAGTTCAATTGCATTGAGCTTATAACACTAATAGCAGGGATATAACCCTCTAATTTGAGACACTTCTGGGAAGTCTTGTGGACATGTCACATGTTAGGTGTCACTCGCTCCCCTGCATAATGCATCTTCTTGATAATGTTGGTGCCTGTACTGATTTATACGTTCTCTAAAAAAAAAACGGATGAGCCTTGTAGCTCTTGAGCCTTGTAGCTCTTGAGCCCAGGGCCTAAGAATGTAAAAGGGCACACTAAGATCTTATATGAAACTAGCCACCCTGCGGCACGCAGATTAGACATATTGCGTAACATAGTCGTCTCCACAGTACATGCACTACACTTCACTCCCCACCTGTGGAAATACCCTAAGATTATAATCTCGGTGGCTTGCTTGTATACCTACACTGTCGCCCCTAGCACAAATCCCAGTCTATAGGTCTGGACATCTAGACACTGGAGTGAGGGGTTAAGACGAACTGTTGTGCATATTGCTTCCAACCCACTAAGGCTTGGCAGTGCAATGAACCTTGGACGCACAACAGGGGCTGTCCCTCATGTGTTTGCCCACCAATTCGCTCTTAATGTAAGCGTATTAGTGGTTTACACACTTTGCAAGACTTTGAGGCCCATGGGAACAGTAAAGAACATGTCACCATAACATTAGGGCAAGGGGTTGACTTTAAAGCCTGGTGGTTTACACACTTTGTGTTCCATGGATATGGAGATGACAGTAATCTACTAGAATGTTTAAGCAACTGCTTTCATGAAGTAAGACCAAAATAAATTTTTAGGCGTCGTCTACATGTAGGCCTATTTTGTTTTGAAATAATAAGCAACAAGCATTTAATAAAATATGTATTACCACTGTGAACATCAGATAAAAATGTAGGACCACTGTATAAATCAGATAATTTTCAAAGTGTATCTTCTAAAATAAACGTTAAAAACCTACTGGTAAACTACTGACAAGTAGAAATCCCAGACTGCCCATTGCGTAGGTGGGAGTGGTTCCTATTGCATAGCCAACTTTAGGGAAGATGTCCTTGCATTGTGACACCAAGTCTTTGATGAAATGCAAATCAATAAATGGAGTCAAACCTTGAAAGACAAATGTACAATTTAAAAATACAAATATAAAAGATTTTTGGTAAATTGTATTACTACTTATTGTGAAGTTTTGGCTCGTACATTTCAATACAACTCAAGAAATAGAAATTTAGGAAACATTGAGAAGATACTAAATTGCCAACTATTTTTTAAATTTCATAACTAGGTGAAAAAAATAATAAAAGCCGACAGAATATTTGAGAACAAAAGAAAATCATCTGTCAAGACATTTAAGTTGTAGAAATTTAATTTAAAATAAAATACTTTGAAAGACGCAGAGATGAAACACTTTTCTTATTCCATTATTTGCAAAGACAAATTCATAAATATTTTCTTTCTTCATGCATTCAAACAAGCAGTAGTTATATTGATCTTGTTAGGGATTCCAACAATGTATTGTCATTTAAAACAAATTTTAAAAATGCAAAACTTGAACAAAAGGATAAGCATATAAAACATCACTTTTCTGTATGGAAAGATTGTCAGCTCAATACATAGGGGAGATAATTTGAAAAAAAAAATAATAATAAAATTTCATGTTAAAAATACACTTTATAATAGTTGAATTCCTTATAGTAAATTATAAGTTGTAGATTTAAGAAAGAATATAAATAAGCTTACCTTGACTACAGGCTATACCACCTTCCCTTAAGGCATTTTTTAGGTCTGAATAATATTTTTTATCAAAGAGTGCTTCTGCCTCACCTAAAATTAGAAAACAGATTTTTTTAACTGAATAAAATCTTGGGCTTTTATATACATGTTCTAAATACATTTTGAAATCTGCCTATATCAATCATGAACATCTTTACACAAGTTAAATGTAGTTAGAAATCTGTCTATATCAATCATGAACATCTTTACACAAGTTAAATGTGGGTTTAATAGTTAGAAATCTGTCTATATCAATCATGAACATCTTTACACAAGTTAAATGTGGGTTTAATAGTTAGAAATCTGTCTATATCAATCATGAACATCTTTACACAAGTTAAATGTGGGTTTAATAGTTAGAAATCTGTCTATATCAATCAAGAACATCTTTACACAAGTTAAATGTGGGTTTAGTATTAGAATTTCAAACCCATTTAATTAATCTCAAATTAATTTGGCAATTAAAAGAACAACAACAAATCTTTGCTAAATTATGAAAGTTTGAACAATTTGTCTTTTGAACAATTTGTCTTTTGAACAATTAGTTTTTTACTTCAAGAAAACTAAAAAGAAATATCTCAGCTGCATTATAAAAAAAAGTTTCACTGTATTAATATATAAAAAAAAGTCCACCACTGACATTTGGATTTTGGTTAATTTAAATGGCTATACATTCCCTACCTAGATAGAACCATACAATTTAACATTTATAGAAAATAATTATAGGCTACACTTAAAATACATAGATAAAACAATACTATTAAGTTACTTAATACAGTAATAAAAACTATACAATCTGAAGTCTACACAGTTTAAATACAATCTGACAACACTACAATTACATTAACAAACTGACCACAATAAATTAAACTATTTAAAAATTTTTTATATTGAAGCATGACTAAATTAACCATAAATGACAGCAAGTTAAACAAAATTTTGCTGGCTGCATATTATTATGCATTTCTTTACGTGCTTTTACACCCTTGTAGTATTTGGTAGTCACCCCTAACACCTGCTGATGACAAATCAATAATATAAGAGCTAAGTCTGTCCATACAACGGCTAACACAAAGTGTGTCATTATCTTTCCCAATTCTCAGGCTGTTGATAAACAAACAATAACAAGACTAAAAATCCTTAATGATAAATACAGTTTAACAATAAGGCTGATTAGTTCTTTCAGAATGGAAGAATTCTTTATCCCTTTTGAAATTTGGTTTATTTTACTATTTATTACCGGTACACTATTAAAAATAATTTTGGTGGCTCATCAAGCCTTTTTTTAAACAAACATAAATTTAAAACACAAACAGAAGCATTATGTTTAAAATGAGTTAGACACAAAGCAAAAAGTGTGTCCAGTAAAAGAGAGCTGTTCATTATGGTTGCTTACCTTCAGGGTCTGGTGAATCAGTAATAATGACATCAAATTCTCCAGGATGGTCTTTGATGAACTCAACACCATCTCCTATGTTGACTGTGACTCGTGGGTCATCCAGACTGCATGTCATTGTAGGCAGATACTTTCGACAAACATCCATAACAAGCTTTAGAGATGGTTTCCGATGGAATTAAAGATGACAGAATCATATATTAAAACAATGACAGAATCATATTAAAGCAATAACTGAATCATATGTTAAAACAAAGGAATGGAATGTCTTTGATACAGTCATTCCACAAAAAAACATCTTATTATCTAACATTTCTGTCTGAAATTTTCAATAATTGTATACTGGTTATTTCTAAAATAGGCCTAAAGGAAAAACAATTTTTACAATGGAATTCCAAAGGACAACAAAAATGTTACATAATATTATAGAAGGGATTTTTTAAACTAATCAGATCGATTTTTGATAAAAATGTTAGGATGATAATTTTGTTCAAAGATTCAATAATTTGTATATTCTGTGTCAGGTAATTTAAACTAGTGACTAAAACTAAAACAAGTTTCTCTTGTAAATTAATCAGCGAATTGTAAATTAAATTCATGCTGCTTCTTAAAACATTTACATTATAAATAAATAGCCTATGTAATTTATGAACAATCAATAAAATTATGAACAAATATATACATTATGAACAAACATAAATATTATGCACTAGCATAGATCATTATACACTAGCATTTATGATATGAACATATGACATATTAAACATAATGAGCTAAAAAAAACATTCTAAACTAATATAACATTTAGAACATGCAATAAACATTATGAACAAACAGAAACATTAATAACAAACATCGACATTTTGAACGAACTTATAAGCTATGAAAAAAAACACTAACATTATTAACAAGCATAAACATATTATTATGAACTAGCATTTATGTTATGAACAAACTTTTACATTATGAACAAACAAATGTATACATGATGAACAAACAAAACATTATGTGAAACATAGTGAAACAGCATTTATGTTATGAATAAACATATACATTATGAACAAACATATTCATTTTGAATATACATGATAAACAAACACAAACATTATGAACTAACATAAACACGAAATATGAGCACATATATACTAATAAACATACATTACATATATATAAAAAAATAGCTCATACTTAATAAACAAAGGTGTTATTTTAAAAGAAATCAAACAGTTATAAAAATTAAATTAATCAATGTTTTTTTGTATCAACTAAATGTAAGTATACATCTAGTTTAGTAGAGACTTGTCTAGATGTGTCACTTGGTTCTATGTGAACAAAATCAATGCCATGTCACCACACTGTATATATTTACCAGAAATCAGCCCAATACTGGACCAACTTCTAAAGCTTAGCCAAATGTAGACAAAATAGTTTGCTGACAGGTTGGCAGGAAAACATACAAAACTGTACTGAATGTAATTACATAAAATACAAAAAAACAACAACCAAGTATAATTAATGAATGGCACCAGTTTAGTTGTTTTCTTTCTGCAGATAGCCACATTTTTCGTTAGCTTCTATTATTATTTTTCCATTAGATTACTCTATATTATAATGACACATAGGAATGTAAACAGCTTACAAATTGTAACTTTCTGTTTGAAACTTGAGCAAACTCAAACATTTACTCTGACAATCTAACAATCTAGTATTCCAAATAATCCCCAACTCCCTGTTTTAACAAATAGTATTTTATAATCAAATATAAGCAAGCACTAGAATATCAAAGCCTTTATTGACTAAATATATCAATATAATGAAATGTCAACATGAAATGAAACATTAGATAAAGTTACCTGATCAATTTCACACAACACTACCTCTTTGACACAATCATATTTTAAAATCTCTCTAACAACTCCGCCATCTCCTCCTCCAATAACTAATACCTATGAAAGAATAAAATTTTACAAATGTTAGAAAAACAGCAAGAGTACAAAATATATCATTGACACAGTGTTTTTTTCTAGGTCATAAAATTCTCATTTTTCATTTTGTCTTGAGAAAAAGAATATATTATATTGCATTATTTAAATGTATTAATATTTTAAAGTCAAAAAGGAAGATATTACATAAAAAAGCACATTTATATTGTAGTCAGCGTTACAGTTCAGTTTTGTATTAACTGCAACATGTTTTTAAGAGTTAAATGAGTGAGGGAGTCAGTTTGAGAGGTTTACTGTTTTAAAATATTTCATTTACCTTTTAGATATTTTGAATCTAATCAATTTGCATCTGTCTCATTTGATTTTTTTTTTCTAGTAGTTATATGTAGAGGCTAAATTAATTTACTGTAAACTAAATGCCATTACAAAAAAAAAGTTAATACAGTCAAACAGATGGGACTACAATAATTAATTACATGGGATCAACAAATAGGTCACAACATATCAATCTCTGGGTCATGACCCAGACAAGGAGTTTACACAAATGTATGATGCAGCTTCACACAATGCTCATAATGGTAACTATTTCCAAGTAACCTTGTAATGTATACAAATATACCTTATGATAATTTTATGGTAAAACAAAAGTACTTAAACTGTAATAAATTTATATGAAAAAAATGTTAGATTAACTTAAAAAAAAACATTATTTTTATCCTACCATACCAATATTTTTGATGAAAAAATATAAATATTGTTAGTTAAAAAAATCAATGTTTTTAGAAGATGTAATATTTTGTGTGGTTTTAGATTTCCTGTTCCTTAATGGGGATAAAGTGGCTAGCAGAATGTTCAGCCAAACATTATTTTTAGTTATGACATAGTAGTCTATGACACAAGAAATGACCTTCAGATTAAAAAGCAATTTAACACATTGGTATACTAATTGTTTATACTATCAAAGTAGAATTTAGAAAGTGTATTGCTTGAATTCACATTTATAATAAATAGATGACACCATAGCAATCACTTGACATTAGCTTTATAATAGATTTATTACATCACAGTGTGTATTAAAAATATCTAGCACATTATCAAATGTATAAAATAAATTTTGTTCCATTGTTTAAAAAAAACCACTTTAAAAACAACAACAAAATAATCAGAGACACTTAAAAAAAAAGCAAAAATACAAAAAGGCACACATACAAATGTCAATTTTATAAAAGTAGACAATAGTACAAGGTTTTTTTTCTACTAACTTTTAGTGGATTAGGGTGAAGAGCCATTGGTAAATGTGTTATCATTTCCTGGTAAGTGAACTCATCCTTCTCAGTGCACTGTATAATTCCATTTAACACAAGGACATTACCAAATGTCTTACTGACAGAATCCAATCAATGAAATCATTATCACAATGCATTTTTATTATGTTGTAATATCATACAAAATTATAATAAATAAAAAAAAAATCTTCTTTAATTATAAGTGTAAACTAAGTGAATATAATTTATTATTTTTTGTATAAATGTGGAATAGCATGATTTTTAAATTTTAAATTTGTTTATATATTTTTTAGATGATTTTGTTTCTATTTTCTGTTTTATAATTCAATTAATTAAAATGTATTGTTTGTTTCATACACTCATCCAAAGTACTTTCGAGCATACATTTTCATTTCAATATGTTTCAAAGACTACAATGATTAATGTACTTGTTAAAAAAAAAACAAATTTAGATTTTTAAAAAGATGAAATGTAAAGAACAAAAAGAATCCTTTTCATGCCATATTACTAGTTTCCATGGCCACAGCATACAATGGGATTGTGTGGATGTCACAACGCCAATCCATCTTTACTTTGAATAATGCTTTGTTTCTCCACTAATATCAGGTACTAATAATAGATGGGTAGACTCAGGTACAAATAATAGATAGGTAGACTCAGGTACAAATAATAGATAGGTAGACTCAGGTACAAATAATAGATAGGTAGACTCAGGTACAAATAATAGATAGGTAGACTCAGGTACAAATAATAGATGGGTAGACTCAGGTACAAATAATAGATAGGTATACTCAGGTACAAATAATAGATGGGTAGACTCAGGTACAAATAATTGATATGTAGACTCAGGTACAAATAATAGATAGGTGGACTCAGGTACAAATAATAGATAGGTAGACTCAGGTACAAATAATAGATAGGTAGACTCAGGTACAAATAATAGATAGGTAGACTCAGGTACACATAATAGATGGGTAGACTCAGGCACAAATAATTGATGGGTAGACTCAGGTACAAATAATAGATGGGTAGACTCAGGTACAAATAATAGATAGGTAGACTCAGGTACAAATAATAGATGGGTAGACTCAGGTACAAATAATAGATAGGTAGACTCAGGTACAAATAATAGATGGGTAGACTCAGGTACAAATAATAGATAGGTAGACTCAGGTACAAATAATAGATAGGTAGACTCAGGTACACATAATAGATGGGTAGACTCAGGCACAAATAATTGATGGGTAGACTCAGGTACAAATAATAGATGGGTAGACTCAGGTACAAATAATAGATAGGTAGACTCAGGTACAAATAATAGATGGGTAGACTCAGGTACAAATAATAGATAGGTAGACTCAGGTACAAATAATAGATGGGTAGACTCAGGTACAAATAATAGATGGGTAGACTCGGGTACAAATAATAGATAGGTATACTCAGGTACAAATAATAGATGGGTAGACTCAGGTACAAATAATAGATAGGTAGACTCAGGTACAAATAATAGATGGGTAGACTCAGGTACAAATAATAGATAGGTAGACTCAGGTACAAATAATAGATGGGTAGACTCAGGTACAAATAATAGATAGGTATACTCAGGTACAAATAATAGATTGGTAGACTCAGGTACAAATAATAGATAGGTAGACTCAGGTACAAATAATAGATGGGTAGACTCAGGTACAAATAATAGATAGGTAGACTCAGGTACAAATAATAGATGGGTAGACTCAGGTACAAATAATAGATGGGTAGACTCGGGTACAAATAATAGATAGGTATACTCAGGTACAAATAATAGATGGGTAGACTCAGGTACAAATAATAGATAGGTAGACTCAGGTACAAATAATAGATGGGTAGACTCAGGTACAAATAATAGATAGGTAGACTCAGGTACAAATAATAGATGGGTAGACTCAGGTACAAATAATAGATAGGTATACTCAGGTACAAATAATAGATGGGTAGACTCAGGTACAAATAATAGATAGGTATACTCAGGTACAAATAATAGATGGGTAGACTCAGGTACAAATAATAGATAGGTAGACTCAGGTACAAATAATAGATGGGTAGACTCAGGTACAAATAATAGATAGGTAGACTCAGGTACAAATAATAGATGGGTAGACTCAGGTACAACCTTCAGTTCAAGAAACAAAATCCTGGCCTTAACCTAGATTCAAACTCTGAAGTTCTTGTATAAAAATTCAAACCAGCTGATGCTAGACTAACACGCCCAATTATATTAAATTTAATCTGAATGGTCTATGGATTAAAACTTCTTCCTCTGCACTGTGCATGGCTCATTGACATAGATTGTGTGTGCACAAGTCTTAGGCTGCATAATATAACATCCATAGCGTTGAGGTGAGAATAGAGAGGGAATAGCCACTACATGTAAATATCTTTATAGACACCGTCTCCCTACTGACAAACACATATCTATGTACATTTTAGGTTATGACATTGTGACCAATTCAATGTGTGGCCTCTACTAATTAATTTCCTCATTTATAGTAGCAGCAATGGAAATAATACTATTCAACAAATTAGCATTTAGAGTTGTTATGCTCTCCCTTTATCATTGATTGCATTAGGTTCTATTTCTTCCATATTGGCATAAGTCTGGTATAGATCTAGTCAGGAAATCAAACAACTTCATATAACTATAATTTAAAACATGATTATTAAGTCAAAATGTAAACCATTGATATATATATGGACAGTAATAATCTATATACACTGTAATAATCTAACTCTTTAAAGAGAAGGTCTGTACATTATAAGATAGCTGCAACAACTTTCTAAAAACTTAATGGGCATATAGCAACATATGTATAGTTACCTTTTAAAAACCAATATATCCTGATAGTTTGATTTCCCAGCAAACAAAATTTTGTCCACTTGTAAATTTAAACTGTAACCAGTCCACCCACCATTAATTTCTCTAAACCAGTCCTTGTCAATCACTGAATGACTTTTGTATGGATGTTTACTTTCTTCCATGAATGGAGGGTCTAATAGATTATATTAATTTATATATGCAAGTGTTCCTTCTTTAACTCTATAAACTAAGTTTATCTTTCATTAATTCAATATAAATGTATGCCTTTATTAACCTTCATCTTATAGTATGTTTTTTATTTGTTAAAGGTAATATTAAGAAATGTATGAATATATATAAATTAGTAGCATTTATCCTTAAGTTTAAGTTGTATTTTTTATGAGCTAATACTCTGAAATAAAGCTGCTAATTTTCGACAAGGAAAAAAAATTTTTAATTTCATGTTTTAATTTAACTTACATTGGTCTTATACTTATAATTTTATGAATAAAGATTTTTGTTAAACATCAGATAAATTAAACATTTAGGTAGGTCTACCTAAATTTATACATAAGCTATAGTTATAGTATAATACACTTTAGGCTTAGAACACCATACATCTATAAACTTATTCTGTGCACTTACTCTATATAGAGTCTAGACTCTAGCATACACAGGATGTATATAAATATATGCTTTTACAGCCATTTAAATGTACAAATAATTTTTTTTTAATCACCAATGAAACGTTTTTTAAATTATTTAATAGTTAAATTAATATAAAGAAATAGTCTTATATATATATATATATACATATATAGGGCCTATATATATATATATATATATATATATATATATATATATATATATATATATATATATATCCTATATATGTATAAATAAAAAAATAAATATATATATATATTTATATATATATTTATATATATATATATATATATATATATATATATATATATATGTATGTTTGTTTATATATATAATATATATATATTTAAATTAGTAACATATTTCCTAAATTCAATATACTATAACTACCATAAGTATAAGAGAACGTAACTGAAGGCATAGTCTACATTTTTATTGAGTTGATGAAAACAAATTTTTATTTTTATTTGAAAAAAAAAAAACGCGTATTGATATTTTGCTAAACAATTAGCACAAAAATAAATTTTTCTCTGCACAATAACAAAACTTTAAATTTACAACAATCTGCTAAGTGAGAAGCTTTTTGAGAAAGCATTGAAAAACAACAACAAAACCTTTCGAATGCAGAAGAAAATCCATAAATAAATGTAATATTTTTCCTTTCTATTAAGACTAGACTGTTATGACGCTAACATTTATCGTCTGCTCAGTTAATGATGTGTAAGCGATGTGCTTGGGTGCCGAGTGGGAACTGGAATATATAATATAATATTATGATCTAGCAGTGCGACGAGGAGTGACAACAGCGAGGAATCAAACCTGGTAAGTGAGTGACTTCCCTTGAATGTCATATTGGAAATCGAATTATGTCTACTATTATTGTCTACCATCGTTACATTAAGCTAGTTATAGTTCATGTCATAATTGTTAGCGTAAAAGTGACGAGACGGGGAGGAGATGGAGGTGGTACGCTGAGAAATCGCGATAGAACAGTTTAGAGAGCAGCGCACGTTTTCTTACTATTCTAGGAATTCATTTTTCTCCACAATATTGGCTATAGCTAGATTTAGATCTATTTCAGTCAAAGAGACGTATAAACTATAAACAATTTAACTCGACTGACACACTTCTTCTTCTTCTATTAACCAGTTAGCAGAGCTGTTCGCTCTCTACTCTTGCGTCAATGCCAGATACACATATTACAAGTCTTATTGAACTGTTTTGTATTGCTGTATATTGTGTTGGAAATGGAAGGATGAAGGTGAGAGTAATGTATGTTTGAAGTTGGTTAGCTTGAGACTTTCAAGTTGCAAGTGATCAACTGTTTTTTTGTGGGTAGCGGCAGTGTCTACAGTTGGGTGGGTGTATTGGGTTTATTCCATTTAGGAGTGAGTTGTAAAGTTGAGTGGGTGTATTGTGTTTATTCCATTTAGGAGTGAGTTGTAAAGTTGAGTGGGTGTATTGTGTTTATTCCATTTAGGAGTGAGTTGTAAAGTTGAGTGGGTGTATTGTGTTTATTCCATTTAGGAGTGAGTTGTAAAGTTGAGTGGGTGTATTGTGTTTATTCCATTTAGGAGTGAGTTGTAAAGTTGAGTGGGTGTATTGTGTTTATTCCATTTAGGAGTGAGTTGTAAAGTTGAGTGGGTGTATTGTGTTTATTCCATTTAGGAGTGAGTTGTAAAGTTGAGTGGGTGTATTGTGTTTATTCCATTTAGGAGTGAGTTGTAAAGTTGAGTGGGTGTATTGTGTTTATTCCATTTAGGAGTGAGTTGTAAAGTTGAGTGGGTGTATTGTGTTTATTCCATTTAGGAGTGAGTTGTAAAGTTGAGTGGGTGTATTGTGTTTATTCCATTTAGGAGTGAGTTGTAAAGTTGAGTGGGTGTATTGTGTTTATTCCATTTAGGAGTGAGTTGTAAAGTTGAGTGGGTGTATTGTGTTTATTCCATTTAGGAGTGAGTTGTAAAGTGTTTCTTAGTGGGTAGCGGCAGTGTCTACAGTTGAGTGGGTGTATTGTGTTTATTCCATTTAGGAGTGAGTTGTAAAGTGTTTTTTTGTGGGTAGCGACAGTGTCTACAGTTGAGTGGGTGTATTGTGTTTATTCCATTTAGGAGTGAGTTGTAAAGTTGAGTGGGTGTATTGTGTTTATTCCATTTAGGAGTGAGTTGTAAAGTTGAGTGGGTGTATTGTGTTTATTCCATTTAGGAGTGAGTTGTAAAGTGTTTCTTAGTGGGTAGCGGCAGTGTCTACAGTTGAGTGGGTGTATTGTGTTTATTCCATTTAGGAGTGAGTTGTAAAGTGTTTCTTAGTGGGTAGCGACAGTGTCTACAGTTGAGTGGGTGTATTGTGTTTATTCCATTTAGGAGTGAGTTGTAAAGTGTTTCTTAGTGGGTAGCGACAGTGTCTACAGTTGAGTGGGTGTATTGTGTTTATTCCATTTAGGAGTGAGTTGTAAAGTGTTTCTTAGTGGGTAGCGGCAGTGTCTACAGTTGAGTGGGTGTATTGTGTTTATTCCATTTAGGAGTGAGTTGTAAAGTGTTTCTTAGTGGGTAGCGGCAGTGTCTACAGTTGAGTGGGTGTATTGTGTTTATTCCATTTAGGAGTGAGTTGTAAAGTATCCCGTCGGACCAAATGGATCCATATGGCAGGTGAAACAGCGTTCACCAGTTTCTGTGGCCACAGTATACGAGGGGATTGTGTGGCCAGCTCTATGCACAGCCACCTTTACTTTACCCCAACTAATGGCAGCCGGGTAGAATCAGGGACACCCTCCAGACCCGGGAAAAAATCCTAGTCTTCACCAGAATTTGAACCCAGGACCTTCAGTACGCCAGACAAATTCGCTTGAGTTGAGTGATATATGTCTTGTTCTTAAATGGAATATAATGCTTTGTTCTTTGCGGGGAATGAACTTTATGTTGTCTTGCTTGTTGGGCTTGTTCATTTTCTGTACATTTTCTTCCATTAGTTCCTTGTGCCCATTGATTTAACCATTCTTCCCACAATTATTTTTTTTCAACATGCTGCATACGGTGTTGTAGCTGACAAGTCTTTCATATAGGTCCATATTTGTTTGCTCATTTTCTTAACAGTATATTTTATTTTTTCATTGTCTAGATTGCATTGTAAAGTTATGTTGATGTTGTATGTGCTCATTACGTATTCCATTGTATGTACATGTGCTATTGATTGGATGGCTGATTGGGGGTCGATGAAGATGATTATATCACTGGGTGAGCTGCTGTTAAATGAAGATGAAGATGATTATATCACTGTGTGAGCTGCTGTTAAATGAAGATGAAGATGATTATATCACTGGGTGAGCTGCTGTTAAATAAAGATGAAGATGATTATATCACTGGGTGAGCTGCTGTTAAATGAAGATGAAGATGATTATATCACTGTGTGAGCTGCTGTTAAATGAAGATGAAGATGATTATATCACTGGGTGAGCTGCTGTTAAATGAAGATGATTATATCACTGGGTGAGCTGCTGTTAAATGAAGATGAAGATGATTATATCACTGGGTGAGTTGCTGTTAAATGAAGATGAAGATGATTTTATCACTGGGTGAGCTGCTGTTAAATGAAGATGAAGATGATTATATCACTGGGTGAGCTGCTGTTAAATGAAGATGAAGATGATTATATCACTGGGTGAGCTGCTGTTAAATGAAGATGAAGATGATTATATCACTGGGTGAGCTGCTGTTAAATGAAGATGAAGATGATTATATCACTGGATGAGCTGCTGTTAAATGAAGATGATTATATCACTGGGTGAGTTGCTGTTAAATGAAGATGAAGATGATTATATCACTGGGTGAGCTGCTGTTAAATGAAGATGAAGATGATTATATCACTGGGTGAGCTGCTGTTAAATGAAGATGAAGATGATTATATCACTGGGTGAGCTGCTGTTAAATGAAAATGAAGATGATTATATCACTGGGTGAGCTGCTGTTAAATGAAGATGAAGATGATTATATCACTGGGTGAGCTGCTGTTAAATGAAGATGAAGATGATTATATCAATGGGTGAGCTGCTGTTAAATGAAGATGAAGATGATTATATCACTGTGTGAGCTGCTGTTAAATGAAGATGAAGATGATTATATCACTGGGTGAGCTGCTGTTAAATAAAGATGAAGATGATTATATCACTGGGTGAGCTGCTGTTAAATGAAGATGAAGATGATTATATCACTGGGTGAGTTGCTGTTAAATGAAGATGAAGATGATTTTATCACTGGGTGAGCTGCTGTTAAATGAAGATGAAGATGATTATATCACTGGGTGAGCTGCTGTTAAATGAAGATGAAGATGATTATATCACTGGGTGAGCTGCTGTTAAATGAAGATGATTATATCACTGGGTGAGTTGCTGTTAAATGAAGATGAAGATGATTATATCACTGGGTGAGCTGCTGTTAAATGAAGATGAAGATGATTATATCACTGGGTGAGCTGCTGTTAAATGAAGATGATTATATCACTGGGTGAGCTGCTGTTAAATGAAGATGAAGATGATTATATCACTGGGTGAGCTGCTGTTAAATGAAGATGAAGATGATTATATCACTGGGTGAGCTGCTGTTAAATGAAGATGAAGATGATTATATCACTGGGTGAGCTGCTGTTAAATGAAGATGAAGATGATTATATCACTGGGTGAGCTGCTGTTAAATGAAGATGAAGATGATTATATCACTGGATGAGCTGCTGTTAAATGAAGATGAAGATGATTATATTACTGGGTGAGCTTCTGTTAAATGAAGATGAAGATGATTATATCACTGGGTGAGCTTCTGTTAAATGAAGATGAAGATGATTATATCACTGGGTGAGCTGCTGTTAAATGAAGATGAAGATGATTATATCACTGGGTGAGCTGCTGTTAAATGAAGATCAAGATGATTATATCACTGGGTGAGCTGCTGTTAAATGAAGATGAAGATGATTATATCACTGGGTGAGCTGCTGTTAAATGAAGATGAAGATGATTATATCACTGGGTGAGCTGCTGTTAAATGAAGATGAAGATGATTATCTCACTGGGTGAGCTGCTATTAAATGAAGATTAAGATGATTATATCACTGGGTGAGCTGCTGTTAAATGAAGATGAAGATGATTATATCACTGGGTGAGCTGCTGTTAAATGAAGATGAAGATGATTATATCACTGGGTGAGCTGCTGTTAAATGAAGATGAAGATGATTATATCACTGGGTGAGCTGCTGTTAAATGAAGATCAAGATGATTATATCACTGGGTGAGCTGCTGTTAAATGAAGATGAAGATGATTATATCACTGGGTGAGCTGCTGTTAAATGAAGATGAAGATGATTATATCACTGGGTGAGCTGCTGTTAAATGAAGATGAAGATGATTATATCACTGGGTGAGCTGCTGTTAAATGAAGATGAAGATGATTATCTCACTGGGTGAGCTGCTGATATATTTATGTTCTACGGTACCTAGTGCAATGTTTATGGCATCGACTTCTGCGTGAAAATGTGTGCAATAACTTCCACATTGTGCAATTATCTCGAGGTATTTTCTGTTAAGAAAGGTCAGATAAGTGCCTAGCCCAGCATTTTTTGTGGCTTTAAATGCTGAGCCTTCTGTATAGTCTAGATATGGAAGGGGGGGTGTATTTCTGTGTAACTTTCTACTGTCCCTTGTATTTATACTAGTGTTTTTGGTGGAGGGAGTGTTTTTGTTCTAGTTTGACTGCTATTTTTAATAAAGTATTTTGTTTCTTTTTTTTAATGCTGTATTGTTGCGCTCAATAAGCTTTTTGTTTGGATGGTCGTTTTCTAATCTTATTTTACCTTTAGACTTTAGACTGCAGTTATACAGAAAATTATTGCATTCTACGCATTTAGTTAATGTGGTGTTTTTTTTATACTGGGCAGGGTTGGGAGATAGGATGGATGATTTAGTGCAACCAGTCAAGCCGTAGGTCTATCAATTATATTTCATGTCAAACCGTAGGTCTATCAAGTATATTTCAATTCAAACCGTAGGTCTATCAAGTATATTTCCATTCAAACCGTAGGTCTATCAATTATATTTTATTTCAAACCGTAGGTCTATCAAGTATATTTCCATTCAAACCGTAGGTCCATTAAGTAGGCTATATTTTATTTCAAACCGTAGGTCTATCAATTATATTTCATTTCAAACCGTAGGTCTATCAATTATATTTCATTTCAAACCGTAGGTCTATCAATTATATTTCATTTCAAACCGTAGGTCTATCAATTATATTTCATTTCAAACCGTAGGTCTATCAAGTATATTTCATTTCAAACCGTAGGTCTATCAAGTATATTTCCAGGAAGAAAAAACGAAACATAAATGTTTTTAATGTACAAATATAGTAAAGTATCTTTCTAAAGGCCATGCAGGTAAAGAAGCGCTCAAAAGTTTCTTTGCTGGCCACGACATACGATGGAGATTGTGTGGTCAGCACAATGCCCAGCCGCCGTTATGTTACCCTAACTAATGTTAGCCACCCATCAGAGCTGGGTAGACTTAGAAAATAAACTGGAATTAGCCTGGTTTCAAACCCCGGACCTTCGGCAAGACCAGGGGTCGGCAACCGGCGACTCGCGAGCCGCATGCGGCTCTTTCGATGTCAAGATGCGGCTCTCCATTTCCATGTGCTAGGATTGCTGCCTCTCTCAGGGAAATCCGTGGAGAAAATATAGCAAATGCTGTGCAAAAATGCCTGAACGACTATGAAATCAATATAGATCAAATCGTTTCAGTAGGAACTGATTGAGCCAGAAGTATGACACAAATACATAAAGAGGTAACAACGATTCTTTGGCAAAAAGAAACCACGACATTTTAACGTTTCACTGCATAATTCATCAAGAGACGCATTGTGCCCAAACAATCCGGCCGAAATAGTTGAGGTCATGAACTTGGTAGCTAAGATCATTAGCAGCATTTTGGCAAAATCACTCTACCATCGCCAGTTTATTGAATTTCTTGAAGATATAGAAAGCCAGTATTCTGACCTACTACTGCACAATAAAGTGCGATGGCTTTCCAGAGGTTACGTATTATTTTTTTTTGTGCTTTTTGCTTGAGTGAAAGAAAAACATTCTTCAACGAAAAAAAACATTGTACATTCCAAATTGAAAGAAGACAAATGGCTAAAAAAAATTCATCTTCATGATAGATATCACAAAGATACTAAATGAGCTAAATGTAAGACTGCAAGGAAAGGGAAACCCAGCCCATGCCTTGCTTGAAGAAGTGGTTTGTTTACAACATAAATTACTTCTTTTTGTCGAAGACATGGAGAGCGGTAAATTACTTCATTTTGAAAATATGAAGCAATATCTTGATGAAATCAATGCTACTATTGACACGAATTACTTCAGCATGGCTATAAACAAAATGAAGGATGGATTCGCTGTAATTTATAACCTATTATTATGTTATTATGTCTTTTTCCTCTCAGATATGCCTATAGCTAGGCTGTTGAAAGTATGAAAGAAAACGAAAACAAATAATATCTATTTCAATCATGGACAAAACTCAAACTAAAGGTTAAAAAGCGAATCGGAAAAGTGAAGGAAGCAACAATCATTGTTAAGAAGAAGCCTCTGTGACTCTGTGACATATAAGATAATGAACATTTTAAACACTTCAACATACTGTTGTTGTTTGTTGTTTTTATAACATTTCCATATAAAAGCGCTCAGAGTATAAGTAAATGTAATTAAGGGCAATAACTTAGACTTTTGGTTAGGAGTTAGGATAAAAATAGGAAGTGTTTTTTTTTTAATTTTTTTTTAGCAAATAATGTTTTTAGTTTTCTAACTGGCAAGTTGAGTTTCACGACTGCAATCATATGCATACTGTACGTGGTTGTGATTCTTGAACTCGACTTCGAGGATAAATACGCTGGTTCTCCGAAACACTTCTGTACCCATGGGCCTGAAAGACTGGCGAAGTGTGTAAACCACCGATAAGTTCGCATAAAGAGCACACCGGCGGGCATACGCATGGAGGAGAGCCCCTGTTGTGCGTCCGAGTTACATCGCAATGCCGAGAGGCTCCGAGACTCGGTGGAGAGGAAGCAATGAGCGAATAACTAGTGAATATTCCCAATTAACAAGAGTAACACCATTAGTCAAATCACTAAACTTAGAAACACTAGAGGACAGAAGGGCAAAGAGTAAAGTAGTAATAATACATACGTAATAATACTAAACTCTAATTTAGAAATACAACCCAATAACAACCTGTTGCAAAGCTGGGATAAACATAAAGACAAAAACACTTTCCTTGTCCCTTATGCGAGAACAAATGCATATGTACTCTTTCTTCCCGAGTGGCATTCGGGCATGGAATGGGTTGTCTGAACAAACCAGGAAAACCAGTAACTTAACATCATTTAAAACATTAATAAAAATGCAAGACTAGATTCGGACCACGGATGAGCGCAGGACGCAATAATATTCTTTATAGAAGGAGCGTCTGTAATGTATAAGATAAGATAAGATGAGCGCAACAGTCCATCTCAAACCTGCCCTGGTGCCTCGATGTCCAGACCTATAGTCTGGGATTTGTGCTACCGGGTGACAGAGCAGACAGGTATACGAGCGAGTCACCACGATAATGCTCCGAGGGGAATTCCGCAGGTGGATGTATTGCGGAGACCGGCGTAGTGGATGTACTGCGGAGACCGGCGTAGTGGATGTACTGCAGAGACCGGCGTAGTGGATGTACTGCGGAGACCGGCGTAGTGGATGTACTGCGGAGACCGGCGTAGTGGATATATTGCGGAGACCGGCGTAGTGGATGTACTGCTGAGACCGGCGTAGTGAATATATTGCTGAGACCGGCGTAGTGGATGTACTGCTGAGACCGGCGTAGTGGATATATTGCTGAGACCGGCGTAGTGGATGTCTGCGGAGACCGGCGTAGTGGATGTACTGCTGAGACCGGCGTAGTGGATGTACTACTGAGACCGGCGTAGTGGATGTACTGCTGAGACCGGCGTAGTGGATATATTACTGAGACCGGCGTAGTGGATGTACTGCGGAGACCGGCGTAGTGGATGTACTGCTGAGACTGGCGTAGTGGATGTACTGCAGAGACCGGCGTAGTGGATGTATTGCGGAGACCGGCGTATTGGATGTACTGCGGAGACCGGCGTAGTGGATGTACTGCGGAGACCGGCGTAGTTGATGTACTGCTGAGACCGGCGTAGTGGATATATTGCTGAGACCGGCGTAGTGGATGTACTGCGGAGACCGGCGTAGTGGATGTATTGCGGAGACCGGCGTAGTGGATGTACTGCGGAGACCGGCGTAGTGGATGTACTGCGGAGGCCGGCGTAGTGGATGTACTGCGGAGACCGGCGTAGTGGATGTATTGCGGAGACCGGCGTAGTGGATGTACTGCGGAGACCGGCGTAGTGGATGTACTGCGGAGACCGGCGTAGTGGATATATTGCGGAGACCGGCGTAGTGGATTTACTGCTGAGACCGGCGTAGTGGATATATTGCTTAGACCGGCGTAGTGGATGTACTGCTGAGACCGGCGTAGTGGATATATTGCTGAGACCGGCGTAGTGGATGTACTGCGGAGACCGGCGTAGTGGATGTATTGCGGAGACCGGCGTAGTGGATGTACTGCGGAGACCGGCGTAGTGGATGTACTGCGGAGACCGGCGTAGTGGATGTACTGCGGAGACCGGCGTAGTGGATGTACTGCGGAGGCCGGCGTAGTGGATGTACTGCGGAGACCGGCGTAGTGGATGTATTGCGGAGACCGGCGTAGTGGATGTACTGCGGAGACCGGCGTAGTGGATGTACTGCGGAGACCGGCGTAGTGGATATATTGCGGAGACCGGCGTAGTGGATTTACTGCTGAGACCGGCGTAGTGGATATATTGCTTAGACCGGCGTAGTGGATGTACTGCTGAGACCGGCGTAGTGGATATATTGCTGAGACCGGCGTAGTGGATGTACTGCGGAGACCGGCGTAGTGGATGTATTGCGGAGACCGGCGTAGTGGATGTACTGCGGAGACCGGCGTAGTGGATGTACTGCGGAGACCGGCGTAGTGGATGTACTGCTGAGACCGGCGTAGTGGATATATTGCTGAGACCGGCGTAGTGGATATACTGCGGAGACCGGCGTATTGGATGTATTGCGGAGACCGGCGTAGTGGATGTACTGCGGAGACCGGCGTAGTGGATGTACTGCGGAGACCGGCGTAGTGGATGTATTGCGGAGACCGGCGTAGTGGATGTACTGCGGAGACCGGCGTAGTGGATGTACTGCGGTGACCGGCGTAGTGGATGTACTGCGGTGACCGGCGTAGTGGTTATATTGCGGAGACCGGCGTAGTGGATGTATTGCGGAGATCGTACCCTAGTCACGACAGAATCTTGGTGAGCATCATCCATTGCACATGAATTGGTCAAATAACTAATATGAAATATCTGAACGAGACTTATGTTATTCAGTCTTGGGCTTTTTTTTTTGTTTTGTTACAGTCATCCCTTTGTTTAGCTATAACATATATATTATGTATATTATGTATATGGCGTCCATGCATCCTCCTTTCGCCTGGCTATCCTCTCTGCGCTCTTTGCTGCCAGATTGACCTCTTCTATTTGTTTAATCTTTCGCACAGCTACTCACCATACTATAATGCCCTCAACATACAAAACAAAAAACGGTGGAGCATTGCGGTGCTTACGTTCTGAGCGTAAAGATGTTCAGGGGTTGACCAAAAAGGATGGAAGGGGGCACTAATGTCCTGTTCAGGTGCCTATAACATAGGGTACGGTTCCGCAACCACATGCACTACCTTTCTTATACTGCGGAATTTCATTGGATTATTTTCGTGGTGGCTCGCCAGCATACCTACAATGTCGCCAGGTAAGCGCAAATTCCATACTATAGGTATGGGCATCTAGGCACCAGGGCGGGGTTGATATGAGAACAGGGACGGTCTCCCGTGCGTTAGTCCACCGGTGTGCTCTTGATGCCAGCATACTGCGGGTTTCCACACTGTCGCTCAGCATTTAAAAATTTAAACATGTTGTGGTTACATTTTACATGTGCAGTTCTAAGAGTTTCCTTGCAATATTTTAATAATGCTTGGGGTTCGCCTTCGCCCCTTTACCTTTCAAGTCAAGCTGTTTCTCTGAGCTTTATAACCTAAGCCACTAGAACAGTTAAACGCGTCAGAACGTGATTAGGCCACAAGAAAAGGCCATACGAAAGTCTTTGTTTTCAGAGGGATATAACAGATGTTTAGGCATTAAGCGTTTTTTATAGTCGGAGCTTAACCCAGCAGATATCCGCTGTGTGAAAAAAATATTTGTAAATAATTCGTGCACCTCCACTACAACTAGATCTACACACGTCCCTGACCAATACTTTTCACCCATACGCCAAACAGACATAAACACGCTTATACACACATATACACACACACGTATGTTCGTTGACCTAAATGTTTGGAAGTAGCACGTGTAACAGACAGCACTAATCTCCCAGTAGGCCAATAATTAGATCTAATGCGGTAATGTTGGGATAATTATTTTTTTACTTCAATTACAGGCAAACCTCGGCTGATATACGGCCAATCTGATTTTCCTATCAAGCCTGGCGGCCTTCTAGGTTTATAGGCTAGTATTCATTCTGGTCTGGCCTAATAGGCCGTCTGTTTTAGTAGCTCATGACTGCTAGCAGCAATTTAACGCAAGCTTTAACCCCTGTGTATTTTTCTATATAACTCATGTTATTTTAAGGAAACTTCGGCACCACGTTTGCATATATCGGCGTTAAAACGAATTCAGATTTCGTCCATATTTTTCGAACATTTAGTTTTTTTCTGGATTTTATTTTGATAGCAAGTAACTCATATGTTGTAGGCCCTAAGTATAAATGCCCGCAAGTAGGCTATGTTTTCTAGTCAGCTAGCAAAGTAATATCCTAAGTAGGCCTATTGATCTTATTTTGAACCGTAGCCTCGGACACTGAGAGAATCTGAGACAAGAGAGTCTTTTAAAAAGAACTTAAAGACCTTTTTCTATTTGGCTTGTGGATGTGTGCTGTACATACTAACAGGCCTGGTTTAACCATCAGGCAAACAAGGCACGTGCCTAGGGCACCAATCGTTTGGGGGGCACCACAAGTCCTCAAGAAAAATGTGTATTAGTGCTTGAAATTTGTTGTGACCCGCTTCAGTCTGCTGAAGATGGTGATAAAGATCAGGGCCGTATTTAGGATTGTGGGGGCCCTGTTCCCAAATGTGGGGTTCCTCGTGTCCTCGCCCCTGCCTTCCACATACGTCAGAAAAGTGTCGTTATTTCATGCTACGTTCTGTAAAAGCATAAATAAATTTTATGTTGCGCTTAGCTTGATTGGACTGGAGCGCTTAAAATTGTAGGGGAATAAATGAATTTTATTTTACATTTTCAACGAAAGAATGGGGATGTCAGTAAAAAAAAATTCTTTAGGGGATTTATTGGGCGCCCCTCTTGTGTGGGGCCCCCTGTTCCAACGGAACATGTGGAACATGCCTTAATACGCCACTGACCTTAGGCTACACCAATATTTGACACACTATACTGCTTTATAACTAGATCTAATGAGTATTTAAGATAAGATAAGATAAGATTGCTTTATTGATCCAAATAAATGGAAAATTGACTTGATTACAAAAATTCCGTCTTTCAACATTCCTAAAACAAAAATAAAGAACCATTTATACTCAAACACAATAGACATTCACGCACACTATCATACCATTTATCATACAAGAAAAAATGTAGGCCTATTTTTTAGGAGTCAGCTATTGAGCCATTGTATTTCCTGGCTGAAAGATGGTTCTTTTGAAAGAAACTCGGCAGCATTTTGGGGATGACTCTTTACACTAGCAGATATTAGCCTAGGCTAAACAAGTTATGTTTCTTTTACGTTATTTGGCCTGATGGAATACTTTACCTTTTTTTTAAACAGTTGTAAAAACATTTCCTGCATTACTTGTTTGTCTATTTAACCTTACCCGGTAATAAGTTTATCGTTTAAACTTTGAAACAATAATAATAATAACAATTGAATAATATAATGCTGTTAAAAGTCTCTAATTATATTTACTACATTAATAAAAACAAAATTTGTTTTAGAATCATATCATATCATATCATATCATATCATATCATATATATATATAAATCTCAAAAGGAATATGTATGTGGCTGGCTGGCTGGCTGGGTATGTACATACCGCATAATCTTTTTAAATACTGGACATAAAAACGTGAAATTTTCTACAAAAATTCTTTGCGTTACGGCGGTGAACACTGTCAAGGTTTTAAAAAAAATAAAATGACCGCAGTGGTCAGTTTAGTCAAAAAACGCGAAAAAAACGACATATTTTGCGTTCATGTTGAATTTGCCGTTCCAACTTTTTATAGTTTTTCGATCGATCGCGCTAAAAAAATAAAAAAAAGGATGGCGTTGAGATTTTTTTCAGGATGACGTCATCAAAGTTTGCGCAGAGATAGCTAGCCGGCTTTTCGTTATGACGTCATCAAATTTTGCGTATTCATTTAAAATTAACTTTGCTTCAACCTTTGCTAATGTACTTTATGAATGAATAGAACAAAATATATTCACGTTTTAATTTGCGTCGTAATTTATAGCGGGATATTTTTAAATTGTTATAATGGGTAATGATTAATGGTTTTAATGGGTATCTTACGTTGTATCTGGCAAATACAAAATTCCTTCACGTTTTTATTCGTGTTGTATATGTCCACAGAATAGGTATAAAACAGAATGCGCAATCGCATTTTATTTCTGTTTTGGGCAGTAATACCGACGCCATACTAAGCTTATTTAAACGCAGCGGTCCTGGTTACACTCTATATTTATGCTTATTTAGCCTACAACGTCCTTTTCTTCAAATCTACAAGTTCGAACACCCAAAGCTAATATTTCAGGCAAAATGTGCATAAACGGTTGTGTAATAAACTACAACAATGATGCGAAAACGACTGATTATCGTAAAAAAGAGCATGTCAAACTGCATGGCTTTCCTGACTCCATAAAGGATAAACAACAGCATAAACAACCTCATATTAACTCATTATGAATTATATGCCTATTTCCCTTCATAATTTTAAAAGTTTATTTTGGTTTAAAAAGTATATATATTTATGTACCGGTAGCCGCAGCAATTTAGTTACCGGTACCGAGCTACGTCTAAGCCATTTTTTTTTTCAAATCAGTACCGGGTAATAAATATTTTTACATCATATTGGCCTAATCATATAATGTTCAAAACAAAATGGGTAATTAAGTCAAATTTATATAAAACTAAGCCTATAACGAAAGATAATGAAGGCCCTATATATATTGTATATATTTATGGAAGACGTAGATATCATGTCTCATTTTACTATAGTAGCGTCTCTAGCGACCGCTGCATTGCGGAAAATGGTAACTTTTAGTGAGTGCGTATATAGGGATTGTGCATTCTGTTCTATACCTATTCTGTGTATACGTGTTATAAACTTTGTAGCGGGAAATTGTTCAATTGCTAGGCAATGTTTAAATTGCCGAGCTCAACGTTTTAAAGTTTTATTTTATATCGTATACGTATTATAAACTATGTAGCGGGAAATTTTTATATTGCCGGGCAATGTTTAAATTTGCCGGACCAACTTTTAAAAGTTTTAATTCATGTCTTATACGTTGTATAAACTATGATTCATATCGGTTTCAGTTGTTATTGTTTTTCCTGTTGAATTTAAAATTTAATTCTAAGTTTGCCTCCAAAGCAACAATAAATAAATAGCAAATAACACCAACAAAAACAAAAAAAAATAAAAAAAATATTGATCTACGACGAATGTTGTAGCAAAAAAATATATCAAACAATCATTTTCGAATTAACAGTACTTTTTAAAAGACATGTGAGTTCTGATTTACAGAAAGAGTTTAATTACCCAATAAACTCACAAAATTCGATCATAGTGGTCATACTTTGAGCAAGAAATAAAAAAAAATTATTGTTATTTGTTTTTCCTTTTTAGTTGTATATTGAATTGGTGTATAATAAAGTGTGCAAAACAAAAATAAATTTAAAAGATACTGACCACAAAAAAAAAAAACATACTACTTTATGTATGTTGCAAAAACAAAACTAAAAAACTATAATGTGTCAAGCATATTCTAAAAAAAAGCCCGTTCGAAGAATCGGGCACATAACGGCTTGTATATATATAAATCTCAAAAGGAATATGTATGTATGTATGTGGCTGGCTGGCTGGCTGGGTATGTACATACCGCATAATCTTTTTAAATACTGGACATAAAAATTTGAAATTTGCTACAAATATTCTTTGCGTTACGGCGGTGAACACTGTCAAGGTTTTAAAAAAATTAAAATGACCGCAGTGGTCAGTTTGGTCAAAAAACGCGAATAAAACGACACATTTTGGGTTCATGTTGAATTTGCCGTTCCAACTTTTTATAGTTTTTCGTCACAAAGTTAGAAAAAAAAAGGATGCGCTGAGATTATTTTTATGACGTCATCAGTCTTTGCGCATGGATTTTATAGCAATGAAGGGACATTTTTCATTCATGTTTAAATTGACGTCATCAAACTATGTGCATGGATTTTATTATCTCAACTCAATGACGGGAACAAATTTTCTTCATGTTTAAATTGTCTACGTGCCGTAAACAACATAAATTCTTTACACTACCAATACTGTAGTTGATTTTCCTAATCTATCACTACTTTAATACTTTACACTGTGAATACATGACTTAAAGCTAATTAATAATTTAAAACTTTACAAACATAGGACAAAGCAAATAGATTTAGCATTTTTTTTTCTGTTTTCGGAAGTAATACCGACGCATTACTAAGCTTATTTAAACGCAGTAGTCCTGGTTACACTCTATATTTAAGCTTATAATTATATGGCGTCATCAAATTTTGCGTATTTATGCGTTTAAGAAGGGAACAAAATTTTGTTTTAATTTGCGTCGTAATTTGTAGAATGCAATATTTAAATGGTTTAAGTAAAAAAATTAAGTTACCGGAAAATACTTTATCCCCGCTTAAGACAATTGCTTATAACTCCATGGGTTATTTTATCCAGTTCCGAGAACTGGGCACCTTTAGGCTTATCGCCTTGGTAACGGCCATTGTTTTAATTACCGGGCAATGTTTAAATTACCGGGCAATGTTTATAATACCAGGCAATGTTTAAATTACCGGGCAATGTTTAAATTACCGGGCAATGTTTATAATACCGGACAATGTTTAAATTACCGGGCAATGTTTAAATTACCGGGCAATGTTTATAATACCGGGCAATGTTTATAATACCGGGCAATGTTTAAATTACCGGGCAATGTTTAAATTACCGGGCAATGTTTATAATACCGGGCAATGTTTATAATACCGGGCAATGTTTAAATTACCGGGCAATGTTTAAATTACCGGGCAATGTTTATAATACCGGGCAATGTTTATAATACCGGGCAATGTTTAAATTACCGGGCAATGTTTATAATACCGGGCAATGTTTATAATACCGGGCAATGTTTATAATACCGGGCAATGTTTAAATTACCAGGCAATGTTTAAATTACCGGGCAATGTTTAATTTGCCGGGCAATTTTCAAATTGCCGGAACTAAATTTTTAAAGTTTTAATTCGTGTCGTATACGTTTTATAAACATTATTTCATAAGGGTTTCATTTGTTATTGTTTTACATGTTGAATAGAAAAATTAATTCTAAGTTTGCTTCCAAAGCAACAATAAATAAATAAAAAGCAAAAAAACAAAAACAACACAACATAGGTCTGCGACTTAATGTTTGTCGTAAAAAAAATATATCAAACAATCATTAAAAAAAAAAGTAGTGTCGAATGTTCTTAATCAATGAATAGAACAAAATATATTCATGTTTTAATTTGCGTCGTAATTTATAGCGGGCAATTTTGTAATTGTTATAATGGGTGATGAGTAATGATTTTAACGGGTAATTCATGTTGTAGCGGGCAAATAAAAATTACCTCACGTTTAAATTCGTGTCGTAGGTCATGCGGGCAATCTCATTATAACTGCCTGAGTAGTTAGAGTGTATGTAAACATAACTTTTAGCCGGTTCGGAGGACCGGGCACATAACGGCTTGTATATATATAAATCTCAAAAGGAATATGTATGTATGTATGTGGGTATGTACATACCGCATAATCTTTTTAAATACTGGACATAAAAACGTGAAATTTGCTACAAATATTCTTTGCGTTACGGCGGTGAACACTGTCAAGGTTTTAAAAAAATTAAAATGACCGCAGTGGTCAGTTTGGTCAAAAACGCGAAAAAAAACACAACTTTTGATTCACATTGTCTTTGCCAGTACAACTTTTTATAGTTTTTCGTCACAAAGTTAGAAAAAAAAAGGATGCGCTGAGATTATTTTTATGACGTCATCAAAGTTTGCGCATGGATTTTTTAGCGATGAAGGGACATTTTTCATTCATGTTTAAATTGACGTCATCAAACTATGTGCATGGATTTTATCTCAATTACGGGAACAAATTTTCTTCATGTTAAAATTGCCTACGTGCAGTAAACAACATAAATTATTTACACTACCAATACTGTAGTTGATTTTCTTAATCTATCACTACTTTAATACTTTACACTGTGAATACATGACTTAAAGCTAATTAATAATTTAAAACTTTACAAACATAGGACAAAGCAAATAGATTTAGCTTTTTTTTTTCTGTTTCGGGAAGTAATACCGACGCCTTACTAATCTTATTTAAACGCAGTGGTCCTGGTTACACTCTATATTTAAGCTTATAATTATATGGCGTCATCAAATTTTGCGTATTTATGCGTTTAAGAAGGGAACAAAATTTTGTTTTAATTTGCGTCGTTATTTGTGGAATGCAATATTTAAATGGTATAAGTTACCGGAAAATACTTTATCCCCGCTTAAGACTATTGTTTATAACTCCATGGGTTATTTTATCCAGTTCCGAGAACTGGGCACCTTTAGGCTTATCGCCTAGGTAACGGCCATTGTTTAAATTACCGGGCAATGTTTAAATTACCGGGCAATGTTTATAATACCGGGCAATGTTTATAATACCGGGCAATGTTTAAATTACCGGGCAATGTTTAAATTACCGGGCAATGTTTATAATACCGGGCAATGTTTAAATTACCGGGCAATGTTTAAATTACCGGGCAATGTTTATAATACCGGGCAATGTTTAGATTACCGGGCAATGTTTAAATTACCGGGCAATGTTTAAATTACCGGGCAATGTTTATAATACCGGGCAAAGTTTATAATACCGGGCAATGTTTAAATTACAGGGCAATGCTTAAATTACCGGGCAATGTTTAATTTGCCGGGCAATGTTCGAATTGCCGGAACTAAATTTTTAAAGTTTTAATTCGTGTCGTATACGTTTTATAAACATTATTTCATAAGGGTTTCATTTGTTATTTATTTACATGTTGAATAGAAAATTTAATTCTAAATTTGCTTCCAAAGCAACAATAAATAAATAAATAGCAAATAAACAAAAACAACACAACATAGGTCTGCGACTTAATGTTTGTCGTAAAAAAAATATATCAAACAATCATTAAAAAAAATAAAGTACTGTCGAATGTTCTTAATCAATGAATAGAACAAAATATATTCATGTTTTAATTTGCGTCGTAATTTATAGCGGGCAATTTTGTAATTGTTATAATGGGTGATGAGTAATGATTTTAACGGGTAATTCATGTTGTAGCGGGCAAATAAAAAATTACCTCACGTTTAAATTCGTGTCGTAGTTCATGCGGGAAATCTCATTATAACTGCCTGAGTAGTTAGAGTGTATGTAAACATAACTTTTTGCCGGTTCGGAGGACCGGGCACATAATCGGCTAGTATATATATAAATCTCAAAAGGAATATGTATGTATGTGGCTGGCTGGCTGGCTGGGTATGTACATACCGCATAATCTTTTTAAATACTGGACATAAAAACGTGAAATTTGCTACAAATATTCTTTGCGTTACGGCGGTGAACACTGTCAAGGTTTAAAAAAAAAAAAAAATGACCGCAGTGGTCAGTTTGGTCAAAAAAACGCGAAAAAAACACAACTTTTGATTCACATTGTCTTTGCCAGTACAACTTTTTATAGTTTTTCGTCACAAAGTTAGAAAAAAAAGGATGCGCTGAGATTATTTTTATGACGTCATCAATCTTTGCGCATGGATTTTATAGCAATGAAGGGACATTTATCATTCATGTTAAAATTGACGTCATCAAACTATGTGCATGGATTTTTATCTCAACTCAATGACGGGAACAAATTTTCTTCATGTTTAAATTGTCTACGTGCCGTAAACAACATAAATTCTTTACACTACCAATACTGTAGTTGATTTTCTTAATCTATCACTACTTTAATACTTTACACTGTGAATACATGACTTAAAGCTAATTAATAATTTAAAACTTTACAAACATAGGACAAAAGCAAATAGATATAGTATTTTTTTTTCTGTTTCGGGAAGTAATACCGACGCCTTAGTAAGCTTATTTAAACGCAGTGGTCCTGGTTACACTCTATATTTAAGCTTATAATTATATGGCGTCATCAAATTTTGCGTATTTATGCGTTTAAGAAGTTTAGTTTTAATTTGCGTCGTAATTTGTAGAATGCAATATTTAAATGGTTTAAGATACCGGAAAATACTTTATCCCCGCTTAAGACTATTGTTTATAACTCCATGGGTTATTTTATCCAGTTCCGAGAACTGGGCACCTTTAGGCTTATCGCCTTGGTAACGGCCATTGTTTAAATTACCGGGCAATGTTTAAATTACCGGGCAATGTTTATAATACCGGGCAATGTTTAAATTACCGGGCAATGTTTAAATTACCGGGCAATGTTTAAATTAACGGGCAATGTTTATATTACCGGGCAATGTTTAATTTGCCGGGCAATGTTCAAATTGCTGGAACTAACTTTTTAAAGTTTTAATTCGTGTCGTATACGTTTTATAAACATTATTTCATATGGGTTTCATTTGTTATTGTTTTACATGTTGAATAGAAAATTTAATTCTAAGTTTGCTTCCAAAGCAACAATAAATAAATAAATAGCAAATAAACAAAAACAACACAACATAGGTCTGCGACTTAATGTTTGTCGTAAAAAAAATATATCAAACAATCATTTAAAAAAAATAAAAGTACTGTCGAATGTTCTTAATCAATGAATAGAACAAAATATATTCATGTTTTAATTTGCGTCGTAATTTATAGCGGGCAATTTTGTAATTGTTATAATGGGTGATGAGTAATGATTTTAACGGGTAATTCATGTTGTAGCGGGCAAATAAAAAATTATCACATTTTAAATTCGTGTCGTAGGTCATGCGGGCAATCTCATTATAACTGCCTGAGTAGTTAGAGTGTATGTAAACATAACTTTTAGCCGGTTCGGAGGACCGGGCACATAACGGCTTGTATATATATAAATCTCAAAAGGAATATGTGGCTGGCTGGCTGGCTGGGTATGTACATACCGCATAATCTTTTTAAATACTGGACATAAAAACGTGAAATTTGCTACAAATATTCTTTGCGTTACGGCGGTGAACACTGTCAAGGTTTAAAAAAAATTAAAATGACCGCAGTGGTCAGTTTGGTCAAAAAACGCGACTAAAACAACACATTTTAGTTTCGTGTTAAAATTGCCGTTCCAACTTTTTATAGTTTTTCGAACGATCGCGCTAAAAAAATTAAAAAAAGGATGGCGTTGAGATTTTTTTCAGGATGACGTCATCAAAGTTTGCGCAGAGATAGCTAGCCAGCTTTTCGTTATGACGTCATCAAATTTTGCGTATTCATTTAACATTAACTTTGCTTCAATGTTTGCTAATGTATTTTATGAATGAATAGAACAAAATATATTCACGTTTTAATTTGCGTCGTAATTTATAGCGGGATATTTTTAAATTGTTATAATGGGTAATGATTAATGGTTTTAATGGGTATCTTACTTTGTATCTGGCAAATAAAAAATTCCTTCACGTTTTTATTCGTGTTGTATATGTCCACAGAATAGGTATAAAACAATGCGCAATTTCGAACACCCAAAGCTAATATTTCAGGCAAAATGTGCATAAACGGTTGTGTAATAAACTACAACAATGATGCGAAAACGACTGATTATCGTAAAAAAGAGCATGTCAAACTGCATGGCTTTCCTGACTCCATAAAGGATAAACAACAGCATAAACAACCTCATATTAACTCATTATGAATTATATGCCTATTTCCCTTCATAATTTTAAAAGTTTATTTTGGTTTAACAAGTATATATATTTATGTACCGGTAGCCGTAGCAATTTAGTTACCGGTACCGAGCTACGTCTAAGCCATTTTTTTTTTCAAATCAGTACCGGGTAATAAATATTTTTACATCATATTGGCCTAATCATATAATGTTCAAAACAAAATGGGTAATTAAGTCAAATTTATATAAAAGTAAGCCTATAATGAAAGATAATGTAGGCCCTATATATATTGTATATATTTATGGCAGACGTAGATATCCTTTCACATTTTACTATAGTAGCGTCTCTAGCGACCGCTGCATTGCGGAAAATGGTAACTTTTAGTGACTGCGTATATAAGGATTGTGCATTCTGTTCTATACCTATTCTGTGTATACGTCTTATAAACTTTGTAGCGGGAAATTTTTCAATTGCCAGGCAATGTTTAAATTGCCGAGCTCAACGTTTTAAAGTTTTAATTTGTATCGTATACGTCTTATAAACTATTTAGCGGGAAATTTTTATATTGCCGGGCAATGTTTAAATTTGCCGGACCAACTTTTTAAAGTTTTAATTCATGTCGTATACGTTGTATAAACTATGATTCATATCGGTTTCAGTTGTTATTGTTTTTCCTGTTGAACTTAAAATTTAATTCTAAGTTTGCTTCCAAAGCAACAATAAATAAATAGCAAATAACACCAACAAAAACAACAAAAATAACAAATATATTGATCTACGACTAATGTTGTAGCAAAAAAATATATCAAACAATCATTTTCGAATTAACAGTACTTTTTAAAAGACATGTGAGTTCTGTTTTACAGAAAGAGTTTAATTACCCAATAAACTCACAAAATTCGATCATAGTGGTCATACTTTTAGCAAGAAATAAAAAAAAAAAAAATTATTATTTGTTTTTCCTTTTTAGTTGTATATTGAATTGGTGTATAATAAAGTGTGCAAAACAAAAATAAATTAAAAAAATACTGACCACAAAAAAAAAAACATGCCACTTTATGTATGTTGCAAAAACAAAACTAAAAAACTATAATGTGTCAAGCATATTCTAAAAAAAAGCCCGTTCGAAGAATCGGGCACATATCGGCTTGTATATATATAAATCTCAAAAGGAATATGTGGCTGGCTGGCTGGCTGGCTGGCTGGCTGGGTATGTACATACCGCATAATCTTTTTAAATACTGGACATAAAAACGTGAAATTTGCTACAAATATTCTTTGCGTTACGGCGGTGAACACTGTCAAGGTTTTAAAAAAATTAAAATGACCGCAGTGGTCAGTTTGGTCAAAAAACGCGAAAAAAACACAACTTTTGATTCACATTGTCTTTGCCAGTACAACTTTTTATAGTTTTTCGTCACAAAGTTAGAAAAAAAAGGATGCGCTGAGATTATTTTTATGACGTCATCAATCTTTGCGCATGGATTTTATAGCAATGAAGGGACATTTTTCATTCATGTTTAAATTGACGTCATCAAACTATGTGCATGGATTTTATTATCTCAACTCAATGACGGGAACAAATTTTCTTCATGTTTAAATTGTCTACGTGCCGTAAACAACATAAATTCTTTACACTCCAATACTGTAGTTGATTTTCTTAATCTATCACTACTTTAATACTTTACACTGTGAATACATGACTTAAAGCTAATTAATAATTTAAAACTTTACAAACATAGGACAAAGCAAATAGATTCAGCATTTTTTTTTCTGTTTCGGGAAGTAATACCGACGCCTTACTAAGCTTATTTAAACGCAGTGGTCCTGGTTACACTCTATATTTAAGCTTATAATTATATGGCGTCATCAAATTTTGCGTATTTATGCGTTTAAGAAGTTGTTTTAATTTGCGTCGTAATTTGTAGAATGCAATATTTAAATGGAAGACTATTGTTTATAACTCCATGGGTTATTTTATCCAGTTCCGAGAACTGGGCACCTTTAGGCTTATCGCCTTGGTAACGGCCATTGTTTAAATTACCGGGCAATGTTTAAATTACCGGGCAATGTTTATAATACCGGGCAATGTTTAAATTACCGGGCAATGTTTAAATTACCGGGCAATGTTTAAATTAGCGGGCAATGTTTAAATTACCGGGCAATGTTTAAATTACCGGGCAATGTTTAAATTACCGGGCAATGTTTAAATTACCGAGCAATGTTTATAATACCGGACAATGTTTAAATTACCGGGCAATGTTTAAATTACCGGGCAATGTTTAAATTACCGGGCAATGTTTAAATTACCGGGCAATGTTTAAATTACCTGGCAATGTTTAAATTACGGGGCAATGTTTATATAACCGGGCAATGTTTAATTTGCCGGGCAATGTTCGAATTGCCGGAACTAACTTTTTAAAGTTTTAATTCGTGTCGTATACGTTTTATAAACATTATTTCATATGGGTTTCATTTGTTATTGTTTTACATGTTGAATAGAAAATTTAATTCTAAGTTTGCTTCCAAAGCAACAATAAATAAATAAATAGCAAATAAACAAAAACAACACAACATAGGTCTGCGACTTAATGTTTGTCGTAAACAAATATATCAAACAATCATAAAAAAAATATAAAAGTACTGTCGAATGTTCTTTATCAATGAATAGAACAAAATATATTCATGTTTTAATTTGCGTCGTAATTTATAGCGGGCAATTTTGTAATTGTTATAATGGGTGATGAGTAATGATTTTAACGGGTAATTCATGTTGTAGCGGGCAAATAAAAAATTACCTCACGTTTAAATTCGTGTCGTAGGTCATGCGGGCAATCTCATTATAACTGCCTGAGTAGTTAGAGTGTATGTAAACATAACTTTTAGCCGGTTCGGAGGACCGGGCACATAACGGCTTGTATATATATAAATCTCAAAAGGAATATGTATGTATGTATGTGGCTGGCTGGCTGGCTGGCTGGCTGGCTGGCTGGGTATGTACATACCGCATAATCTTTTTAAATACTGGACATAAAAACGTGAAATTTGCTACAAATATTCTTTGCGTTACGGCGGTGAACACTGTCAAGGTTTTAACAAAATTAAAATGACCGCAGTGGTCAGTTTGGTCAAAAAACGTGAAAAAAACACAACTTTTGATTCACATTGTCTTTGCCAGTACAACTTTTTATAGTTTTTCGTCACAAAGTTAGAAAAAAAAAGGATGCGCTGAGATTATTTTTATGACGTCATCAATCTTTGCGCATGGATTTTATAGCAATGAAGGGACATTTTTCATTCATGTTTAAATTGACGTCATCAAACTATGTGCATGGATTTTATTATCTCAACTCAATGACGGGAACAAATTTTCTTCATGTTTAAATTGTCTACGTGCCGTAAACAACATAAATTCTTTACACTACCAATACTGTAGTTGATTTTCTTAATCTATCACTACTTTAATACTTTACACTGTGAATACATGACTTAAAGCTAATTAATAATTTAAAACTTTACAAACATAGGACAAAGCAAATAGATTTAGCATTTTTTTTTTCTGTTTCGGGAAGTAATACCGACGCCTTACTAAGCTTATTTAAACGCAGTGGTCCTGGTTACACTCTATATTTAAGCTTATAATTATATGGCGTCATCAAATTTTGCGTATTTATGCGTTTAAGAAGGGAACAAAATTTTGTTTTAATTTGCGTCGTAATTTGTAGAATGCAATATTTAAATGGTTTAAGTAAAAAAATTAAGTTACCGGAAAATACTTTATCCCCGCTTAAGACAATTGCTTATAACTCCATGGGTTATTTTATCCAGTTCCGAGAACTGGGCACCTTTAGGCTTATCGCCTTGGTAACGGCCATTGTTTTAATTACCGGGCAATGTTTAAATTACCGGGCAATGTTTATAATACCAGGCAATGTTTAAATTACCGGGCAATGTTTAAATTACCGGGCAATGTTTATAATACCGGACAATGTTTAAATTACCGGGCAATGTTTAAATTACCGGGCAATGTTTATAATACTGGGCAATGTTTATAATACCGGGCAATGTTTAAATTACCGGGCAATGTTTAAATTACCGGGCAATGTTTATAATACCGGGCAATGTTTATAATACCGGGCAATGTTTAAATTACCGGGCAATGTTTAAATTACCGGGCAATGTTTATAATACCGGGCAATGTTTATAATACCGGGCAATGTTTAAATTACCGGGCAATGTTTATAATACCGGGCAATGTTTATAATACCGGGCAATGTTTATAATACCGGGCAATGTTTAAATTACCAGGCAATGTTTAAATTACCGGGCAATGTTTAATTTGCCGGGCAATGTTCAAATTGCCGGAACTAAATTTTTAAAGTTTTAATTCGTGTCGTATACGTTTTATAAACATTATTTCATAAGGGTTTCATTTGTTATTGTTTTACATGTTGAATAGAAAAATTAATTCTAAGTTTGCTTCCAAAGCAACAATAAATAAATAAATAGCAAATAAACAAAAACAACACAACATAGGTCTGCGACTTAATGTTTGTCGTAAAAAAAATATATCAAACAATCATTAAAAAAAAAAAAGTAGTGTCGAATGTTCTTAATCAATGAATAGAACAAAATATATTCATGTTTTAATTTGCGTCGTAATTTATAGCGGGCAATTTTGTAATTGTTATAATGGGTGATGAGTAATGATTTTAACGGGTAATTCATGTTGTAGCGGGCAAATAAAAAATTACCTCACGTTTAAATTCGTGTCGTAGGTCATGCGGGCAATCTCATTATAACTGCCTGAGTAGTTAGAGTGTATGTAAACATAACTTTTAGCCGGTTCGGAGGACCGGGCACATAACGGCTTGTATATATATAAATCTCAAAAGGAATATGTGGCTGGCTGGCTGGCTGGCTGGCTGGCTGGCTGGGTATGTACATACCGCATAATCTTTTTAAATACTGGACATAAAAACGTGAAATTTGCTACAAATATTCTTTGCGTTACGGCGGTGAACACTGTCAAGGTTTAAAAAAAAATAAAATGACCGCAGTGGTCAGTTTGGTCAAAAAACGCGAATAAAACGACATATTTTGGGTTCATGTTAAAATTGCCGTTCCAACTTTTTATAGTTTTTCGATCGATCGCGCTAAAAAAATAAAAAAAAGGATGGCGTTGAGATTTTTTTTAGGATGACGTCATCAAAGTTTGCGCAGAGATAGCTAGCCGGCTTTTCGTAATGACGTCATCAAATTTTGCGTATTCATTTAAAATTAACTTTGCTTCAATGTTTGCTAATGTATTTTATGAATGAATAGAACAAAATATATTCACGTTTTAATTCGTGTCGTATACGAAATATAAACTTTGTAGTTGTTGCGTGCAATCTCATTATAACTGCTTGAGTAGTAAGAGTGTATGTAAACATAACTTTTAGCTTTTTCAATTCGTTTGAAGCGGGCGTATACGCATTAAAATCTTTCTAGCGGGAAATATTTCACGTTTCAATTCGTTTCTAGCGGGAAATATTTCACGTTTCAGTTCGTTTCGGTTGTAGCGGGCGTACAAAATGTCATTCACATTTAAATTTGTGACGTATACATCGATACACTTTTTAACGGGCAGGGTTTTATTAATTGCCGAATATATTAACTGTGTAGCGGGCAATCTCATTATAACTCCATGGGTAGATAAAGTGTATGTAAAATATCATTATGCGATTACATTGAACAAAATTTTTTTTTTTTTAAAGTTTCTTCTTTGTTTCTTATTGGTTTCATTTGTTATTGTTTTACATGTTGAATAGAAAAATTAATTCTAAGTTTGCTTCCAAAGCAACAATAAAAAAATAAATAGCAAATAACAAAAACAACACAACATAGGTCTGCGACTTAATGTTTGTCGTAAAAAAATATATCAAACAATCATTTTTTTTTAAATAAAAGTACTGTCGAATGTTCTTTATCAATAAATAGAACAAAATATATTCACGTTTTAATTTGCGTCGTAATTTATAGCGGGCAATTTTGTAATTGTTATAATGGGTGATGAGTAATGATTTTAACGGGTAATTCATGTTGTAGCGGGCAAATAAAAAATTACCTCACGTTTAAATTCGTGTCGTAGGTCATGCGGGCAATCTCATTATAACTGCCTGAGTAGTTAGAGTGTATGTAAACATAACGTTTAGCCGGTTCGGAGGACCGGGCACATAACGGCTTGTTATTTATATTTATGTGTGAACTGGTGACCAGTTTACGTTGTATTTTTTTGTTTTTTTACTATACCAGTCTACGGTGTATGATTGTGTTTTTTTTTGCTATATTTTCTTTGTTAATTACTAAATTCTGTACCAAAACTTATCCGTTTTAGGTAAATAACGTTGTTAACGATTATTGTGGGGGAAGATGGTTATTAGTAATTAGTAGGAAAGGTACTGTAGTTTGTATATATATATAGTTTAGTTTAGTTAGATTGTGTATATATTTAGAGGTCTTTGTTTTACTTATAATATGAAGCACACTTTTAACATTTATTTGTTACAAATTATTTTTGAGCGCCTGGTCACCTTGCCTGGTTCTGATTGGTCTGTTATTTAATCCTATTTGAATCGGATTGGTCAGTAATAGTTGTTGATTCGCCCTAGAGGGCTATTTAATTCCCTTCCGGTCAGTGTTTAGCCTTCTTATTGTGTGTGGCCCAGCTTTGCATCTCTTAAGAGTCCCATGTTAGAAATTGCTAGGTCTCTTGTATATATTTATTCTCTTGTTATATATTGTTTTAAGTTAGATGTTATAAACTTCTAGATCTGTTGTTATATTTTCTTGGTTAGATATTAGTGTGTTAAGTGATGAGAAGATTTGAATTATGATTTTGTAGTATGTGAATTAAGAGTTGGTAGAGGTGATGATTTATTTAGTTAGAAATGGCGCTGGTAGACGATGGATTTATTTAGTTGTTGTTGATATTGATGGTTAGGGCTTATTATAATTTGAATAAACTTGTTTGTGTATTATGAAAAATTTATTTGTTCACTTGATAAATACATTGTTGTAGTGTGCGTGGTTTATGTTTGTTTATTTGTGGTTTGCTGTTCTGTGTTTAGCTTAGTAATTTAACTTTACTTTAGTATAGTTAGCTTTTAACAATAGTGCCTTTAAGTTTAAGTGTAGTAGTCTTTAGTATTGGTTCATCCAGGTAGCTAATCCTACCTGCCTACCACAATATAGGTATGCACAGATATACCCGTCCCCTCCCCTTGTATATAAATGTAAATATATGTATATTAATTTAATTGTGTGTGTTATATAATTCAATAACACACACACTCTTTATCTCTTAAATCCCCCCCCCCTTACATATGCTTAATTATAGAAGATAGCATAAAAACTCGTTTAAATATAATTAGTCTGTATCGCCTAGTCTTGAATGCTCTTCGCTAATTTATATTGGCAGATACATATGTAGTCATTTCTGAGTAGTGAAGTGTAAGTGACCTCTTTGAATACTTAACACAGCTGTCATGTGCCATAAATTCTGTTAAAAATGCGTAAGTTGAACGGTAGTTAAACCAAAAGCTGAAATTAGAGCGAATGCCTGGCAGTTGAGAATAGCAGGACTTTCCTAAGCAACTTTCATCCATATTTGCCCACAAATTTGCACTTTTTGATGCCCATTTTTGTTAAATATTTTTAATTCAACTGGCTATGTTTTAAAATCAATATACCTCCACTTAAAAGAATATCCACATCTAAGAAAGTTGTTGCAAGATCAAGCCAGTTAGGTTTGATGAGGTATAAAAAAATGAGCCCATGAATTTTGAAAGTGCTGTCTTTGTTTAGAAAACTCCACTTTTAGTGCTTCAATGTACTTCTAAAAAATCCCAACTATCTATCTTAATATATGCCTTTAAAAAAGGAAGTACATTTAGTTAAATGTTTTGAAATTTATTTAACTCAAGATATATGCAAATCCATTCCAGTGGTCTAACAGTTCAAGTGCTGTTTGACCCCGTCCTTGTAAATGCGTTCAACTCACTGAAATGTGTCGCTCTGTCATTCAGAATTATCTGCTTCAACAATCTGTTTTTCTCATTATGAACCGGATTTTTTTTTTTTTATCATCAATAAAAAAAAACTCATGGAGATCTCTCACGTGCCATTGAAAATCGCTCTGCGTGCCAGGTTTGGCACGCATGCCTTAGGTTGCCGATCCCTGCCATAGTTCATAAAGACCAGGCTAACAATTACCTTGAGTAATTATAACTTTGGAATCTCTTTGATAAGATATAATGACTACCAGTAGTAGCCTACATTGAACAGACGATTTTTAAATCTTGAATGGGTCATTTGTAATGTGTAATCTAGTCAGTCAAATCAAATTAGAGCAGCTTCCATTTTCTACTTTATTTTCCTTCTAAGTATTAGATCTATATATTGCTCACCTACATAATTTAGCAGATTTTAGAACCATTGGTACACCTGCCTAGAAGATTCTTAACTTGATCTTTCCTTTCAATATCACAATGGGACCTTTCTGAAACATGGTCGTTAAGTCTTCGTAGGCCCTAAGCAACCTTACAATGTGATGTTGATGTTGGATGTTATGTTTGGTTGTAATAATGTTGTGCAGCGTGTTCGGCTGACGTACCGAAGGGTTCGAATCCTGGTGCAGGCTAGGATTTGTTCCCGGGTCTGGAGGGTGTCCCTGAGTCTACTCAGGTCTCATGGGTACATGAGTTTCGTTGGGGTAAAGTAAAGGCTGCTGGACATTGTTATAATAGTCACACAATCCCCTAGTATGCCTGGCAACATAAACTGCTGAACGCTGCTTCACCGAACATATGGATCAATTTGATCTGACGGGATAATATACTTTTAATATTGATTTTCGATGTTTTAATGTTATCTTATGTGTTACAGACGCTTTTTTCTAGATGCCACAGGAGATCGTAGGCCCGCATCAAATAAACTTTTTATTGAAAACTACATATTATACCCATGGGAATGGGTCCAAACAAGCACTGACATTTAGACATGGGAATGGGTCCAAACAAGCACTGACATTTAGACATGGGAATGGGTCCAAACAAGCACTGACATTTAGACAACTCCGAGGTTATTAAAATGAAAGTAATGAGGCTTCTTTTTCACGGAAAGATCATATTGTGTATCACATTACTAAACACGCAATCTTTCAAAGTAGGGACTAACTATTAAACTCTTTTAATATGTTTGGGTGGGCGTAGACCTATAGCCTACGGTATTGACGATTTAGAAATGCAGCGAGCTGAATTCAAAACATTCAAATAATGAACCTAAACATTTTCCTATTTTAGGAAAAATCTGATAGGAAGCTGCTTAGAAAAGTCATCGCTGCTATTCTTATTAATTCTTAACCGCTGAACATCCCTACCTGAAATATTTTAGATCTATGTTTTTACTTTCAGCTTTTGGTTCAACTGGCACCTGTGAAAGAAGTTTCTCTCACATAAAAGCGTTTTTAAGCCCACAAAGAAAGTCGGCTAACACTTGAATAATTTTATTATATTTGTGCAGCGCTCCAAAAATAATAATGTAAGCTCAGAGCGCATGTAATATTGAGCAACAAACAACCAAGAACACGGATATAGTTCTCTAGGCTGAAAAGGATATAAAGCTAATTAATAATCTCTAAATTTAACAAACACAGGACAACGCAAACCAATGTAGTAGGCCAATTAACCGACTTAATAGAAAAGTACAACAGTAGTGGGTCTAAAAATGTTTAACGAAGGTAAATATTAAAATAATGTGTTTTCAAGTTATTTTTCAAAGTGACGATAGAACTTGTTTGCCTGAATTAGATGGAAAGTAGATTCCATACTTTGGTCGGATAATCAGACGATACCAAGAAGGCAGCATGTTGATGACCTGATATTAACATGCCTGGTGACGGCTATTATGTTTGTTTTCCGGGTCCGGAGGGTGTCCATGAGCCTGCCTAGCTCTGATGGGTACGTGACAATAGTTGTTGCAACGTTTAGTATGCCGTTAACTGCTTCACCAGTCCAATGAATTTCGTCATGGGACTTCCTAACTTATAGGCTATAAGCTTACATACTAGGCGTACATAACATATTTCAGGTTAGCAAGTAATCGTCTGCTCATGTCTTTACTTCTAATTGTTTTATTTCCTTTTATTTAATAATTAGCCCACTGATCTATATATACATGGAGTGCTCAATCACTTAAAATAAAACATAAAAATGTCGGGAAAATAATACTTTTATTTATAGATCAGTTTATCTTATCTTATGCAATACAGACGCTCCTTTTATAAAGACGATTATTGCGTCCTACGCTCATCCGTGGTCCGAGTCCAGTCTTGCATTTTTATTAATGTTTTAAATGATGTTAAGTTACTGGTTTTTCCTGGTTTGTTCAGGCAACCCATTCTACGCCGGAATGCCGCTCGGGAAGAAAGAGTAGGCTACTTATATGGATTTGTTCTCGCATAAGGAATAAGGAAAGTGTTTTTGTCATTATGTTTATCTGAGCTTTGCAACAGGTTGTTATTGGGTTGTATTTCTAAATTAGAGTTTAATGCCTTAAGTAGGCCTATTATTACTGCTTTACTCTTTGCCCTTCTCTCCTCTAGTGTTTCTAGGTTTAGTGATTTGACTAATGGTGTTACTCTTAGTTGTGAATATTCACTAGTTATGAACCTTGCAGCTCTTTTCTGAATTTGTTCTAATTATTAAATGTTTTCTTTAGATGATTCGTCCCATACAGATGATGCATATTCTAGTATAAGCTTAGGCCTAACTAATGTGAGATAGCATTTGTAGGCCTATATTCTTATTACATTTGTAAACGTTCCTTTTTATGAAAGTTTTGTTTGATTTTTTAAATTACTTCTTACCCTAGTAAGATGGTCGATTTGACCCGGACATAAATAAAATTAAATGAAATGGAATCCATATTAGTGAGCGACTGAAATCTACCATATTATTATTTCGCTTTTATGGCATTTTTTTACGTGCATGAGTAAGCTTATAACCCGAGTGATGAACTAAACTAAAATACATGTATAAGTGTCGCCTATATATACTTCAGTTAATTAACGTAATTAATCAGCTTTATATATAAAACTAATGACTATAAAAGGAATCTTTTGTAAAACAATATGTTTTTTCGTTATTATACAAGAGAAGTAAACAACACAATATATTAGGAATATATTTATACAAAGATAAACAATAACAATATTAACAATTTTTTTTTAATTGAAATCAAAACATATTGTCATTCTCATTACCATTATTTTGACTCGCATAAAATAAAATGAAAATTTAAAAAATAATCTTAAATTAATAATTGAACAGTAAAGTAAAAAAAAAAATAATGATTGTATTTGATTTTTTTAAAAGAGGGAAACAATAATAAGGTTCGATAACAAAATTTGACATTAATCAGGTAAATCATTTTTTAAAGGTTCTATGAAATGCAGTGTCCTCGACAATAAAGTAATACAATACATAATTAAATGATAAAAGCTGTATACAAACAATACGAGGTGTGTGTATATGGGTTAATTTAAACTCTTAAAAGATATTGGTGTAATTGGAAAAGCCAATAAAAACAAACCGTATTGCTGCTGAGAGTTAACACCCTTGCCCCTTATACAAGTCAATCTTATATACCGTAATTGTAAAGATTGCTGCTGAGAGTTAACACCCTTGCCCCTTATACAAGTCAATCTTATATACCGTAAATGTAAAACGGCCCATTAGATACCTACAAAGAAAGAAAGAAACCGAAGCGAAGTTATTATAAAGGCACATAATCAGTGAAAATATCAATAATGTAAGAATATTTTGTCAATAGTTACAATCAAAACAACCATATTGACTTTGTTTTAATATAAGGAAAGAAACGCACGAATAAAATAGAAAGTGGCATGCATGATTGTATCTATGCATTAGGTGCGTTCAATAAGGATTTACCAATGCGCACCATAAAGTTAAATTAGGAAAAAAAAGTTACAAAATGACTTTATGGGTTGAGGCTTGGGTATGGGGCTGAACATTTAAAATTATTTATTGTCGTCATCGGTAACACGTCTATGTGCCAATTTTCAGCTCGAAAAATGACGGAAAGTGGATCGATTAGTATTCCAAAGGTCGGGTTGCCTAGTTGCCCGTCAGAAACATACATGCATACATACATACAAAGACAAAGTTAATATAGATGTCTAAAAGATTTGTAAAAAGACCAGAACAGTTTCTTTGTGAATGTCTTGCTGAAAGGAAAATATAATAACTTACAGTGAGTTAAATGAAACTTGAATGCATTTTTTTAAATTGGTCATTGAAACGAAATATTTGTTTTCCTAAATAACTCCCCTGAATCAGGTGTCTATCACGTCTTTTAGTTCCTGAAAAACAACAATGTCTACAGATAAACTTATTATTTTTAAAATAAGAAGTTGAGTAAAAATGGGTGGAATTCTTACAATGAGTAGCCCCAATAAGGTAAAATCAATAGATAGCTTATTAGATAAATATTGTGGGCGATTAAACTTCAACTTTTAAGTGGTGGGGGGGGGAGGGAGGGGACCAAGTCTCATTGGCCAGAACAAGAGGAAGTGTTAGATGCTCCACTATCAGAGAGAGGATATGCATAAATATCAAAATGACGCTATTAATATGCATCAAATGCCAGAAAGATTACCATTCAAGGGTTTGTCTATTTAGACATATGACAAAGTGTAACCAAAATCTACGGTGATGCATTATCGCCTCAAGAGATGTAAGGATAGGGCCTACAGATGATTACAGTTACACCTACACACCTACACAGCTTATCCAAGAATAATCATCAGCATAAGGAATGTTTGTTTCAAGATATAAGATGAAATATCATTTTCTTTAAAGGATGAACTGATTCCAATAACTAGTAATAAAACAATAATATATACAGCACTGATCTATAAACATGGATAAGTGATAGACCTATTTTCTCGCTGATCTGAGAAGGAATTAAATTCAATGATAAATAATTGGCTTTCATGTACAATTTATAAACTCTACATCAATGGGTAAATACTTATTTATAAAATTTGAACATTTAGTGCATGACTAACTACAAATAAAAATGTATGTAAGAAAATTTAACATTTTCTGAATGTATGGTCTAACTTAGTAGACGATTTACACAAAGTAAGGAATTCGAGTATTAGGATGCAGCCTACGATTTGTTGAATCCCGAGTAGTGGATGTAACTATGGAGTTTCGATATATAAAAACTTTTATTTTTAATACTTACAGTCCTGACAAAGTTGGGCAAGGCAAAGGAGGCACTGTGTACGTCAGAGTTGTAATATTTCAAACACATGCGAGACAGATCTTCTTCTGAAAACCTCCTTGATGGTTTGGTGAAGTCGATATCCTATGTAGAGAAAAATATTATATGTCAACTACCGTAAGTCTCAAAACATAATAAAATATTTATTGATCTATGAGAAATAACAGTCTACCATTCTAGAGTCCTTTAAAGACATGAGGTCAGTGTTGAAGCTCACTCCCAGAGTTCAAAGGGTAGGCTGTGTGACCGATCTTATATGTCTCTTTAAAATATCATACATGCCTTCCGGCTTTTAATTCCAGGGCATAACGAGTAAAGGGGTGGGTCCGATAGAGGAGGCATATCAAGATCATGTCGGAGACTAGCCACTCCGCTTAACAAAGGGTACAGTCTACGCAGTCACAAGCACTCTGCATCAACCCACCTGCGGATTCCCCCCAGATCATTCACGTGGTGGCTCGCTCATATTGCTGAACTTTATTTAAAAAGTAGAACAAATTCCAGACTATAGGCTGGACATCCAAGCACCGGGCTTGGCGAGACGGGCAGTTTCGCACATAGCTTCCTCCCCACCAAGTACCTGGGGCTCTTGCTGATGCAATTGTATCTCGGATGCGCTTAAGCCTACCGGTGTACTCTAAATGGGAGCGTATCGGTGGTCTACACACTTCACCATCCAGTCTAAGACTCGTGCGGCAAGTCCTATGGGCATGTCACGTGTTAGGGGCTAATCGTTACTTCTCTTCACCCTGCCCTAATGTTTGCTGGCATCTCTGTTGTGGGTGTCAACTTTAACGAGAAGGGGGCTTGCCTGGTATGTCTGTACTTTTTTCTTGGTGGTGCAGGGACCAAGTCAATAAAATCAGCAATGTACCCAAAAGTAAAGTACAATTTGGACCAAACTGATCATTGGGTTGTTGAAGCAGCGTTCACCAGTTTCTATAGTCACGCCTACTTGAGGATGCGTGGCCAACACAATGCCCAGCCGCTTTTACTTTACCCCAACTAATGTCATTGTCAGGTACACTTCAGAGCTGGGTAGACTCAGGGACACCCTCAAGTCCGGAACAAAATCCTAGCCTTCACCAGGATTTGAACCCAGGACCTTCGGTTACCGTGCACCGTCGTGTACCAATCTGCAGCGACCAAAATAACCTCCGGCCACTTTCTGTGACTAGGCACATATTGGGCATCGCCTCCCACTCCAATGCAATGATTTGCCCAGTGGTTGGCTCTAGGGCCTGGTGGCTTACAAACTTGCTAGCTTTGAGGCCAGTGGATATAGACGTGATAGTAATCTACTAGAACGTTTCAGCAACTAATTTCATGTTGTAAGACCTAACTAAAAAATATAAAACAACAAAACTTCTTCTACATTTATTTTTCTTTGACACAACAAGCAGAAAGAAATTTTACCAAATACACTTTATACATAAGAAATTGTCCACAAGAAATGGACCTTCACTAAAACAAACAGAATGCTTTTTATAAAAAAAAACCTACTGGTATATTACTGAGTAGTAGAAATCCCTGCAAGCCAGATGAAAACGAAGGAATGGTTCCTGTTGCGTAGCCAACTTTATGGAAGATTTCCTTACAATGTGACACCCAGTTTTTAATGAAAGGCAAGTCAGTGAATGGCGTCAAACCTTGAAAGTCAAAGACAAATTAACAAATAATTTGTTTAGTGTAATATTCTTTTATGTGAAGTTTTGATTCCTTACAATACAACTAAGAATTAGATACATTATTGTAACTCAGATACGAAATGCCAACTTTTAGTTTATTAATAAACAAAAGAATAAAGCAATACAGAATAAATGGGAATATAAAAAACTCAAAACTCAAGACATTTAGGTGGCAGAAATTGTATTTAAATTAAAATATTCAGAAAAAAAACATAGATTTAGATATTAAGTAACAAAAACAATTTTCTTATCCCATATCTGCAGTGCAGAGATGAAATCTTACAACTTTTATGTTCTTTCTTCCCCATTCAGGCATATCTAGATTTTAAAACACTTATTGAACGGCTTAAGTAGACCAAACTATGTATAAGTATTAAACGCAATGATCTTATGTATAGAAGACATGTCTGTTATCTACAAGATAATTTTCAAATGAGTTCTTTTCATGTTAAAAACACACTTTGCCATAGTTAAATTTCTTTCAAAACAAATTCTATATTGTAGAAGAAACATCATCATTTAAAACAGACTACAAATAAACTTACCTTGACTACAAGCTATACCATCTTCCCAGAATACAAATAAACGTACCTTGACTACATGTTATACCATCTTCCCAGAATACAAATAAACTTACCTTGACTACATGCTAAAAAACCTTCCCAGAATACAAATAAACGTACCTTGACTACATGCTATACCACCTTCCCAGAATACAAATAAACTTACCTTGACTACATGCTATACCACCTTCCCAGAATACAAATAAACTTACATTGACTACAGGCTATACCACCTTCCCAGAATACAAATAAACTTACATTGACTACAGGCTATACCACCTTCCCAGAATACAAATAAACTTACCTTGACTACAGGCTATACCATCTTGCCAGAATACAAAAAAACGTACCTTGACTACATGCTATACCATCTTCCCAGAATACAAATAAACTTACCTTGACTACATGCTATAAAACCTTCCCAGAATACAAATAAACGTACCTTGACTACATGCTATACCACCTTCCCAGACTACAAATAAACGTACCTTGACTACATGCTATACCACCTTCCCAGAATACAAATAAACTTACCTTGACTACAGGCTATACCACCTTCCCAGAATACAAATAAACTTACATTGACTACAGGCTATACCACCTTCCCAGAATACAAATAAACTTACATTGACTACAGGCTATACCACCTTCCCAGAATACAAATAAACTTACCTTGACTACAGGCTATACCACCTTCCCAGAATACAAATAAACTTACCTTGACTACAGGCTATACCACCTTCCCAGAATACAAATAAACTTACATTTGACTACAGGCTATACCACCTTCCCAGAATACAAATAAACTTACCTTGACTACAGGCTATACCACCTTCCCAGAATACAAATAAACTTACCTTGACTACAGGCTATACCACCTTCCCAGAATACAAATAAACTTACCTTGACTACAGGCTATACCACCTTCCCAGAATACAAATAAACTTACATTGACTACAGGCTATACCACCTTCCCAGAATACAAATAAACTTACCTTGACTACATGCTATACCATCTTCCCAGAATACAAATAAACTTACCTTGACTACATGCTATAAAACCTTCCCAGAATACAAATAAACGTACCTTGACTACATGCTATACCACCTTCCCAGAATACAAATAAACTTACCTTGACTACATGCTATACCACCTTCCCAGAATACAAATAAACTTACATTGACTACAGGCTATACCACCTTCCCAGAATACAAATAAACTTACATTGACTACAGGCTATACCACCTTCCCAGAATACAAATAAACTTACCTTGACTACATGCTATACCACCTTCCCAGAATACAAATAAACTTACATTGATTACAGGCTATACCACCTTCCCAGAATACAAATAAACTTACATTGACTACAGGCTATACCACCTTCCCAGAATACAAATAAACTTACCTTGACTACAGGCTATACCATCTTGCCAGAATACAAATAAACGTACCTTGACTACATGCTATACCATCTTCCCAGAATACAAATAAACTTACCTTGACTACATGCTATAAAACCTTCCCAGAATACAAATAAACGTACCTTGACTACATGCTATACCACCTTCCCAGACTACAAATAAACGTACCTTGACTACATGCTATACCACCTTCCCAGAATACAAATAAACTTACCTTGACTACAGGCTATACCACCTTCCCAGAATACAAATAAACTTACATTGACTACAGGCTATACCACCTTCCCAGAATACAAATAAACTTACATTGACTACAGGCTATACCACCTTCCCAGAATACAAATAAACTTACCTTGACTACAGGCTATACCACCTTCCCAGAATACAAATAAACTTACCTTGACTACAGGCTATACCACCTTCCCAGAATACAAATAAACTTACATTTGACTACAGGCTATACCACCTTCCCAGAATACAAATAAACTTACCTTGACTACATGCTAAAAAACCTTCCCAGAATACAAATAAACGTACCTTGACTACATGCTATACCACCTTCCCAGAATACAAATAAACTTACCTTGACTACATGCTATACCACCTTCCCAGAATACAAATAAACTTACATTGACTACAGGCTATACCACCTTCCCAGAATACAAATAAACTTACATTGACTACAGGCTATACCACCTTCCCAGAATACAAATAAACTTACCTTAACTACAGGCTATACCATCTTGCCAGACTACAAATAAACGTACCTTGACTACATGCTATACCACCTTCCCAGAATACAAATAAACTTACCTTGACTACAGGCTATACCACCTTCCCAGAATACAAATAAACTTACATTGACTACAGGCTATACCACCTTCCCAGAATACAAATAAACTTACATTGACTACAGGCTATACCACCTTCCCAGAATACAAATAAACTTACCTTGACTACAGGCTATACCACCTTCCCAGAATACAAATAAACTTACCTTGACTACAGGCTATACCACCTTCCCAGAATACAAATAAACTTACCTTGACTTTAGGCTATACCACCTTCCCAGAATACAAATAAACTTACCTTGACTACAGGCTATACCACCTTCCCAGAATACAAATAAACTTACCTTGACTACAGGCTATACCACCTTCCCAGAATACAAATAAACTTACCTTGACTACAGGCTATACCACCTTCCCAGAATACAAATAAACTTACATTTGACTACAGGCTATACCACCTTCCCAGAATACAAATAAACTTACCTTGACTACATGTTATAAAACCTTCCCAGAATACAAATAAACGTACCTTGACTACATGCTATACCACCTTCCCAGAATACAAATAAACTTACCTTGACTACATGCTATACCACCTTCCCAGAATACAAATAAACTTACATTGACTACAGGCTATACCACCTTCCCAGAATACAAATAAACTTACATTGACTACAGGCTATACCACCTTCCCAGAATACAAATAAACTTACCTTAACTACAGGCTATACCATCTTGCCAGAATACAAATAAACGTACCTTGACTACATGCTATACCATCTTCCCAGAATACAAATAAACTTACCTTGACTACATGCTATAAAACCTTCCCAGAATACAAATAAACGTACCTTGACTACATGCTATACCACCTTCCCAGACTACAAATAAACGTACCTTGACTACATGCTATACCACCTTCCCAGAATACAAATAAACTTACCTTGACTACAGGCTATACCACCTTCCCAGAATACAAATAAACTTACATTGACTACAGGCTATACCACCTTCCCAGAATACAAATAAACTTACATTGACTACAGGCTATACCACCTTCCCAGAATACAAATAAACTTACCTTGACTACAGGCTATACCACCTTCCCAGAATACAAATAAACTTACCTTGACTACAGGCTATACCACCTTCCCAGAATACAAATAAACTTACCTTGACTACAGGCTATACCACCTTCCCTTAATGCATTTTTTAGGTACGAGTAATATTTGTTCTCAAAGAGTGCTTCAGCACCACCTGATTAAAAAAATAAACATATTTTAAAAAAAAGTATATTCATGGTCCTTTATGTGTGCCAAATACATTTTTTTAAACTACCAATGGTCACTTATTAAATATAATAATTATTTTTCAGTGTATTTGTAGAGATTATCAAAGTCAAAGCAGTAAAACTAGATAACATTGTTAAAACAATATCATGAATTCATCTAAAATTCAACTAATTAACTTTGATATGGGGCAAGCAGAACTAGGTAATAATGATACCCAGGAAACCAATTTTTTGCGACGATACGATTTACGAAACCTTGTTCGGTTAATCCCTCAAAACTCATTTCCGGTTTTAGTAATGGGATTCAAAATATACACAATGACTAATTCAATAATATTATATATATACATATATACATCTACATGTTAAGATATTTTGTCAATGAAACATTTGACATTGGATATACATTTAAATGTTTAATAAGACATGTTGAACTTGCTATGAAGTTATTAAATTTTTAAAATGATGTGATATGTTTTTACTTCCTTTCTATTAACTTGTATTTTCTGTCTGTCTGTCTGCTTGCTTGATAGCAAAACTTTGCATCGATTTTTCGACCATTTCCCGTCGTCCAATCGAGCCGAAACTTGGCCGGCAGACATGTCCCGACTAACAATACATTCTATCAAATTTTCAGCATCGTAGCCTTTGGAATAGTCACGAATACCTTCCACCACTTTGCGAATCGAGGAACATATTATACGAAAAAACATGGCTGCCTTTGACGGAAGTAACTAAAGTTTTCGGATATGTTCGTTTTATACGAAAAAATATGAATGAAAACGACACAATGTGTTTGAGACACAATGTAGCCAAAACAAAGCGAGTTATCTTTTTATGGTTTTTGCGAGCCAAAAGTAAAAAAAAAAAGATGCGCAAAAGCAAAGCCACGATCGTGGCTTCATGCATATAAAAAAAAAAATGCGCAATCATTATAATTAGATATGTATTTGCCGACACTACCGATTCGAAATTTTAGTTTTGTAGTGAAGTAAAAATGGTAAACTTAGTTTACAAAGAAAGGGAGTATAATAAAAACTGTGTTTTTATGGTTTTCTTGTTATTCCATCGCGCCAAACGTCCAGCGCCAAAACGGTCGCACCAAAACATCCTGCTTCGACAATTTTATTACACTTATTCTTCAAAAGAAAAATCATATTGTTTTTCATGGAGTCTTTCTTTTTTTTTAATACATTTGAGATACACACACAAAAAAAAAGAGTAGCCTACATTTTTTTATAATAAGTCAAATTCAAACAAAAAGTGTGCTTACCTTCAGGGTCTGGTGAATCAGTAATAATGACATCAAATTCACCAGGATGGTCCTTAATGAACTCAACACCATCTCCAATGTTGACTGTGACTCGTGGGTCATCCAGACTGCATGTCATTGTAGGCAGATACTTTCGACAAACATCCACAACAAGCTGTGGGAAGAACATTAAAAAAAATATTCCACATACAAAAATTCATTCATTGGTTTCTTCTACATCCACTTTGTTTTAATGAATAATTTTGTCATATTTAACTTTTATTTCATTCAAACCCATTTATAAATACTTGTAATTGAATGCCTTTGTTAATGTCATTTATTTGCAAATATAATTTTGTCTTTGGAACGTTTGTGTTACATTCATTCCACATAAAAACACATAATTTTTGTGTAACATATAGATCTCAGTTGGAAAACCTAAATGGCTGTATTACTTTCTTAATCTAAACTTAGGTTAGCAAACTAGTATTTAAAAAACTAACATTTTAAACAGGCACCAAATTCGATCCCACCTCAAGCGCCCCAGGCACCATTGTCCCTAGATACACCATTGATTAGACTTAGATAAAGTTACCTGATCAAGCTCACACAACACTACCTCTTTGACACAATCGTATTTTAAAATTTCTCTAATAACTCCACCATCTCCACCTCCGATAACCAACACCTATGATAAAATACAACAAACAACAAAAAAAGGATGACAATGTTATGTTGTTAGAAAAAAAAAAAACTGTAACAATAGAAGTGTGACACTATAAAAAAATATCAAAGAAAATACGTATACAAAGATCCATATCGCAAAAAAAGACACTTATATAAATGTCAATTACATAAGGAGAACATTTTCCTACTAACTTTTAGCGGATTAGCATGAAGAGCCATCGGTAAATGTGTAATCATTTCCTGGTATGTAAACTCATCCTTCTCAGTGCACTGTATGATTCCATTTAATATTAGGACATTACCAAATGCCTTACTGACAGAATACAATTAAAAAAGGTCTTTTTTAGAAAACATGCTAATATTAGAAAAAAAGAACAATATGATAATAAAATAACCATAAGTATCTTCATTACTGAACAGTATAAATTCAGTACTAAACTGCATTTGTTTTTGCTTGTAAAAATGTGCAATTGCCTGCATATATTTCTTTTTTTTTTTTAAATAGGCTTACCTGGTACGTTTATATTTTTAGTGTTAATTTTCTTTTTAATGTTTTTTTTAGTTATTGTTTCATGGTTTAGTAATTGTTAATACATTATTTGTTTCTCTGATTCTTTTCAAGTTTTTATTTATTTTCAGATGTGTTTTTTAATAGTTGTTTTTACAGACTGAAATTGGTGAAGGTTTGTGTTAGGGTTTTCAAAGAGAATCCCAATTAGGCATATCAAGTCTATTTTACAAGAAAAAAAAGCAAGATGAGGTTTAGGCTGTAGGCACGCAGAATTATTTAGAAATCCTACTTTGAGGCACTATTAATAATAATAATAATAGTGCTTGTATAGCGCATTTCCCGTTGATGACAGTTCTATGCGCTGACGACAACTACAGAGTACAGACTACTATTAACAGACGAAAAGGTATATATGTAGGCCTACACGCGAATACTGCTACTGGAATGGGTGAGTCTTCTCCTGAAGGTGTCAAAGCAAGGGCTCTGGCGAAGCGGTAGTGGGAGGTGATTCCAGGCGGACGGTCCTGCGTAGGAGAATGCACGTTGGCCAGCGGACAGGATTAACCAAAGGTTATCAACACCTGGTCTATGGACAAAAAATTCTTCCTCTGTACTGATTTGCGGTGGAGTCTTTTACACGTGTACATTCCTCATATGCATGGAGTTGGTATGGACAGGTTTTACAAGATAGGGTCATCCACTCATCTATAAAAAGAATGGTTTTGAGCAGCCTTAATACATTTGTGTGCACCTGACAGTCCCTATCAGGGAACCCCCAAGGTAAGAGGAAGAGGGCCGACCCCGAAACAGCTGGTGCCGCGACATGGATGCCGACGACAAGAAAACAGGTGAAGAGAACATGTCATTCTTGGGGACAGTCGGAAAGACTCGCTCAGGACCGATATGGCTGGAGAGCCCTTGTTGGTGGCCTATGCCCCGAAAGGGGTAGTAGGTGTAAGTAAGTAAATAAAGTAAGTTGATTCGGGCAGAAACTATAATTTTTTATACTTCTTTACTTATTCTTATAAACGAAAAAGAGGACTAGGCGTAAACCATCTATAATTAGAACAAACGTATGCGATAAAGAGGAAGTCAGAGTCACGTGAAATGTATTTACAGGTCAGTGTTTAGGAAAGTAATATTTCATAGATAAGTTATAGCAGACGACAATGGCTGGCGCTTTAAAATCAAGAATATTGTTTCCATGCCTAGTTCATTCTTTTTATAGATCAGTGATAGGTAGGTGATACTTGCTCACTACAATAAAATATACCTGAAACATAAACACCCCTACCATAAACAAAGATGTTTCTGTAAAATGTCTAGAACCTGGGTTACAGAATTGTTACCAGACTTGATCCCCACTTCTCTTTTAGTAAGAAAATCAGCCGAGATTACTCTCTTAGAACAAAATTTTAAAGTCTGCAGTATCTCGCAAGATTTACAAGTCACCATAAAGGTTCGGCACATAAAGTTGATCTTTTCCATCCACTCAAAACTCCAACAAGGCAGGGGAAATCAAATAGCACGAGTTCGACCTTCTTTTCTGCATCCCTGCAGTTTTGACAACGAAAATTAAGGCGAGGCCTGAGCTTCTATCGGACTATACCTAGTGCGGAATGGGCGATTGTTGACTGTTCCCTTCTGCTAAGCCTCCAACAAGGGTCAGCTCGATTTGGCCGTTTTCGATGCTGGCATAAACTTCGACACTTCCTTAGTCATTATTACATTAGTTTTCTTTCTTCCAGATCGGCATGATTCTGGTATGGCACTAGTCAGGGAATTTAAACAGCTTTACATGATGTAAACATTTTCTTTAAAATTCAAGGCTGTATGTAAACTGTAGTGGAGAGTGGGGTGCATTGGGCAGGTGGGAGAGTTGGGCCACCCTCATATCTCAGAAACTAAAATTCGAATGTATAAAAAGATTAGCTCAGGTAACAACAAAAAAACTGCAGAAATTTTAATAAAATTACGTTGGTCGCATTTCTTTCGTTTTTTTAGCACATGAATAAAATTTTAATTTAGCTATTCCAAAATGACAAGGATATAACAGATAACATTATATAGGCTCTACATTTGATTACATTAAAAGTGGATTAAGTGTGCCAAATTTCAATGGACGGTAGCAAATCTAGAAAACATTTATAAGAAGTATAATATAGTAATAAGCCTCTAAAGTGATAAGACTTTTAGGACATTTGGCTACTAAAGAAAGAGGTGAATAATTAAATGTATGCTTCATTAGGAAATTGTATTCCTGCTATCTTAATATTCAATAAATTTTTCTTTACAATTTTAAATTTTAAAACGACTTTTGTATGTTCAATAAGTAAAGTATATATTTATAATGAATGGTATTGAACATTTTATTGAAAATAAAATAAAACTAAATGTCTCCCCAGCCATGTCCAGTTTACCCCAACTCTCCCCTCTTTTGGGCGTGTGTGAGAAACCTACACTTACATTAAATATATTCATTCAACAGATATGGCTTTAACATCATTTTCAATGCCTTAAAATTTTTATTTCTAATGATATTAAATTCGATGAGCGTAGAACTAAAAAATCTTCTATATATCAGGAGCGTCTGTAATGTATAACATAAGAATCAAAATGCAAGACTAGACTCGGACCACGGATGAGCGTAGGACGCAATAGTCTTCGTTATAGAAGGAGCGTCTGTAATGTATAAGATAAGATAAATTTATAAAGTTTTGTCAGTTCCCAAGCAGTGACCATGTATGTTCAATCAACAATTTGGTGGTCCAACTCACCCCATTTATTTACTGTAATATTCTAAAGTATATAAAGAAAAGTCTGTACATTATAAGATAAATGAAACAACGGCAACAACACATTACCTTTCAAAAACCAATACATCCTGATAGTGAGATTTCCCAGCAAACAAAATCTGCTCAATTTCGATATTTGAACTGTAACAAGCCCATCCATGATTGACCTCTTTAAACCAATTATTTTCAATGTAAGAAAGACCTTTGTATGAACTCTTACTGTCTTCCATGAATGAAGGGTCTAAAAGATTTGCGATTATATAATTATATATGCAAGTTATCCTTCTTTTATAATTAAACAAAAACATGTTAAGCATGAAATGATTGTATTTTCAGTGGATATTACATTAAAATAATAAAACAGCGAAACTATTTTTTTCTCACATTTAAACTTTAAACCCTCGCTGAGAAGGTTCCTTATAAATTAATTTTATTAACGTACAAGGATATTTTTATTTTTAATGGAGATTTTGGTGTTATTTAGTTTTTTTTTAAATATCATATAAACTAGACTGACACAAATTTATGCATAGCCTATGATACACTTAGTGTGCATTCCAAATCTATATTCCTATAGCAGCCCGCTTTTAAAAAAGACGGTATATCTAACGGGTCATAAAATAAAAATCACTCTATCTCAACAACAAAAACAAAAAGTAGAAAATCTTAAAATCAAGATCAGATTATTATAATGTACAAACGATAGACCTAAAACAATGTGGACATTTGGTCATTTTGGAAGCCAATTTTAGCTACATCCCTAAACCAGGCAGGTAACTATATCATAATAGAAATGTGTATGAAAAGCTATAAGTTTTATACAACATAAGCTATCAATATAAGGCTTAGAAGACTAAGGCCATATAGCTGTAGTAGGCTACAACGATTCCCAACCATTCATTTTTCTCAGGCCCGGTTTTTTGTTATAACTTGTACATTATGACCCACTAATAACAATATATCGTCAATAAATTATACAGCCAAAGATATGCCTACTGACCTAAGAATGCGAAAACTCACAACTTAATAAACAGATAATTTATCTGGTAATGTTAATATAATAAAATGATAATTTTTATAGGAAAAATCAGAATCTGTGTGTGTGTGTGTGTGTTAAACCAATCAAATTGGTTTATTTAAAGACTCGTGACCGTATTGTTATTTTACCTTTGCAATTCGACTTAGCGCATGTGTCCTCGCTAGCTTAGTGGATAACAAATAGGACTGCCATGCAGTCGACCTGGGTTCGATTCTACAGTTAGTCTATAACCTCTCTTTTCTAAAAACTTTTAATTTCAATTAATGTTACTATTAAACAAATTGTAAATACATGGTCAACACTGGGCAATTCGGCTTTTCTATTAAATAAAAAGACTTACCCATTTTAAAGCCCCAAATTACAATATTTATTTTCAATTACTAGATCTATTCTAAATGTCTTCAGTACACATTTTTTTTAAATTATTAGATCTAGACTATATCTTTCTATTCATTGTATTTAAAAATAATAAAGCCTTACAAATGGAGAAGAATATCCGAATATTTTAACATGTGTTTACCTCTAATTAAACTTTCGTGGAACTAACACGTATCGTCTGCTTAGTGAAACGTAATTCTGTGATTCTGTAGCCAGGTGCTAACGATAATAATATAAAGCAGCGCGACGAGGAGAGACAACAACTGGAATTCAACCTGTGTTCGTGAGTGACTTCCCCTGTAGGTCAGTTATAGACCATGACATTACTGATGACATTACTGATGAGATGAGGATGTAGAGGCGAGAAGGAGGGGTGGATTCGTTAAAAAACGTTTTAGAGAGCGGCACACATTTTCTGGGGGGGGGGGGGGGGGGAGGCTGGTAGAGGGGCTAGTTTAATCGACATCTTTGTATGTCATAAAAGGCCTGACATATATAATTTTGTTGGGTCCTAAACTTATAACTCGATCTCTGAACAACCATACTCCCTTTTCCAAATTGTTTTTTTTTTCACATTTACTCACCGAATGATAAAAGAGTTTTTAAACTGCTGTTAACTGGTGGGCATTTGATCAAATCAATAGACACAGTGGAGTATAAGAATTATTGAGGGGCAATAATGTGTTGAACGTGATGCCATTGAACTAACAAATATCGAGGGCCTAACATGTTTGTTGAGAATCGATCTCAAAAGAATTTGTTTATTTTTGACGAATTGGCACGTTATACTGTTCATTAGTAGGAAAAAGTAAAGGGGGATTGTACACTTTGTTAGATACATTTTTTAATCAACTAGAATCCAAGGGGGACAAACTCAATCGCCTAGGTCGGCAAAAACTAAAATCACACTTGCCCGCTGAACTGGACAGAAACTTCATTGAGCAGTGGAAAACTAAACTTTATAAATACAATCATTAAAAGAAAAACATTTTAAAAAACAAAAACAAATCCAGGAAAGAGTTGCAATGTTAGTTGCTAGTGAATATTCACAACTGACAAGTGGAACACCAATAGTTAAATCACTAGACCTAGATACACTAGAGAAAAGAATGGCTAAAAGCAAAATAGTATTAAGCTAATTTATAAGTATTAAATTCTAACTTAGGAATACAACACAATAACAATGATTAAATAAATAGAAAAATAAACTTTTCTTATTCCATATGCAAAAACAAACGCAAATCAGTTCTTTTTCTTTCCGAGTGACATTCGTGCAAAGAATGGGTTGTCTGAACGAACCAAGAAAATAACTTGACATACCGGTAATGTAAAACATAAACAGTAGCCTATCCCGTCAGACCAAATTTATCCATAGGTCCGATGAAGCAGCGTTCACCAGTTTCTATGGCCACGGCATACTTGGTGATTGTGTGGCCAGCACTATGCACAGCCGCCTTTACTTTACCCCAACTAAGGTCAGATACCCATCAGAGGTGGGTAGAATCAGGGACACCCTCCAGACCCGGGGAAATAATCCTAGCATGCACCAGGATTCGAACCCAGGCTCTTTGGTACGCCAGTCAAACGCGCTGCCGCTCGGTCACCATGAAGTGGGCTACAATGAAGTTCTGGTTAATTAATTAGTTGCGCCAAGCAAATTGCGGAATTATTTTATTTTTTAAATACGCGCCACAGAATTTACGATTTTTTTTCCCAGTAAATGTATAACCACAAGGCGAGAGGGAGCGTTGGGGTGTGAGTGGGGGGGGGACAATATTAGCACGCCCCATCTTTCTAGCTGCCTTCTTCGGATGATGAGATCAATCTAACACCCAGATTTAGTAACAATACCATAGACTACCTAATAAGCACATACAACATAACTCTACAATGGATCCCAGGACATATTGGCATACCAGGCAACGAAAAAGCTGACAGACTGGCTCGAAAGGGAGATAGCATGGACCACTATGAAAGACAGCTACAACACAGTGTGCAACATGCTAAAAAACAACTTTAAGGAGGAATGGCTAAATCAATGGGCTCAGGGAACAACTGGAAGAAAAATGTACAAAGAAAGGAATCAGCCCAACAAACAAGACAACATAAAGTTTCTCCCCCGCATAGAATAATGCACTATATTCCAATTGAAAACAGGACATATAGCACTAAACTCACACCTAAATAGAATAAACCCAACTCACTCACCTAACTGCAGACTTTGCCCCTGCCCACAAGAAACTGTGGACCACTTTCTGTTTGAATGCCCTGGGCTAACCGACCTCAGACGCACCTTGCTCCCCATCAACCTACCTTTACCAACACACTATATAGTAGTATTGAACAACTGGAAAAGACATGTAAATATGTTTGTCTGGCATTGACTGCAAGAGAGCAAACAGCTCTGCAGACTGGCTAATAGAAGAAGAAGTAACACGTGTGGTTCACCTTGAATCCGTCCTTCTAGTTCAGGGTGTTTCTCTAGAGTTTTAGAACCTAAGCCTCTCTACATAGAGCAGGGCTTTAGCTAGACTTGTTTGTCTGAGGCTATAATGGACTAAGCAGCTAAGGGCAGGTTATATGAAAGATTTGTTTGTTCGACGTTGTAAGAGACTAAGCCACCAGACGAAGCCATTTGTACGATTTGGTTGTTCGAGTCTATAGAGGACACAAATGACATTAGGTGATTTTTACAATAGAGCTTAAATGCAAATCAAGTCCCACCGTTTTAACAAACATTGACAAAATAAGTGGCCTTTCAGTACAACTACACAGGTCGGTTTGATCAATAATTTATAAATACATCCTCTCGTTGATAGAGCTGCAGATATAAACAATTAAACAAAAGAGTACAATATTGAGTATGCCTATTGCTTAATTGAACAATGCATAGAATGGAATACTAATAGCCTATTGTAGGTCTTGTGGGCACGGTGGGTTCGAATTCTGGTTCAGGCTTGGATTTTTTTCCGGGTTCGGAGGGTGTCCCTGAGTCCACCCAGCTCTGACCTTAGTCATTATAGTGCTGGCCACACAATCATCTAGTATGCCGTGGCCACAGAATTGGTGAACGCTGCTTCACCGGATCCTATGGATCAATTTTGTCCGACGGGTAGAACTACTTTACTTTACTTACTTTATTGTAGGCCTACTAGAAACAAAATATAGATTGAAGAGATTTTGAAAGAGTTTTTGATAGACCTACAAGCTTCTACGCCATTATGGTAGGCCTATTTTGCCCAAACTAGTTTAACAGATCACAATACTAGACTCGGACCAAAAATGAGCGTAGGACGCAATAATCTTCTTTATAGAAGGAGCGTCTGTAATGTATAAGAAAATAAGATCGAAATGCCAAAATGCCGAGAAAACAAAGTTTGGAAAAAAAAAAAAAGAGGCACTCGAGATAGAATCAGGATGGTTGTCAGGATGGTTGTCAGGATGGTTGTCAGGATGGTTGTCAGGATGGTTGTCAGGATGGTTGTCAGGATGGTTGTCAGGATGGTTGTCAGGATGGTTGTCAGGATGGTTGTCAGGATGGTTGTCAGGATGGTTGTCAGGATGGTTGTCAGGATGGTTGTCAGGATGGTTGTCAGGATGGTTGTCTGCTTTCGAGCCATTTCTCTTTATTTGAGTAAAGGACAGAATCATGTGGAATACTGCAGAAAATGGACAAACTAATGGAATTTACATTACCTTTTAAATAGCTTTTTAAATAATTGCATTTCTCAAATGACATCTTCGTATTAGCACAAAGCCACAAATTCGGTGGAAAAAAAACAGCAATAGCCTACTAGGCCTACATACTTTTACACAAAATGAGCCTTGAAAATAAAACAAAGGCAAACACAATGTACAGGGCCGGATTTACCTATAAGCTAAACAAGCTATAGCTTAGGGCCCCCACTTTATTAGGGGAAAACAAAATTGTTGAGTGAACAATTGTCATATATACTTAAATATACTGCAGCATTACTATATATATATATATATATATATATATAATAAACGGCAGTTCTAGAAAAATGTTTTTGAACGAGTTGTGGCAGTCATAATTAAGCTTACTTTGGCAGAGCGTGGTTTACCGTTAAGATGAGATAAGGTAACATTTGGTTCTCCTCACTGTGGACATTTCCTTGGATTACTGGAACTTATAGAAAAAATTGATCCTTTTCTAGCAAGCCATAAAAAAAAATGGGAATTAAGGATCAGGTGTCACATCAAGACTCCATCTTGGATGATTTAAAAACTGCAGGGTACTTCAGTTTATCTGTAGATTCCACTCCAGACCGGTCCTATATTTATATATTGATCAGCTCACTGTTATTGTGAGGTATGTTTCACCAGATGATAGGTTCCCAATTGGATGTTTTCTGACTTTCCTAGAGAGGGTAGCCACACAAGGGAAATTATGGCTAAGATGGTGTACACGTATTTACAAATGAGTGCAAAATAGATTTTAGTGTCAAGTCCAGTCATATGATAATGCTGCCAATATGTCTGGCAAATACAGGGTATGCAAGAAATAATATTGAAGATTAACAAGTATGCTATGTATATTTCATGTGCTGGTCATTCCCTGAATCTACACATAGATGAACAGTACTGTTGTCATTCTTCAAAGAAGATTCAAAAGTTTCAAAGTTTTTGTCAAAGACTAGATAGGAAGCACATTCAATGGCCACAAGTGCAAGACTTAATAGTTATGATGGAATATTTTCTGCATTGCATAGCTGAATATTTTCTGCATTGCATAGCTGCATATTGATACTACATCCTACTTCTTAGTTGTATTTCAGTTTAACCCTCTAGGTATTTGAAAATCATATTTGGCACTGACATATACGTTTATAAAGGGCCCCATATCTCAAATAGCTTAGGGCCCCATCAAGTCTAAATCCGGCCCTGACAATGTAATAGAAATAAACGAAGGTAGTAGGCCTACTGATGCAGTGGAAGTAAGAGAAAGAGCGCTAGAAAAAGTAGACAAAGACAAAGTAGACAACTTTACATAGGCCTATCTAGGAAGAATAATTTGCCTTATCATGTTACAGACGCTCCTTCTATACGGAAGGTATTGCATCTTACGATTGAGTCTAGTCAGTCATATTGATCAGTGTTTTAAATGATGTAAAGTTATTGGTTTTCCTGATTTTTTTTCAGGCAAGCCATATTAATGACTGTATTCCATTCAGAAAGAATAAGTACTGACATGTCTTTGTTCTTGCATATGGAATTAGATTTTTGTCCTTATAACTATCTGAGAATTGTATTTCTAAGTTAGAATTAAATGCTTTATTTATAATTACTACTTTACTCTTTGATATCCTCACTTGAGAGTTTTTATGTTTAGTGATTTAACTATTGCTGATAGTATGAATGAATTCATTGTTTACATTTGACACCATAATATTATAGTTGACACTTTTCTGAGTGGAAAGACATTTCTATAATTAGATTCCCATTTTTTAAACAAATTACTTCTTTTCTATAGCTCGCCCAATGACAAGTTCACAGTTAATATTTGTATATCATTATTAAAATGCAAAATTAAACAAATATTTTCTTAAGAAGATAATTTATTGACAAAAACTTTTCAACTACATATATAGTAATATATAAACTACGACAGGTGAACAGTACATGCTATCAGTACTACAGACTTCCATTAATCCACTTTATTCTTGCAGCTCAACACAGTTTACTTTAAAAATAATTCCACATAATTTTATAAACTGTATCAACAATTTTAACATAGCATATTAACATAATATACAGTATACAGTAATCAATATTAAAATAGTAAACTACACAACAATTTGAAAAAAAAAGCTGAATTGTGATTCAACCCCATAGAATAATACTGAAGTAGGACACAAAATGGTACTGAAGTAGGACACAAAATGGTACTGAAGTAGGACACAGAATGGTGCTGAAGTAGGACACAGAATGGTACTGAAGTAGGACACAGAATGGTGCTGAAGTAGGACACAGAATGGTACTGAAGTAGGACACAGAATGGTACTGAAGTAGGCCACAGAATGGTACTGAAGTAGGCCACAGAATGGTACTGAAGTAGGCCACAGAATGGTACTGAAGTAGGCCACAGAATGGTACTGAAGTAGGCCACAGAATGGTACTGAAGTAGGACACAGAATGGTACTGAAGTAGGACACAGAATGGTACTGAAGTAGGACACAGAATGGTACTGAAGTAGGCCACAGAATGGTTCTGAAGTAGGACACAGAATGGTACTGAAGTAGGACACAGAATGGTACTGAAGTAGGTCACAGAATGGTACTGAAGTAGGACACAGAATGGTACTGAAGTAGGTCACAGAATGGTACTGAAGTAGGACACAGAATGGTACTGAAGTAGGACACAGAATGGTACTGAAGTAGGACACAGAATGGTACTGAAGCATAGATTGGTACTGAAGTAGGCCACAGAATGATACTGAAGTAGGCCACAGAATGGTACTGAAGTAGGACAAATAAGATTTGTATTTTAAATTGTTTATCTATACATTAGTGGAAAAAATTTCTAAAATCGATTAGCTAGTTCAAAAGTTATTCAAAATTACATAAGCAAAGGTAAGGAAAGTCATTTTAGAGAAAAATGAAAAAGAAAACAGTACCAATTGTTAACATTTAGCAGTGCAACTGAGAATTAAATATTTCCAGGATTAATAAATATTAACCAATCGCCATGAAATTTTGCAAACACACTCAGAATAAGTCTACACACAAGCTATTAAAGTTCTAAATGTTTTAAATAATATTTAGTTGGCTTTTAAACAATTTTTTCTTTAGAGGAAATTTTGCTTGATTTTTTACAAAAGCTGCAGAAAAACACATTTTAAAGTAATTTCTTAAAATAATTTTAGCTTGAAAATTTCACAGCTATAAGTTAAGACATTCAACATACAAATTGAAAATAATCTCAAAAATGACCTAGAACCCCTTTTTCATTTTATTTTGCATTTTTTGAAAAATCAGTTTTACCGACTTCCGTACCAGTTCATGTGGTAGAATCACAATTGACTTTTTCTTACAGCATGAGAAGAGAATTTTCATTTCAACAGGTCAATTAAAAAAATGTGACTGTATTGATCAAAGTCAGATCTAACAAGCAAAGAAACAAATCCAGATTTATGCTGCAGTCAACTTTACAACAGAATCTAGGAAACAATGGCCATAGTGTATTTAACACTGCAGGTCCACAGGCAGAGAGCTGTGTAGTGGTGGATCAATTTAAACAGTTCAGTTTTGTTGCTTGCAAAAACCATGCCCATGGCTTTATCATATCTATTTAAGCAATGTAGTCCCACAATGCTCCACTGGGGACGGTTCTCCACAGCATGTTTTATAAAACAGCAACAACAAACAAGCAAACAGAAACAGTTCCATGACATCAGGTGTTATTTCTTTTTGTCCTCTTTGCAAGCTATGACGTATCTCTGTGGCACCATGAGAGGCGGGGAGTATCCAGTGCTGTAGGACGTGTCCTCAAACAGGACAGAGTAGTCGTCTTGGGGCTGAGGAAAAAGGAAAATAAACACTTAATGTTTTATCTGTAACATCTGTAACATAAAACTGTTGGGGGCACGGTGGCCGCGCGGCAACGCGTTCAGCTAGCGTAACGGAGGTCCTGGGTTCAAATCCTGGTGCAGGTTAGGATTTTTTTCCCGGGTCTGGAGGGTGTCCCTGAGTCTACCCAGCTCTGATGGTTACCTGACCTTAGTTGGGGTAAAGTAAAGGCGGCTGTGCATAGTGGTGGCCACACAATCACCTAGTATGTCGTGGCCACAGAAACTGGTGAATGCCGTTTCACCGGACCTATGGATCAATTTTGTCCGACTGGTACTTTTACAAAACTGTTGGACAAGCAAGGTCAACAATCTGTGTGACTCGGGCCAATAGCCTAGTAAAGGCATTAATTTTACAAACTTTTTCATCAGGTCCCTAAGAATATCCTAGAAAAAATTTCTCGTGTGAAAGATTTTTTTTTCATTCAGTGTTTGATGTCAGATTTGATTGGAGTTGATTTATTGATTTATAACCCATTTACATTTTTAGACCATTGATATATATTTATTTATTTATTGTATATATTTATATGTTGGCCCAATTAGTATTTTTATCATTACATTTGCATATTGAATATTGTTAACTTAAACATATTTTGATATTCTATTGTGCATACTAATTCTGTTTCTGACAGACATGCACATATTTTTGACACTGAAATAGCATACTCAGACCGTACAGTGACTGATTATATCATAAAGTAGAATACAAAACACAACACATATCACACACTCACAACACATTATTTAAATAGAATATTAAAAATAGATTAGACAGACTGCACATTGACACAATTTTATCATAACATAGCACACAAGACAAGCTCAAGAAAAATAACGTAAAGATTTAAAACAAATGACGCTGTAAGGAAACTGACCTTCTTTGGAGGTTCGTCTATAAGAGCTCTGTAAAAACAAGTTGTCTGCGGATACAAAGCCAGCACCAACTGCAATAGAAATTTATAAAACTTTAGTAGTAAGACTTCAATGTAAGTAAATGGATGGTTGTAGTCACTCAAAGAGTTAATTTTTTCAATCAAATCATTAAGTCTTTTAGTTTAAATTAAAGGCAATTAACTATGACCAGAATTTTAAAACAGCTTATTTTACTATTCTCTCCTCTTTGTTAACAAATGTCATCCATTAAGAAGGAGTCCCCAAATACAAATATGGAAACAAAAAAATCAATCCCGTTCCACCCTCTTAACAAAATTACAAATCTATATCTGGCTCAATTCTAACACTAAACTATTTTAACTTCACAAGTAAAGAGATGGAATTACATTGTGTTTATTAAATGTTTGATGTTAATGACTAAGACAAATTTTGTCAACACAATTTAGGCCAAGAATTAGTCTGAGCTGAGATTTAGGCAGATGGTAGGCATAAATGAGATGTAGGATGAAAGGAAAAATAGGTAGAAACAAGAGGTAGGCAGATAAGAGAAGGTTGAAAGGAGAGGCAATACAAGAGGTAGGCAGATAAGAGAAGGTTGAAAGGAGAGGCAATACAAGAGATAGGCAGATAAGAGAATTATACATGTATGAGATGTAGTCAAGAAATCAGGATGTCAGGCATGAAAAAAAGACAGTCAAGAACCAAGAGATGGAACCATGTAAGGGAGATAAACCAACTGACAAACTGAATTGTGTGCTTACAGTTTTTTTTGGGAACAGAGCACCAGGATCTGTCTCAGGGTTGGCCTTCCATATGGGAAGCGGCACTACCCTGCGCCTGCTGATGGAGTGACGCCTGCAAAGTGAAGAAAGAGATGGTCTTTTAAGACATTGGCCAGGTATCGAACGGTACATGTCAAAACTTCAAATTTGCTCAACATACCAAACATGCTCAAAACAAATCTATGGCATGCTGAGCAAGTTTCCAACAATAAACAGTCAAACAAACCAAGAAATCAACATTACACTGTTTTTGCATTTAAGCTTCCAAAGTGACAGTTAACCCAATCCTGTGAACCAATGTATTGGAAAAGCTAATGGTATTGGGCATTAATATTTTATGCTAAAAAAGAAGAACCCTTTCAGACCATTACAGTCTAAAGTTCAGCTGTTTTACACAAGGCGATTGTGGGGCGAACACAATGTCCAGCCAAAGGGCACTGTAGTCTATCGGCAGCATACTCGTTTTGCCATACAAAAGGTCACAGGATCAAATCCTAATTAACACGACATTAGTTGGAAAAAACTAGAGGCTAATGGGCATTGTGTTGATCACACAATTCCAGTGTATCATGGATACTGGGTGAATTTTGATTCACTAACCCAATGAACCAGCCTGGGATACTTTACTTTTACAAAGTCCCGACGCCTTTTACTATCCCCAAAGTATTGTCAGAATTGTCTCTGGAACACCCTCAAATTCTGGGACCAGTGGGGAAGACCCAAATTCTTGACTAGGATATGGGCCTGAACCTGATTCAATTGCCTGTCTCTAGGAGACAAACGCCCCATCCTACCCACCTCTTCAATTGCAGCTGTATATAAAGAAATTTTCACCTCATGGAATGCAAAAAAAAAAAAAATCTATCCGTAATTCTTATGTTTAATGTTTGCTATTTAATTTTTATTTAAAATTATCCCTCACTCTTTCCCTTCTTCTGCATCAACATCGTCAACTTCATATTTGCCAGTGTGGGCGTTGAAGTGAACCACCTCTGCCAGGATCCAGTTCTCTTCTCCATCCTGACCTTTAACCCTCGCTGCGACCTTGTCCTCTGGCTGGGAGATATAGTTGCCGTCTGCTGGCACTGCACCACACAGTGGAGGAGGGCTAGAAAAGGTTTTAAACAAATTAGGGTTTAGCATTTATGACAATAGTACAAATTTAGAGCTAAATAATTCTACAAAGTAAAATGTGGAAAATATTTTTACATACATTTTTCAAAGCTCATTAAAGTATCATTTTTTTTTTTCAAAGTGTAACCTTCATGTTTTAGTTCATCAAGCAGGGTAACTAATTGTATTTTTATGCTTCAACGAACTGTACTTCTAACAATATTTACTTTTAGGGATAAAAGAATTGTACTTCTTTGGTTTAACCTACTTTACTTTCAATGTCTATTTTATTGCTCTTTTAGGGTTTAAACAATTTTATACTTCTAAGCTTTAACTAAATGCAATTTTAGGGTTTAACAAACTTCAAAGGTGTAATAAGTATTAATAATCAATTATAATGTTGAACTAATTGTACTTCCAAGATTGAACAAATTTCACTTCTAAGGTTCATTTATTGTCATTCTAGGGGTTTAACTTGTATGGCTGTCTAGAGTTTGACTAGCAGCATACCTTTCCCCTGGTTTGCTGACCCACAAAGGCAATGTAGTTGCATTCTGCTGTAGCTGAGACATAAGTACACCCCTGCGCATGATCTGTTTTGGACGACCAGAATCTATAAAAACAAGACCAAAAAACAACAACTCACGCATAGAATTTTAAAGAAATAAACGTAATGGAAGAGTGCAGGTTAGACTATTCCTTTCTACAACACAAGACCAACAAAGTGGTGCAGTGGTGAAAGGAATCATAGAGCTTTGTCGGTAAAAGTGTGTCTCATTGGAGGATTACGTTCCGATAGGGCCATGCATGATGGAAAAGGTCTAGACTTTAGCTGGCCAACAGGGTGTAGTGTCCTACCTGTTTACAATGTACTGTGTGTGTATGTAAAGTTTCAGTTGTCAGTATTGTTTGTTTTCGTCGTGCGAGAAAGATCACGTGCTACCCTGGCCTGATGTGTAAGTCCCAAAAAAGTTTAATTAATGTTCAACAACTGAAACACGATGTTGTGTTTTCTTTCAAGACATTACACTACACAGGGGTTTCTGGCAAAATGCCCAAAATGAAATTCTAATTCAGTGACTCAGCTATAAAAAAATAGCCTGTTAGAGTGGAATTGTCAGCCCCAGAAAAGGTAGTTCCTTTGGGGAGGGGCCGGGGGTTCTCACCATTTAAAGATATGCCTAATTTCAGATAAAGAATCATCCAATACTTTTACAAATGTCATTGTTCATTGTGGGCATTTATAGGTAGAAAAAGGCCAACAATTGCTTTTGTTTTGGGAAAAGCTTTGTTAACAAACTTTAAATAGGATTAAATAGAATTAAATAGGATTAAATAGAATTAAATAGAATTAAATAGAATTAAATAGAATTAAATAGGATTAAATAGGATTAAATAGGATTCTCTTGTCTTTTAAAACAAAGAAATTATGAGATACATAAGACCAATGAACTGAGTCATTCAGCTGGACATATATATTATTCAAATATATGAGAATAAATTAAAATTGGACTGTCAGAATAAATACAAGTTTGGACTATCAGAATGCATTGATTATGATCAGAAAGTGGTGTAATTTAAATATAATACACAAGTTCAGAAATGAATGAATAAAAAACTCACCATGTTTTTGTTTTGCTGATTTTTCTTGCAACTTTTTAATTTCCTTAATTTTGTCTAGTGCTGACCTTATCACTCTGTGGGTTTATATTCATAAATTATTATTGCAAGTGGATTGTCAATTCAATACTTATTAATATAAGAGTAATGTACATTAAATACTCTAAATATGTTAAAAAAATGGAACATGGTGGTCTTGCACCATTCTGAAGGTCTTGCACCATTCTGAAGGTCTTGCACCATTCTGAAGGTCTTGCACCATTCTGAAGGTCTTGCACCATTCTGAAGGTCTTGCACCATTCTGTAGGTTCTGCAACATTCCAAAAATCTAAGGCTATTCTAACACTATTCCTATGTCTTGCATGATTCTGAAATAAAGGATTCGGGTCCCAACTCGTGTAAGAAGGCCAGTACCCAGCTCTGATGGGTTACCTAACATTAGTTGTGGGGAAAGCAAAGGCCCAGATCTCCCAGGTCACAGAAACCAATGAGCACTGCTTCACTGACCAGCATAGCTTGAACAGGATACTTGACTTTTGAGATTTAAAACAAAAAGTTTTGTTCCTAAAACTTTCTACTGAATCGTGAGCCCCCCAAAGACACTCTACTCAAGCAACATATATCATTTATGGTTTGCACAAAACTTTTTAAATGGCTTAAAAAATGTACAGAAAATCAACTAGTTATTATCATCTTATCTTATGTGTTTCAGATGCTCCTTCTATAAAGAAGATCATCCCAAGTTTGAGTTAGTGAAAGTTACTAGTTTTTTTCATGACCAAATGAAGATATTTAAAAACTTACTCTGCTTCTGCCTCTGCATCTGTAGTAGCAGCACTGTATAAGGATTTTAGCTTCTGTCTGTAGTACGGTGTCACTGTTGAGAAGGAACGTCAAAAGGTTGAGGGTGGTCTAAATATAAACTCCAGCATTCTAAGTGTCACACTCTGATTAAAACCACAAGATCCCCCCCCCCCCCCTTCCTTTGCCAAATTCATAAGGTGCCCCAGAGTAGCCAACTCCTATGTGTACGTTACATCAATTGGGGGAAAGCAATCGCATCTGAGCATTATGTATGCTGTGTTTATGGAGACTGTTGAGCCCTGCTTCACTAGCCCTATGAAGTAAAATATTCTGAAAAGAAAGCCTTTGACTTTGTACTAATTCCCTATGCATAATAATGTAAACAATAAACAATGCCACTTTACCTTTAGAATCAAAGAGATATGCTTATATAGGGTAGTGCATTTATTGCTAATTTCAAATCTTTACTTTGCCTAAAAGGAATTTTTAAGCCCAATTTTTATATAACATAAAATGAACTTCCATTTCTGTTCCTTACAACAAAGCAATATGTGACATTTGTCTCCCTTTAATTAACCACCTTCAATTCCCCCCCCCCCCCCCCCTGCCCTTTTAATTTATTTGGACATACTGATTATTTGGTCAAATCAATATGAAATCAAAGTACTTTATTATACAGTACAATTATGCTAAGACAACAGTTTGTGCAATCTTTCTTTGAAATAATTGTAAAAAACCTAATCAATGCAGAAAATATTAATTTTTATGACCAATATTTTCTTAACAAAATAGAGAGACATATTCTAGCTAGGATTAAGTAGGCACACCAAAAATTTCTGCGTAATTTTAGTAGTTAGTATTTATACAGCAAGTCTTGGGAACTTAAATCATACAAAGGAAATCAACCTTACCTTTCCCTTCCTCTCTCATTTTTTCATGTGTTTTATGAATATTTGTTAGATTATGTTCTGCTCTGTCCCGTTCAACCTGCCAACAGAAAAACATAATTAATTTTTGAAATCCTTTTTTTTTAAACTCAATGTAGTTGTCAAAAAAGAAACAGTTAATACTTTGTGTTGCTTTTATTAATAAAAAAAAAAGATGGGCCTAATAGAAAATCAGCTCAGACTTTCACCAATTATCATGTGTAGACTTTTGCATTGGCAAATAGTTTTTTTTTTTAAAAGACACAAATATAACATGTTCTAGTTCTCCAAAAATATTAAACTTTTACTACAATATTCAAACTTGATCAGTTTTGACAAATTATAAGCTTGTTGCAGTAGTCAGTTTGTATCTAGATTTGGGCTATTAATACGTCCAAATACTTGGATATCTACAAAACAATAATAAGGCCAGTGGTGATGTATAGCAGTAAAACATGGACTATGACAAAATCCATTGAGAACCTGCTAAATACCTGGGAAAGAAAAGTGCTAAGGAAGATAATGATATATGGAGCTGTGCAAGACACAGATGGATGGAGAATAAGAATAAATGAAGAATTAAAGGCTCTGTACAAGGATCCAACGGTGGTAGCTGAAATAAAGAAGGGCAGACAGAGGTGGGCTGGTCACTTGGAAAGAATGGAAGGCAGATCAGCCAGAAAAATACACTACCAGAGGCCAAGTGAGAAAAGGCTTAGGGGCAGACCAGGACAAAGATGTCTGAAAGCTGTAGAAGCAGATCTGCAAAAGCTTTGTGTGCGGGCATGGAGGAGGAAATCCATGGATAGGCACAAAAGGAGAGGGTGGTGGAGCAGGCCAAAGCCCTACATGGACTGTAGCGTCATGAGATGGATGAATGGATCTACTTAGATATGGTACTCTATGGAAATTGTTTACTTGTTTAGGCCCTAATTAAAAGAAATTACTACTTATGACTAACCTGAATATCCTTCACGTTTCTAAACAACGCTCCTAGAAGTGTCTGTATTTTCTCCCTTGAGGACGGTGGTACAACCCCAATGGCTCCTTTCACTTCATCACATGATGAGCTTGCAGACAACGTGGGGCTGCTGGCAGAAATGGAAGATTTGTCCTTATCTGGCTTCACATCACTGAACTTTCCAGAGCCATTGTCAGATTTATCAACTTTGCTTTCTGTTTTGATTTCTAGTTTACTATCAATTTTGGAATTGGATTCACTTTTAGTGTCAGACTTAGTGTTGTCATTGCCACCTTTGCCCTTTGATCCTCTTGGCATTTCTGAAAAAAAAATTCAAATTTACTTTTTTTCAATAAGAAATGGATTTTCCCTTATAAATACTATTTTTAAATTTTAACTAAGACCAAGGACTACTTCACTAAGACTTAATTAAGGCGTTGGGGATGACAATTCAACAATTTAACAAAATTTTTTTTTTGAATTACATTATAAGACATTAAAAAAGATAAAATGCAAGGGAAATAGTAAAATCAGAATAATTCATTATAAGTAAGCAAAGTAAAGTATCCCGTCGGACCAGATTGATCCATGGGGGCTGGTGAAGCAGTATTCCCCAGTTTCTATAACTACGGCATACTACTTTACCCCAACTAAAGTCAGGTACCCATCAGTGCTGGGTATACTAGGGGACACCCTCCAGACCTGAGAAAAAATCCTAGCCTACACTAGAATTCAAACCCAGGACCTTCAGTATGCCAGTCAATCGTGCTGTCGCTTGGCCACCGTGCTCCATAAGTCAATTAATGCACCTAATTTTAAAGCTCTTAAATACAATTTTTAAAATGTATTAAAATAATGCACTAGTATAATAATGCACTAGTATAATAATGCACTAGTATAATAATGCACTAGTAAAATAATGCACTAGTATAATAATGCACTAGTATAATAATGCACTAGTATAATAATGCACTAGTATAATAATGCACTAGTATAATAATGCACTAGTAAAATAATGAAGCCAACTTAGCCACATGGCCATAGCTATAGTCTAAGGCAAAGGTTAGGGAGTTATAAGCATGGGTGATGGGTATATATTTCATTGGTCTATTTATCTAAGGACACCTCTGCCAATAAAACTTATACACCTTACAACTAAAACAAGGTGCATTTAACAAAAATTCATGCCCTGCCCCTTAGAGCTGTAGGCATATACATTGAGGGGTCAGCTAAAAATATAGACAGGGTACTGCCAAGGATGTTGTCTGCATCGAGTATCCCAATACCCCCCGAAAAGGACAAATTAAATTATGGCTGCCATCTGACAGTAAATGCAACTATGATGGTTTGTCTGTGCTCCAGATGAGAACCTGAGCAACTGGCCCCCTGATATTGAGAGACTGATACTGGCTTCACCTGAGCTAAGCCAGTACTTTGGACACTGCTTGCTGCTCCATTAATGTCTAGGTCATAGGGTTTACTAGCAAAACATCAGCACGCATACCACTTTGAAAAACAGGGTGGGGGTTGGTCACACCGACCCTCAAGGAGCCAGGCAATACACCATGCACCTTTAATAGAGTCTTTATAGAGATCTAAAAGTGGGAAACAGTCAAATGGTTTGATCATTGACATTATTAATTATTGCAAAACTGGAAAAGCTCTTGACTAGACGCCACCCTCATCTCTTAAGCTATTTTACCTTCTTAATTCTTTCAATCTACTGAACTGAGTTGTTATTTTTTGTTTGGTAGTGCCTACTAGTACTAGTGGCATAAAAGTAAACTTAGTAGGCCTACTTAGACTAACTTAGTACTAGTAGTAATTAGTAGTAGGCCTAGTCGTAGTTATATAGTAGGTAGTAGTAAACTAGTAGTCCTAACTGTCCTAAGTCCTTTATCTAAGAAGTGCAGTCAAGCTAGTTACAACTAGTAGTACTAGTAGTAATATAAATTAGTAGTAGTAGTTAGTAGTGACAGTGAGTCTGTAGTAATTCACTCTCGCAGTTACTCTAGCTACTCAGCCTACTGGTTATATATTTTTTTTCTTATAAGTTTACAGACGTTTCTTCTAGTCTGATTTATAATAAATTACGTCCACTAGGCCCAAAACTCCTGCAGGGCGACAGGGATCCGTTGGTCACCAACTTGGTGGCAGGGCTAGAACCCGCGACCTGTTTATTGTTGTTAGGTTAGTGAGTTAGACTAGAGTCCTAGAGTCCTAGAGTTAGAGCCTAGAGTTAGAGTAGACCTACTTAGAGTGTAGTTGTATTGTAATAGGGCCTACTAGTAGGCTACTACTATACTATAGACCAGAGGTTCCCAACCCTGTGCCCGCGGGCGCGGAACGATTCGTATGTGCCCGCCTCTCACTATTCGACAGAGACAGAATTTTTTTCATAAACATTATTTAAAAATATGACTTATTTTTATTCATTTGTTAGAGTTTTAATTTTTTTTTGACTGCCTAGGTTTATTAAATATGTTTGATACTTGTCCCAACTTGTCTAGCGGCGAGCCAGACTGCACTATTTACGCTAGCCTGGAACGGCTAGTGCCATTTGCACATCACACCTTGTACACGCAGAAAACCCGAAGTGAACGAATGGAACGAACGCCACGAACTGATCCGATAAACGCCGAAGGCGCCAAATCACAAGGCACATAACTCTGATTGCTTCTGCGATCATCGGCTCACTTCGGGTTTTCCGCGTGTACATGGAGTGATGCGCAAAAAGCATTCCCCGCCTGGAACCGCGTTGTTGTCATTGTGATTGCTGCCCTGTTCGGGTCGCGACAGTTAGATAAGAGACATGTTCGTCAGACGAAACACGAATTAGCAGTTTTCTATAAAAAAAATAATTAACAGGCTAAAAGCGAGGTGCGTAATTTATTGTATTCATAAGCGATGATCTATTAATAAACTATTATTATTGAGGAGATAGTTATAGTTCTTGTTATAATATATTTATGCATATAATGCAGAACAGACTTGCGCTATGACATTGATATTATATTGTAGTTCAATAATTTTTTTATTTTTTTTTATTTTAGCCCTAAAATGAGTGGACCAAGTAAAAGACAACGAACCTATAATTTTAACACTGACTGGGAGGAATCATATTGTTTCGTTAATTTGAAAAATAAATGCGTTTGTTTGTTGTGTGGTAGTAGCATTGCAGTGCAGAAAAAACATAACGTTGAACGACACTTTCAGACAAATCATGGCACTTTTAATGTGAATTATCCTCTTAAATCTGAAGTAAGAAAGAAAAAAATTGTAATCTAAAATCAAGTCTAACAGCACAACAGACTGTTTTCACTAGACATGTGGAAAATTCTAAAAAGGCCACCATTGCTTCTTTCAAAATATCTCACATGTGACATGCTCGCAAAAAAAAAGAAACCTTTCATTGATGGTGAGTTGTTTAAGGAACTATTTTTGACTGGTGCCGATTGTTTGTTTGATGGATTTTCTAACAAACTTGAGATCCTCTCAGCAATACAAGACTTACAGTTGTCAAATAACACAGTCACAAGAAGAATACATGCAATTTCAACAGACATACAAACTCAGTTAAAAACTGACTTGGAAATATGTGACTGGTTCTCGCTACAATTTGACGAGTCAACAGATATATCAGACACCGCACAGTTAGCAGTTATGGTAAGAATGGTGTTTAGTAACTTCACAGTAAAAGAGGATATGTTACAAATATTACCAATGAAAGGACAGACAAGGGGTGAGGATATTTATAATACATTCAAAACATACGCCAAGTCAATAAATATGCCTTTGCACAAGTTGTCTGCAATAACCACTGATGGGGCGCCAGCAATGATGGGTAAAAACAAAGGATTTATTGCCCTCTGCATGAAGGATGATTCATTTTCAAACTTCATGTCTTACCATTGTATTATCCACCAGGAAGCCCTGTGTTGTAAAATTTTGCCATTTGAACACGTCATGAAAATAGTTACAAAAATAATCACTTCTATTCGAGCAGCTCCTTTGCAACACCGACTTTTCAAGGCCCTGTTAGAAGATACTGAAGATAAAGAACATGATCTTATTCTGCATACTGAAGTACGTTGGCTCAGTAAAGGAAAGGTTCTTACAAGATTTGTGAGTTTAATTGAAGAAATAAAAACATTTATAAACGATAGAAAGGAAAATTAAGATGAACTAGCTGACTCTGGCTGGCTGATTGATTTGGGATTTCTCACAGACATCATGGAAAAATTTAATTCTTTAAATTTGGAGTTGCAGGGTAAAGACAAAAGCATAGCTGAAATGATAAGCTCTGTAAAGTCATTTTAAGCTAAATTGGATTTGTTGATATCACATCTGCAGATCAATTCTCTCGTGCATTTCCCACATATGAAGAAAATGCTAGGTGACAATGAATTAAATGGGACATTATTTATTAAGCATCTTCAAGAGTTAAAAAAAACAGTTTGAAGAGAGATTTTTGCAGTTTAAACATATTGAGCCAATAGTTACCTTCTGTATCAATCCTTTTACTTGCCAAATAAATGTTATGGAAATAGCCGCATGCATTGCAGATTTTGTTCAAGGTAAGACAGAAGAACTAGAGTTAGAAATTTTGGACCTTAAGAATGATATTTTGCTAAAATCCTTAATGTCAGAGGAGTTTTGGAATACAGTGGATAGAGAAAAGTTCCCATTGTTGAAAAAAGCGGCATATAAAATTGAATCATTTTTCGGTTCGACATATTTATGCGAATCATTGTTTTCAAACATGAACTTAATAAAATCAAGATACAGATCTCGACTCACTGATGAGCATCTTTATGATTGTCTGCTAACAGAATTATCGTCATACGCTCCTAATTATGAAGCTCTGGCCAATGAAGTGCAATGCTAAAGATCACATTGACTTTATTATATTTTTTAATTAAATGTGTGTTTCTTTGTATTTGTGTGTTTTGTTTACTTTCTTTACGTTTTGTAAATACATTTCTCTGTGTGTATGCAATTTGAAAAAAATGCCAAATAATTTTATTATTTTACAACATTTTTGTTTATTATTTATTAATACATTATGATCATTATGACTATAAGAAAATAAATTATGGGAAAATGACAAGTTATCGAAGGAGTTTGTCGATTTAAAATAGGTGGTGCCCGCCACCCTACCGATATTTTAGAATGTGCTCTAGACTCCTGGAGTAAATAAAAGGTTGGGAACCCCTGCTATAGATATAGACTGTCACTATAGGCCTACTACTGGCTAGTAGTAGTAGTAGTTAATAAATAGTAAAATAGTAGTAGGCCCTATTACTATTAGATCTAGATCTAGAATCTAGTAAGTATTAGTCTATTAGTGACTCTATATACTATTAGTATTAGTTATTCGTAGTTAGTAGTCGTCTAAAAAAAACCGTAGCCGTAGCGAGAAAGCAGGGTGCAAATAAAGTACCTAGGCGTCCTAGGTATACACTGACAGTCATTAAAAAAATTTCTTGTCACATACCTACCTAGGCCTAGGGCCTAGAGTCTAGAGTCTAGGCCTAAATGCTAAATATTTGGCTACAGTAAATAATCTTACAATTTTGGCCTATGCATGTATAATATACAATATTCAATTTAGTAAAATAATATATACATAATTGTACCTATTTACTATAATAACAACAAACAATGAACAATCACTGTATGTTGTAGTCGATTGTTTAAAAATATTAAAAACAAGAAATACGACGCCGCGGGCTGTAGTAAAATAAAAACACTAATCGGAAAAAACGTAAACAGAGAAAAACAAGGCAAACGGATAATGCATTGGCTCTGTTTGTCTGGGTTAGGGACATTATTTTTTGTGGGATCACATGTAACTATAAGAAAATTTCTTCAATGGCGATTTCGTGAAGTTTTATCAGACTCCAGCATTTACGTTATATCATGTCGGTAAGAATAGTCGGTAAATGAATAGACTAAAACTTAAAACTATCCGGGTGTAACCCAGACCCAGCCCAGCGGATTCATTTCAAAATTAATATTAATACTTATTAATAGGCGGCAATAGATCTAGGTCTAGTCGGTTTAGCATAGTCATAGTTAAGCTGCATGACAACAGATTCAGATAGGCCTAGTGTCAAACTTCAAAGTCAAAGGTGACAGTCACCGTGTCAGTGGGCTAAGTCTAGTAAGTAAGTGACAGTATGACTCAGTTGAGTAATATCATAAATATAGGCTATGTCTGAACAAAGTGGCAAAATGAAAATGGATAGACCCTAGTCCAAGTCCAAGTCTTTGAAAAAAAAATCAATAATTCTAAAACACTGTTAGCTTTTATAACTTTGGCCTAGGCAATGCCAAGGCCCAATGCTATAATTATAATTTACTATAAACAAAGGCCTACTATATTCATTTTAGTGGCACATAATATATAATATAATGGCTGATTCCTAGCTATTTAGTATTTATCATATGGTTTGACATGGTAGCCGAGTGGCAGGCAGCAAGTTTGACTGGCGATCCAACCATCCTGGGTTCTAATCCTGGTGAAGGCTAGGACTTTTCCCATGACTTGAGGGTGTCCTAGGCTTGAGTGTACCCAGCTCTGATAGGTACCTGACATTAGTTGGGGTAAAGTAAAGATGGCTGGGCATTGTGCTGGCCACACATCCCGTAGTATGCTGTGGCCACAGAAACTGGTGAACGCTGCTTCACCAGCCCTATGAATAGTTTGGTCCGACGGGTACTTTACACTTAGACACTCGTATGTTATTTAGCCTTGCATTAAGAAGTAGTAATAATCATAAATTAATAAATGGGAAATTTATTAGATATAGACTACTGTAATTACGTTATAAATGCAAATAAAACGCTTTATGATAAATGTATTATACAAAGTCAATATCCATAAATTGGCCTGTATAGTGTATTACAGTAAAACATAGACCTACTATCAAAGAGATTTTAATGGTCATTTACTGGGTAAACATGAAGATAATATACCGGTAGTAAGTAGAATTATATTTACAAAATGTTGGAAAAAGATGATCCCAATCACTATAAACATAGCAAAGGCAGATATTTGACCAGAACATCAGCGCAAGGTAATGTCCAGCAATACACCAGTAAACAGGTCAGATTGTGTATTGTGAATATTTAAGGTTGTGTTCAAGTTATAATACACTTATATTGAATGTATTTATTCTTCAAAAGAGTGTACCTAGGCACTCCTAATCGAACATACAGCTGTTTGTTTTGTTTCAGTTTAGTGAGTGCCATTCAAGGTATGGTAACATCAACTGTTGGTGCAGTGATTGCATCATCGTGTAAAGACATACTCAGAGATGTGTGAGTATATTCAATTTGGAGTTTTGAGCTATTAATTCCTTTATTACTTCAATACTTTAACAATTTACAGTTTTTTCATAAATGACTTTAAAACTTTTTTCTTTTTTTTTTAATATAGAAACCTATATATCCATTAGTCATTTGGATCATTAGGGCAACCTAGCTGACACACCAACTAACTTATTTCAACTACCGGTATCATGATTTTCTGCCTTTCTTATCGCCCCAGAGACTTCCCTGCCTCTTGAGATGTCTAGCATTAAACATAACATTTCCACATTGTGCTCAGATGAGGCCTGAAACATTTTATGAGAAGAAATTAATTTTCTTGATAGCTGCAATGATGTTAATTGCAAATGAAGAGCTCATTTGTATCTGTGACTTTTGCTCACAAGAAGATTGTGTGGCCAGCACAAGCCCTAATCTTTCCATCATTCCTCCCCTCCCACCCCATTAGGCTTGGATGGATCCAGGGACGTCATTACCAAGTTTTGATGAGATCACCCTCAGGTTAAGAGGTGTATTTTTCTGCATCCATTGGTGAAACATAGGTAATTTGCATACACAGTGGAACTCCAATATTCTTCTTTTAATCAATTATCAGGCAAGAATGCTTATGAAAAGGGACAAATATTAAATTAATTGTTCCCTTTTTAACTAAAATGATGAAATAAAAAAAAAATTTCAATTGAAAATCTTTTTTAGAAATCATTGCAAACACATTATAGTTATTTCTTAACCACTTCTTATAAAAGTGATGCGTTAAGAGATTTTTTCTTTGTGATGGAGTAAATCTACTGTATACAGTATTTACAAAAATACGTACCGTAAGTCAAACTATTACCTGCAATTTAACAATAGAAGGCAAAAAAATGTTGTTAAGAGATTTCATTTTATAGATAGTTAGACTGGAAGGCTTATTGGTTTTTCAGACAAAGAAATTTGGATGAAAAGATTAATATTTATGGTTCCACTGTGTGTACCTAAAAATTATATTCTAGTTTATCTTATACATTACAGACGCTCCTTCTATAAAGTAGATTATTGCGTCCTATCAGCTCAATCAATGTATTCATTTATGTTTTATGCAATGCAAGATACCTTGTACTTACAAGCCAAAATATACCTCTTTTCTCTTTTCCAGGCATTGGTTAACTTACAGCTATGCATATTTTGCATTACCATACTTTCCCTACGATCTATGGGCAATGTACGCCTACAATGTCAGAGTTTATGAATACCAATATGAAAATTTGGATCTGAAAGAGAGAATTCTTCAATTCATAAAGACAAACAAGATGATGATCGCCCACCATGTGTTCATTCCATGCATCCTTATGCCAATTGTCTTTGTAAGTATTCACTCGCTTCAGAGCTCTCTTTATGTTAAAAAAAGCATTGTTTGCTAACATTCTGTCATATAAACATTGCCTCGGCTACAGTATGTCTCTCACTATCATGGGCAATCTTAAGGATCCAAAGAGAGGACTAGAGTCATGGTGTTTTACTGGACAGGGGGAGACAATTCAGGAACACAAAGGTGACCACAATGAAAAGACTGTCCACATAAACAACTTAAGACCAATTTGATTATGCACCGTGAAGACGGGCCCCACAATAGATCAAAGGCCAATTAATTTGTCATCACCGTGTCAAAAATTCACTCTAATAACTTGTAGTAACAATAAAAGTTCAGTTGTCAAAATCCTCTGTACATATTGACCAGTGAATATATATCTACAACAATTACAGGTACATTGTCAATTAAAGAAGATGTCTTGGGAGCACATCATTATAATGCAACTCTGATAATCTTTTTGCAACTCTCTACAAATACTGAATGAAAACACTAAAATTCTTTTCAATTTACCCTCTTGCCTTACATATACCGTTGGAGGAAGGAGGCACCAATGTTCCACTTTGCACACCCTCCCTAGCAGGCACCCATCACCTTAATGATGTTAAGTAAAGTGGTTTTCTTGTTTTCATTCTCATTTCTTTTTTCTTAAAATTCTCTAGAGCTTCAAAAACAATAAAGGAGACTACTTCTTTGGAGCAATCCTAATGGTAGAACTAGTCATTCCGTTTATATCAGCCAGAGAGATTCTTGCACAGGTAATGTAATAGTTTATTCATCTAGTTTTTGTATTTTTCTGTAGCATTTTTAGACCACCAAACAAAAACCACTTTGTGGAGTAACAGTATCAAATTTGTGACTTGGTCATCAGGTCAGTGTAAACCAGGGATAAGGTAGTTGACACAAGACCAGGTCAGTGTAAACCAGGGATAAGGTAGTTGACACAAGACCAGGTCAGTGTAAACCAGGGATAAGGTAGTTGACACAAGACCAGGTCAGTGTAAACCAGGGATAAGGTAGTTGACACAAGACCAGGTCAGTGTAAACCAGGGATAAGGTAGTTGACACAAGACCAGGTCAGTGTAAACCAGGGATAAGGTAGTTGACACAAGACCAGGTCAGTGTAAACCAGGGATAAGGTAGTTGACACAAGACCAGGTCAGTGTAAACCAGGGATAAGGTAGTTGACACAAGACCAGGTCAGTGTAAACCAGGGATAAGGTAGTTGACACAAGACCAGGTCAGTGTAAACCAGGGATAAGGTAGTTGACACAAGACCAGGTCAGTGTAAACCAGGGATAAGGTAGTTGACACAAGACCAGGTCAGTGTAAACCAGGGATAAGGTAGTTGACACAAGACCAGGTCAGTGTAAACCAGGGATAAGGTAGTTGACACAAGACCAGGTCAGTGTAAACCAGGGATAAGGTAGTTGACACAAGACCAGGTCAGTGTAAACCAGGGATAAGGTAGTTGACACAAGACCAGGTCAGTGTAAACCAGGGATAAGGTAGTTGACACAAGACCAATGTGGTCTTACTTTTCCCTACTGGTGACATTGACTCAGTATGTTAAGTTGTTTACAAAAATAATCATGAACAGGATTTAAACTATGTGCCTTTAAATGTTGTTGTTAGTTGAAAATATACTTGAAGACTACAACAGCGTCACTTTATTACTGCTAAGTTATTTATCCTGTAATTACTATGATGTACATCTTTGAACGACATACCTTATACTATACATACTATATGCTTTTTACCACTTTGCTTAATACGTTATAATAACAATACGATATGCATATATGCATTATTAACATCAAGCCATATAAATATTGTAGATACAACATCATATACGCTATTATCACTTTTCTATTTACATTCTAATTACGTGAAGCCGGCTGGTCCAGCGGTTAGTTCACCGGACTGTCAACCAAAAACCAACTGACACGTCGCGGGTTCTATCCCGGCCACCGACGGATCCCTGTCGCCCTGCAGGAGTTTTGGGCCTGTAAACATATTTGCCCCAGCAGGCAGCAGTGTGTTTACAGAGCGCACTGAGCATGCTAAAATAGCATGGATAGAAGCGCTATATAAATAACCAATTTAATTTCAATTTTTTAATTTTAAAGCTCTTTCTATACTTTATAATTATTTTGGTCTATCCAGGGGGTGTTCAAATGTCATACTAATTGTCCTGGTAACAAAGTGCCTAGATATTTCCCACTGTCTTGAGGGCAACACAGTAAACCAGCCAGTCATGGGCAATCGACATAAGTTGTTGGAAGTTATATAGACATGTGATGGCCACACAATCCCCTTGTATGGGCTAGCTAGAAAAGCTATCATGTGACAGTATGTGAAATAAAACCAGACAAAAGCCATCGGCAATGAGATTTAAAAGATGGTAAGTCGGGATGGATTGGGAAGACCAGAGGATAATGTGGCCAAACACTAGACTAAAATCCTCATAGGAAGAGAAAGGTAGGCAGACCTGGAGAAGGCAAAGTCTGTCATGGACAAAACAGAAGGGAGGCCCCTAAAATTGAGCCCACTGATTACAACCAGAAGCTTCTAGTTAAAGCTTGTATAGTTCTCAGTTATTTAACTGCTATAGACATAGCTCCTCTCTATAGTACTCAACCATATAGGTTCTAGAATTCAACTATAAAACTTCTATAGACATAAATTCTCTCTTCAGTAGTCAACTGTATAACTTCTATAGACATAGCTTCTCTCTTTATTACTCAACCATATAGCTTCTAGTATTCAACTATATAATTTCTATAGACATAGCTCCTCTCTTTAGTAGTCAACTGTATGACTTCTAGAGACAAATCTCCTGTCTTATAGTTTTAAACCAGCTACGTAATTACTGATAGACACAGCTCCTGTCATGTATCACTGTATGAGTAGAATATGTCATATAGATTGTAAGTATTTCCTAGTTATTTTCCTTCAATGTTTCTTTCTCTCCCACAGCTGAACATGAAAGAGAGCAGAATGTACATGATCACCAGTGTTGGGATGGTCGTCATGTTTTTTGCGTGCCGAATCGCCATTTTCCCGTACCTCTTCTATCGGTACTCGGTCTATGCCGACATACCACTATCTCAGGTGCCGTTCCAGATCCCAGCCAAGTGCACTCTGTCCTGCCTGATGATCCTGGTCCCTCAGCTGTACTGGTTCAATTTGATGATACGGTTTTTATTCCGAGCTCTTGCACAGAAGTACTGATCCAACAGCTAAGTGTGTTGAACTTCAATCAATACTCATCACTAAACATAAAAAAACATCAACAATTTATTTGACAAAGAAGTAGTACTATGTAGTTTTTTCCTTTTTTTTTATAATACATGATAATGAAGAACGAAATATGTTAAAGTCTTAATATTGGCTTTGAAATTATAATAATTTTTCTTGGAATCATCAGAAGATAACTGTTGAATGTAATCCCAATCTTTTTTCTTTTTACATGTTCATAAAAGGGAATAATGTCCTGTAGAGTTTTAGTTTAAACCTAATAGAGCTTCAAATTATTTTCATTTAATGAGAAAAATGTAAATAATATTGTCATGCATGGTAAAGCGTGTAATAACCTCCCCTTATTTGTAAATAATAACAGAAAACAATGTTTGCTTAGTAAGCCATAGAGTTGATAACTTTGGAAGACTGGTTCACTTGCCTGAGAGGCTAAATGAGACAAAATGATTTGTCAAAGGGATTTTAATTTGTTATCATTAAAAAAATGTTTGAAATTTTTAAAAAATTGTTAAGTGCTAAAAAGATTTGGATATGAAGAAGATGTGTATATATATAAATCTGTGTATATATTTATTTATTTACTTTAAAAAATTATTTATATATGTGTGTAATGATATATTTGCCCCATCTCTTGTTTGACATGAATAACATAAACTGTGATGAAGTATATTAGAATAAAAAAAAATAATTTTCTCATTGTTTTCTTGTACTTCTTTGTGTATTTTTTAAAACCCTACATCTAAAGCAGCTCAGTGAGATACAGTGCACTTATCTATATCTATTTTAAAACCTTACATCTAAAGCAGCTCAGTGAGATACAGTGCACTTATCTATATCTATTTTAAAACCCTACATCTAAAGCAGCTCAGTGAGATACAGTGCACTTATCTATATCTATTTTAAAACTTTACATCTAAAGCAGCTCAGTGAGATACAGTGCACTTATCTATATCTATTTTAAAACCTTACATCTAAAGCAGCTCAGTGAGATACAGTGCACTTATCTATATCTATTTTAAAACTTTACATCTAAAGCAGCTCAGTGAGATACAGTGCACTTATCTATATCTATTTTAAAACCCTACATCTAAAGCAGCTCAGTGAGATACAGTGCACTTATCTATATCTATTTTAAAACTTTACATCTAAAGCAGCTCAGTGAGATACAGTGCACTTATCTATATCTATTTTAAAACCTTACATCTAAAGCAGCTCAGTGAGATACAGTGCACTTATCTATATCTATTTTAAAACTTTACATCTAAAGCAGCTCAGTGAGATACAGTGCACTTATCTATATCTATTTTAAAACCCTACATCTAAAGCAGCTCAGTGAGATACAGTGCACTTATCTATATCTATTTTAAAACCCTACATCTAAAGCAGCTCAGTGAGATACAGTGCACTTATCTATATCTATTTTAAAACTTTACATCTAAAGCAGCTCAGTGAGATACAGTGCACTTATCTATATCTATTTTAAAACCTTACATCTAAAGCAGCTCAGTGAGATACAGTGCACTTATCTATATCTATTTTAAAACCTTACATCTAAAGCAGCTCAGTGAGATACAGTGCACTTATCTAAATCTATTTTAAAACCCTACATCTACAGCAGCTACAGCTGAAAAGATTCTATCTCTCAACACCCCTAATGGTATACTGCAGGTCTATTTATATACCACTAATACAAACTATACTAGTTGAAAGAATAGTGTTATCTTATCAGTTAATAAACATAAAATAATAACATAAAAGTGCTGCAATTCAGATTAGAGATTTTTTTTTATCTCCCCGACATGTATCGGAAACAGTATGTCAAGATTTGTAGATCTACACTATGTAGATCAGTGGTTGGCAGCCTAAGAAACGCGTGCCATTTGCACGCAGAACGATTTTCAGTGGCACGCCAGGGAAACGTCACAGACGTAGATTTTTCAATGCATACTATAAAATGAAAATAATAATAATATTTTTATAGCGCTGCCAACAAATATTATGTAAGCTCAGAGCTCATTTAACATACAACTAAGAACACGGACATACTCTAGGCTAGTAGACAAAGCTAGCTGATGATATAAAACAAATATAAAAAAAATCAAATAAATGTAGCATGAACTGACCCAACCTATAAGTAAGACAGCATGTTAAATGTTAACTAAGGTAAATCTTGAAAAAATGAGTTTTTAAGTTACTTTTGAAATTATCGATAGAGTAGCCTACATCGAGTGATAAAGTTCAGGAAAGTTTGTGTGCAAAGATCTCATCATTGCACTATCGATCTGTGATTGAATCTATTGTTAAAATAATCAATTTTATAGCATCTCACCTTTTATTGATTTACAGGCAATTCAAGTCTCTTTTACCAAAAAGATATACAGAATAAGCTTAGGCCTATAATATAGAGACCTGCTGTTGCACACTGTGTTCGTTGCTTTAGACGCGGTTAAGTCTTGTATAATTGACTGTTGAAGGCATGTTTCTGAATGACATAGCAACACATTTCAATTAATTAGATTATGTAGGCCTATGCTTGGTTTCCTTTTTTGTAAATCTCAAGTCGACTTAATTAATTAACGAAATGCTTATTTACAACTGTTTAACAAAAATTAATTGTATTCCTTTATTTACTAGTTGAAATAAATACCATAATTCTAGATTTAAATAAGGAAATAATAGTAATATTAGTTATATTACAAAACATACCTTGTTTGGTATCCCCCCCCCCCCCCCCCCCCCGGTATCACTATAGAATAAAGAATCAAATTTTAATGGGGAAACTTTAATTAAAGGAAGATAATTAGCACATTTTTTTTAATGCGTTAATATTTTTGAATGTTTTCTATTTTTCCTTTATTAAAAAAGTAAGTGGCTTATATTTAGCCTACAGTTTTAAAAATAAAAAAAATAGTTAAAACATTATATAAATATTTATACGAATGAAGAAATTATATGTACATTTTAAACCTTTAAGTAGTACATTAACTACCCACGTTGTATGATTACTTGGTATCTCTACCGTTTAATTGCACTAGGTCCGTTGCAGAGATTTACAGTTGAAGTTCTTTAAACATCGAAAATCTCAGACTGAGATTAAAATTCAAAATATAATAAAACGCGCTGTCGTCTAAACACAAAGTGTAAGGAATCTAGTCAATGCGATCGCTTCTCGGGTTTCTGGCTTGGATCATAGTGTCGTACATTCTCTAAAAGCGGTCAAGCTGACACCTGGAGGGAACGGCTTGGACAATACAGCCGGTAGCGGTTTGGACTAGGCAATACACCCTGTAGCGGTTTGGACAATACACCCGGTAGCGGTTGGGACAATACACCCGGTAGCGGTTGGGACAATACACCCGGTAGCGGTTTGGACAATTGAATATGGTACACCCGGTGGCGGTTTGGACAATACGGTACCGGTACACTCGGTAGCGGTTTGGACAATACACCCGGTAGCGGTATGTTGTCAGAGCCTTGCCAGACTAGGAGCTTGCTGTTTTCTCACATCGGCTCTCATTCATGGTCGGCCTGGACTACAGCTGGTCTACACTCTGCTGTCATGCTTGACGTAAGAGTGATTGTGCAGAGGGCGGAACTAGCTGATCCACGACTGAGGACCCGTCCTTCTGTGCGGGAAGTCAGTACGGCTATTAGTGAAGTTGCCGATACCATGCGACATTTAAACGCCGAAAAGCCCACAGGAAGGGCAAGGAGTTCAAAAAAGCTCCAAGCGCCTCCTAATGAAAAAAAAAAGAATTTTATTAGGTGCAAGAAATAAACCTGACAACTTAATTAATGTTTTAGACATTAACCATTAATGTGACTGTTCAGTGAAGAAATTATGCATTCGCTATATATAAGTTTAAATGCAAAAAGAAAAAAAAAGCAGATAATCACAACAATTTTTTTAAAAACTTAAATATAAACTCTTAACGATTTTCTCAATAAAGTTATTTTGCTTTTGACCTCGGTCTTGTTACGGCTTAATGTAAACTGGTGACCAGTTTACGTTGTATTTTTGTTGTTTTTTTTACTATACCAGTCTACGGTGTATGATTGTGTTTTTTTGCTATATTTTCCTTGTTAATTACTAAATTCTGTACCAAAACTTGTCCGTTTTAGGTAAATAACTTTGTTAACGATTATTGTTGGGGAAGATGGTTATTGGTAATTAGTAGGAAAGGTATTGTAGTTTGTATATATATATAGTTTAGTTTAATTAGATTGTTTATATATTTAGAGGTCTTCGTTTTACTTATAATATAAAGCACACTTTTAACATTTTTTTAACTAATTATTTTTGAGCGCCTGGTCACCTTGCCTGGTTCTGATTGGTCTGTTATTTAATCCTATTTGAATCGGATTGGTCAGTAATTCAGTAATAGTTGTCGATTCACCCTAGAGGGCTATTCAATCCCCTGCTGGTCAGCAGTAAATTCTTTTTGTTGTGTGTGGCCCAGCTTTGCATCTCTTAAGAGTCCCGTAAGTTTTGAGTTTATTTTATAGTTCTATGAATTTCATTGTTAAAATATGTACGATAAACTGTTCATTGTTGTCTTAATGTTAACAATTTGACAGGATGATTAGTTATTTTGTGGGATGGGTAAGATAATATGGGGATTTTCGAAGTACATTAAATGGACAGCGAACATACAAGGAGGCGTCCATTTTTTAATGTGTTTCCGCCATATTGTGTAGAATATATTTATTATTGTTGACCTAATGTTTGCTTTTTATATTTATTCTTATTAATTAGGTCGGATAAAACCTACCTTGTTGGTCTCGTGTTATATGTTGGTTTTAAATTAGTCTCGTGTTATATGTTGGTTTTAAATTAGTCTCGTGTTATATGTTGGTTTTAAATTAGTCTCTTGTTATATGTTGGTCTTTATGTACATATTATTTTCAAGTTAGATGTTAGAAATTGCTAGGTCTCTTGTATATATTTAGTCTCTGGTTTTATATTATTTTTAAGTTAGATGTTAGAAATTGCTAGGTCTCTTGTATATATTTTCTTAGTTAGATATTAGATAGTGTGTTAAATGATGAGAAGATTTGAATTATGATTTTGTAGTATGTGAATTAAGAGTTGGTAGAGATTGTGATTTATTTAGTTAGAAAGGGCGTTGGTAGACGATGGATTTATTTAGTTGTTGTTGATATTGATGGTTAGGGCTTATATTTGAATAAACTTGTGTATTATGAAAAATTTATTTGTTCCCTTGATAGATAGATACATTGTTGTAGTGTACGTTGTTTATGTTTGTTTATTTGTCGTTTACTGTTCTGTGTATAGTCTAGTATTTAGTATAGTTAGCTAGTAATTGTAGTTTTTAGTATTGGTTCATCCAGGTAGCTAATCCTACCTGCCTACCACAATATAGGTATGCACAGATATACCCGTCCCCTCCCCTTGTATATAAATGTAAATAGATGTATATTAATTTAATATTGTGTGTTATATAACTCAAGAACGCACACACACACTCTAAACTTTCACTCAGTTAATTCCCCCCCTTACATTAATAAATGTTTAATAAAAATAAATTTAAAAAATATATTAGAGCAGGTTAAATTTCCGGCTGTTGGTACACTGAATGACTTAGAAATCAGAGTTTGGCACACTATTAGCAAAAGGTTGTCGACCCCTGCCATAGACCATGCAGTGGCGGGATGAGAGTAGGGTTGCCATCCGTCCCGATATATCGGGACCGTCACCGTTATGAACCTCCTTGGCCCGACATCCCGACAAGACCCAATTTTGTCCCGATTTAGCAAAATACTGTTTCTAGCTTGGATCAAGTACTGGAGTAATGGCATCTGTTAGCGCAACATGTAAAAGCAGCCTCAGTTAGTTTTATTTATGTTCACATAGTCGTCTCACAGATTGCAAGTTGCGTATCCTGTATCGACGATGAAAGTAGACCTAGGCCTACCTTCTAAATCTAAAGCCATCATTCGAGAAACTACCAGACTGACTTGCATGGAGCTTTTTAAATACGTGAAAGGGAGTAAATTCTTGCCAAAAAAGGTGAAATCTTGTGAAAATATGGTGCCCCCCCAACTACTTCTGCTGCAACACGTAATAAAATTGTGTACTAAATAAATCCCCCCCCCCCCCGCCCCCCAATCTCAGAGTGTCCCGACGAGGTCCCAGCTAGATATGGCAACCCTAGCTGAGAGTCATGTGCAGTTCTTCATTTAAGTTTTTTTTTTTAAAGGCCTATTGTATTGTACCGACTTTTGAATCAATTGTAAAAGTATTAATTTTTTTTATCTACACTTTACTTAAGACATACATTATGCATAGTATTAATTCAATTTTATTTTAACTTGTGTATTTAATACTATGTAATTATGATTGGGTTATTTACATAAAGGGGAACAGTGGCCAAGCGGCAGCACGTTCGGCTGGCGAACCGAAGGTCCTGGGTTCGAATCCTGGTGAAGACTAAGATTTATCCCCGGGGCCAGACGGGGTGTCCTTGAGGCTACACAGCTCTGAAGGGTAACTCATTTTAGTAAGGTTAAAGTAAATGCAACCGGGTATTGTGCTGGCCATACAATTTTAACTCCCTAGTATACCGAGGTCACAGAAACAGTCTACTCTTGCATTTGTGTTAGTGTTTTAAATGATGTTAATTTTACTGGTTTTCCTGGTTTGTTAAGGGAACCTATTACAGGCTCGAATGACGCTTGGGAAGAAAGAGTAGCCTACTTATAAACTTATGCATTTGCTCTCGTATGAGGGATAATATGATAAGGAAAGTGTTTTGATCCTTAAATGTTTATCTGAGCTTTGCAACAGGTTGTTATTGTGTTGTATTTCTAAATTAGAGTTTAATGCCTTAGATTATGTATGACTACTTTACTCTTTGTCCTACTGCCCTCTAGTGTCTCTACGTTTAGTGATGTAACTGTTGGTGTAACTTTAGTCAGTTGTGAATATTCGCTACCTTGCAGCTCTTTTTCTTATCTTGGTTCCTACAATGTATAATATAATGTATTATTTTATTGCAATGACATCAGGGAGGGACAATTTAAATCATAATCAGGGTGTCTAATGTTAAAATCAAAGACAGATGAACCAATATATAGGCTACTATATTATTACAACAACTACAGGGGCATCAAACTTCTTTCAGTGCCGGGAAAGGTCTTTAACAGAGTCCTCCTTAATAGGATGAGAGACACTGTTGACCCCAAACTAAGAGACCAGCAGGCATGCTTCAAACAAAACAGATCCTGCACGGATCAGATTGCTACGCTTCGCATTATAGTCGAGCAGTCATTACAGTGGAACTCCCCGTTGTAGGCCTATATATAGCCTACTTTTTATTGATTATGAAAAAGCCTTCGACAGCGTGGACAGAGAGACCTTTTGGAAGCTCCTACGGCACTACGGCATCCCTAATTGTTTATTTGTAGTCGGCCTGAACTTGCAATTGAAAGTGCAATGAATTTATCAACATCCGTGAATGTTAAAGGCAGCAACAAGGCATAAATCTCTGCTTGCAATCGTAATGGTTGCCATTGTAAGCAATACAAAATGAAACCGGAAGTTCCACAATGCACTTGAAACATGTAAAAAGTGATAATAACACGTATATTATAGTCTAGTAAATTACTAGAAACATGCCGAAAAGAGAATTATACGATTGTTTACGGATTAATAGCGGACATGAATTTGCATCCAATTTGCCTATTTAAGACTCGTCAATCAATAATTTTAAATAGCTCATTGAGATACAGCAGGTCACTTATCTATATTTAAAAGTCCATATATATATATATATTTAAAATGTATATATATATATATATATATATATATATATATATATATATATATATATATATATATATATATAGGCCTATATATATATATATAATATATATATATATATATATATATATATATATATATATTATATATATATATTCATTCATATATATAATTACCGTGAGTTTGTTTATATGTTTGTGTATATATATATATATTTATATATATATATATATATATATATGTTTGTTCGCTTTAGGCTCCTATGCCGTTTGCCGTTTGACTATTCGGGCCGAAAATTAAATGTATAAATTGGAAACGTCCACCAAAAGATAATTTTATTTTATGACATCTATTCATAAATGTGTTAATTTTAAAAAATCCAAAATGTTATATCAAACTATGCAAATAAATATAATCGTACAAATCAAATGGCCATTTCCGTTCATTTACTATGTTGAACGCGAGATTCACATTGTTGAACGCGAGGCTTTATCGGATTTTCCCAATTCTGCAGTTGTTTTTTTTAATGTGGCGAGACCTTTTTTTTTTTTAAAGTTACGCACGGAAATTTGGCTTGGAGAGTTTGAAGTTTGAATGGTGTAGGCTAGAGATGGGCAAAACCGTTCACCATGCTGATCGCCGCTCAATTGAGCGCTCACTAAAAAGATACGGATCCGTTGAACGGTTCCACGGATCACTTAGTAATTTACCCCCCCCCCCCCCGCCTCCCTCCATAATTTTATATGTTGGATGTCAAGGGGAGAGAAAAACAACTTGGATCCCTTGTTGAAACGCCGTTTTTTTTGTTACTTAAAACATTAAAAAATATAAATAGTAAATAATTGTTCTCAATTGTCTAGTTGTAGGCTACTAAACTAATTATAATTAAACTTTTGTTTTTAAGCTATAATTCCTTTTTTTTCACCTAATAATCTACTAATAAGTAAAATTAAAAGGGTAAATGTAAAATACTGTAATCATATTGGCTAATTATAATGCAAAAATGGTATCATCAACATTATTTACAATTGACAGCAATTGTACGATCACTCGCATTCGAAACCAGCATATCGAAATGCAGAACGGGAACCGATCAGTACAGACCCATTCAGTACTGAGCGGGTCTGAGCCGATCAGTACTGAGCGGGTCTGAGCTGATCAGTACTGAGCGGGTCTGATCCGATCAGTACAGACCCATATCAGTACTGAGCGGGTCTGAGCCGATCAGTAATGAGCGGGTCTGAGCCGATCAGTACTGAGCGGGTCTGAGCCGATCAGTACTGAGCGGGTCTGAGCCGATCAATACTGAGCGGGTCTGATCCAATCAGTACAGACCCATATCAGTACTGAGCGGGTCTGAGCTGATCAGTAATGAGCGGGTCTGAGCCGATCAGTACTGAGCGGGTCTGAGCCGATCAGTACTGAGCGGGTCTGAGCCGATCATTACTGAGCGGGTCTGATCCAATCAGTACTGATCGGGTCTGATCCGATCAGTACTGAGCGGGTCTGAATCGGTCTGATCCGGGTCAGATCCGGATTCTAAGTGAACTATGGAAACCAACACATCGAAATGCAGAACGGGAACGGATCAGTACTGATCCGGGTCTTTTGACAGTGATCGGCTTTCGGATCCGTTCCTTTAAAAGACCCGGATCAGTTGATCAGTTCTTTAGTGAGCGACCCATCTCTAGTGTAGGCTACTTTAAAAAAAATACTAGCGTATGACGTAATGTCTATCAAATCATTTCTTTTTTCATTATAGATGTTTGCATTATCTTTTAAGTAAAAGTAACCACATGTTTCAATTATTTAATGGATGCACGGCGCTATTGAGAGCATCCTTTAATAGGCGACTTTCTACACTCTATAAATTAAATTATACTAATTATAATAATAATAATAATAATAATAATATTTGTATAGCGCTGCCAACAAACATAATGTAAGCTCAGAGCGCGTTTAACATACAACTAAGAATACGGATATTACCCTAGGCCAGGTGACAGAGCTAAATTGATGATTAAAAAAGACAAAACAAATAAACGTAGTATTAACCGACCCAACCCATAAATAAGACAGTAAGTTTCTAAAGCATATTATGTTAAATGTTATCTAAGGTAAATATTGAAATTATTAGTTTTTAAGTTCTGTTTGAAAGTAACAGTAGAGCTTGTTCGCCTCAGTTGAATGGGAAGTTGATTCCACACCATCGGACCAGATAGGGGGCCTACTGAGAAGGCTCTAAGGCCAACGGTCGTCAGAGAGAAACGGGGCTCTTCCAGAAGCGATGAGTTTGCAGAACGAAGTGTTCTTTGCGGGACATAAGGTGTGATTAGTGCCTTGAGATAGGACGGAAACTTGTTGTTAAAAATGCACTGATGGCAAAGTAGCGCCACTTTATACTCAATTCTGGCTTTCACGGGGAGCCAGTGGAGCGAGCGTAGAAGGGCAGTTCCCGAGTCTCTTTTAGAGGACAAATGACAAGTTATAAATGATTACTTTTAAATAGCACAAGCCTGACAGCAACAATTTTTATGCATGTGCCAGGCCGACCGGACACAATATAAAAAAAACTAAATACCGAAAGAAACATTCTCAACACCGTTTTATTGATATAATAAGCAATAACAACAATTAAATACCAAAAAAAAAATCGTTATCACTATAGTTTTTATTGCATTGAAATATTATTTTCTAATTATTTTTTTATTATTTACCTTTTTTAATGTTTTGTATTTGTGTTTTTTTTTCCTTTTAGAATTGAATTGTCTTTCTCTCTTAACAAAACACATTGTAGTCATTCTTTTCTCCGTCGTTTTGACGGGCAGAACCACTAGTATATATATATATATATATATATATATATATATATATATATATATATATATATATATATGTATATATATCCCCATCTAGGAGCACATTGCTTGAGATTTTGGCCCCAAGGTAGCAGAACTCATCAACTACTTCTAAGCTTAGTGGATGACCACCAATAGTGATGCATGGCACAATTGCAGCGTTTTGAGCCAGTACCTTGGTTTTGTTTTGACTAATGCTGAGGTCGAATTTTTGGCATGCGTCATCAAGTTTATCAAAGAACGTCTGGAGCTCGTTTGCAGATTCGGCAACAATAGCTGCATCATCAGCATAGCGAAGTTCCCTAACCAGTACACTCTTAAACTTTGTTTTGGCTTTGAGCCTGTTAAGGTGAAGAGCTTTCCAGATGTCCTTGTATGAAGTTAGACACCCTTGCTGCAGTCTCCACAAGCATAGTGCAGTAGGCACGCGAAGAATATACCAAACAAGGTGGATGCAAGTACGCAGCCTTGTTTAACACCACTGCGGACTTCAAAGGGCTCTGATTGCGCTCCATTAAACTTCACTGTGCAGCTGGTTTCTCAATAGTAGAATAGCTAAAGCCATGGGCACTATGGCAAAATTTAAAAAAAAACGAGTCTGGATGAACTCACTACTAACACGCTCCACTAAGTCACTAGTTTATCGAACAGGCGTTCTGAGTACCCTGCTGTACGGTAGTGAAACATGGAGAAAAATTTGAACACCTGCCACCTCAGGTGTCTCAGACGCATTTTAGATATAAGATGTCAGTACAGGGTTTCAAACGCAGAGGTCCTACGAAGAGCAGAGTGTCAAGACATCCACATTTCTCTCAGTAACAGGCGTCTCAGCTGGCTAGGTCATGTACGCCGAATGCCACAGGGTCGACTTCCACAGGACATCCTTTACGGAACATTAGCTTCGGGACAGAGACCTGCTGGACGTCCAAAACTGAGATTTGCGGATGTCTGCAAAAGAGATATGAGGCACCTCCAAATTGACCCAAACATTTGGGAGATCATGGCGCAGGATAGGCCCACCTGGAGGGCAGGAATCAAATAAGAAGGTTCCAGGCGTGCGGAAGAGGAGCGCGTCAGGAACAAGAGGGTGGAGAATAATGTGGTCCCCTCCGCTACCTTCATCTGCAGCCTGTACGTCCAGGATTGGCCTCTTTAGCCACATGAGGGCCTGCAAGGGAAATGGATCGTCTCACGAAACGTAAAATGCCGACGAATATCATATAATATATATAGTATATAGCTCAGTGTTTTTTTCATGACTAAAGGGGAGTAACTGTAAAATACGAAATATAACGCACAGTACAGTAAACACTTATCTTATACATTAGGCCTACGGCCTACACTATTGAGACTTGAGACTATTGTAATTTGTACAATTTATGGAAAGACTAGATCTATTTATTTATTGTTTATGATTTATGTGACATGGTTTTAAAGCCAAGTTTAATAAATGTAAGCATGCATTTTTATATGATACTTAACGAAATGATCCTATATACTGAGTAGGCCTATATATATAATAATATATAAAAAATATATTATATATGTTTATGGTGCAAAAAGCTATTTTTTGATATTTTTTTCTCCATTTGATCTAGATCTAGATCTAGATCTAGTCAATCTAGATTTCTGCTGTCTTTTTCCATATTGCTGCATTTGTAAATTTGTCAAACCATTTAATGTCCATTATTTTTTGAAGACAGCCTTTTGCAATAAAAAAGTTTTGTTTCAGTATCCTGTGTTACACTGTGTAACAGTGTGTTAATCACCAACTTTCCCAGCCATTTAGTTAGCAGAACTGATTTTACACTAGAATTCACTTGAGCCCAGTTGACATAAGACTCATAAGTCATAAGAAGAAGATAGTTAATACTAAATAAGCTTACCGGTATATACTTTAAGGCACTTTAAGCTAATTATACTAAATAAGCTTAGGCTACCGGTATATACTTTAAAGTTTAAAGTAACAAAAGTCAACTTTGTTTATTACAGATATGTGCTCTGTATTGTGTGCTAACTATAAACTTGTTAAGATTACAAGCTGATAAACTTAACTACAAAGTTTGCACTTGGAGTAATCCTTTATACGAGTCAGCTGTTATTAGAGATAAAGTGAATCAGGCAAAATGTAAGTTGAACTTAAGTAATTGATTAACTTATCAATGGTTACAAGATGTGTACAGTTTTGTTACTCATTTAAATAGATTTAATCATTTTTAAGCTCTAAGCTTATCCATTGTTACCTTTGAGTTATATTTGATTGTATTGGATAAATTTTAAAAAGTAAAAAAGTAAAGTATGCTGTCGTACCAAATTGATCCATTGAGCCAGTGAAACAGCGTTCACCAGTTTCCGTGGCCACTACATGCTAAGGTCACGTACGCAGCACAGCTGGGTAGACTCAGGGACACACTCATATTCTCTGAAAAAATCCTAGTCTCCACCAGGATTCCAACCCAGGACCCTTGGATCGCCAGTCCAGCGCGCTTCCGCTCGGCTACCATGCCCAATGGATAAGTGTATGATGCAATTTTCTTCTATATAGAAGGAACATATGTAACATAATATAAGATAAGAACAAGAATTAAATATTTTTAAACATTCATAATATGTCTACTTTACTGTGAAAACTAAAAGTATCTCTTTCCTACAAATTTTATCCATGAGCAAGTGAAGCAGCACTCACAAGTTTCCATGGCTGTGATATATTAGGGGATTGTATAATAAGCGCATAGCCCAGCTGCCTATTCTTTTTCCCAATTATTGCCAGGTATCTATCAGAGCTGGGTAGACACACTCCAGACCAAGGAGGAAAAAAAGCCAATCCTTCATCATGATGCAGTTTTGCAATCCAAACACGTTGCCACCATCATCCCCCCCCCCCAACTATCTTTTCTAACATTGCCTTAAATTTGGAGGCTGAAATAAAGCTTTGGAGTTCAGTGGCAAGTAGGGGGAATTATGTGCCCTGTTCAGAGCCTAGCCAACTCCAGTATGTTTTTTACCCTTTTTAGCTACATATCCATTTTAGGTGAGCTTAGGGGTTGCAGTCTTTGTCCACTTTACTAATGCCAGAATTTACCAGTGTTTTTGTTGTGGACCTTGAGATTGACAATTTAATGTTTCACTGCCGAACATCATAATGCAAAATATGAAAAGAAAACTGACTTGAAATTGTTACGTCTCAAGACATTTTAGTCCTATAATACCAGACATTTTAGTCCTATAATACCTGACATTTTAGTCCTATAATACCTGACATTTTAGTCCTACAATACCAAACATTTTAGTTTTTATAATATTAGACATTTAGTCCTATAATACCTGACATTTTAGTTCTATAAAACCTGACATTCTAGTCATATAATACCTGACATTTTTGTCCTATAATACCTGACATTTTAGTCTTATTATACCTGACATTTTAGTACTATAATAACTGACATTTTTGTCCTATAATACCTGCCATTTTAGTCCTATAATACCTGACATTTTAGTCATAAGATACCTAATGAACTGACATTTTTGTTCTATGTAATCATATCAACAGACATAGTCATCATATGTGTTATGTGTTAAAACTGTTTAATTTCCATAAAACAGGTATATCTACAGCTGAGGAGCCATTGGGAGAGAAGATGATGACATCACTTGCATTGGTTCCATATGACGAAGCCAAAATTCTACCCCATGAGAAGACCAGCAGGAAGTTCTACTTGGCCAATGAAGAGTTCACCATAGAGCAGAACTGGCAAGGTGTGGGTGTGGCTGCTGTGGTATGGGACAGTGTGAGTAAACTAACCCGCCTCAAAGTCTAGCATGTTGACCTAATTAAGCCCCTATCCCTTATTTCAATGCTATCTTCTATGTAATAATTAAAGCTGATATAATATTTATAATACTTGTTCTTGTGTATACCCTATATATAGCATATGGAATAATATTTATCTTTAGGCCTAAATTCTATCTAAAAAAAAACACTAAAGTCAAAAGAGCCGTAAAATATAACTTATCATAGAATAGAACGGACAAGGTCTGGCTATAATGTATGGGACAGTGAATGAAAAAAAGCATTTACCCTAAAACAACATTTTGAACAACAAAAAAAAATTACAAGTTAAACATATTTTTTAGGGCAAGTTAAACATATTTTTTAGGGCAAGCTAGAACTGAGTTAGGTTATTGAATAAGAATTATTTTTTTTTACATTATAGGCATTTATTCTTTGATATTATGTATTTCAAATTCAGTCCTCATCTATACATTTCAGACAGTATTCAATAATTATTTTTTTTTACAATTCTCCTTCAGGCTGTTGTATTGGGAGAGTATCTACACAAAAATCCACATTTAATAAAAGGAAAAAAAGTTTTAGAACTTGGAGCTGGTACAGGTCTGGCCGGCATGGTGGCAGCTGCTTTAGGTAAACTTTTAGTTGGCAATGTCATTTGCCATGTTCATGCTAATAATTTGAAAATCTTCAAGACTTCAACTAAACTTAGCTTAGCTTGTTATAGGGGGGATAGGGGGAGCTCTATTGTGACCAAAATTAAAAAGCTAAAGAGAGTGTATTGTATTTTTAAGTTAAGTTTCTTTTTCCTTTGGGCTGGAGTTTTTTTCTGAGTCTAACCAGCTCTAATGGATTCCTAACCAAAGAAGAAAAAAATGCTGTTGGCTATATGCTGGCCACACAATCTCTATGTATGCAATGACCATGGAAACTTGTCAAAAATGCTTGAATAGTTTCACAGACCATCAGCTGAAGGGGATACGTAATATATTCTATTTAAATTTGTTTTTTTTATATTCCAGGCGCAGAAGTTCTTCTAACTGAAAGAGAGTCAGCCATGGCCCACCTCACACGTACGTTGACAAACAACTCTTTAGACAAAAACTGGAAGATTTCTACCAAAATCTTGGACTGGACGCATCCCTTAGAACAGCAATCTCTGGGCGACGTGGATCTTGTCCTAGGAGCAGACATTATATACATAGAGGAGACATTCCAAGACCTGTTGAAGACTTTGAAATCTCTGGCGCACGACAGTCGAATCCAGGTCTTGCTCTCCTGCAGGATAAGATACGAAAGAGACCTGAAGTTTCTGAAAATGCTTGAAGAGTTCTTCCTAGTCAGTGAAATATTTGAGGATCAAGCCAGACACATTCAAATCTTTTCCTTAGTGCGGACAAAATAAATGAACATTGTAGTTGAACTAAATGTAATAACGCTTAGTGCGACAAAATAAATGAATATTGTAGTTGAACTAAATGTAATAACACTTAGTGCGGACAAAATAAATGAATATTGCAGTTGAACTAAATGTAATAACACTTAGTGCTGACCAAATAAATGAACATTGTAGTTGAACTAAATGTAATAACACTTAGTGCTGACAAAATAAATGAATATTGCAGTTGAACTAAATGTAATAACACTTAGTGCTGACAAAATAAATGAATATTGTAGTTGAACTAAATGTAATAACACTTAGTGCGGACAAAATAAATGAATATTCTATTTGAACTAATTATATGCGATGCTACCCCATAAACCAGTAAGGAAGTCGGTAAAACTGATTTTTCAATAAATGCAAAAAAATATGAAAAAGGGTCCTAGGTCTTTTTTTTTAGATTATTAGATTATTTAGATTATTATTGATTTGTAATGTTGAATGCCTTAACTTATAGTTTTGAAATTTTCAAGCTAAAATTATTTTTAGAAATTACTCAAAAATATGTTTTTATGCAGCTTTTGTATAAAATCAAGCAAAATGTCCTTTTAAGAAAAAATTGTTTAAAACTCAAATAAATAATACGTAAAACATTTAAAACTAAAACAGCTTGTGTATTGATTCATTATGATTATGTTTGCTAAATTTCATGACGATTGGTTAATATGTGTTCATCCTGGAAATAATTAATTATCTGTTGCAATGCTCAATTGTTAAAAATAGGTATTATTTTCTTTTTCATTTTTCTCCAAAACAACTTCTCTTACCTTTACTTATGTACAATTTTGAATACCTTTTGAACTAATTAATTAATTAATTGGATTTCAAAGATTTTTTCACCATTATCTAGATAAATGAATTTAATTAAACACATAAAACTAAATATCCTATTTTGCAGACTTCAGTACCGTTCTGTGGGGTTGCATCACATATAACGTTTAGTGCGGAACAATTGAGTAAATTTTGTATTTGAGCTAAATATATAACACTTAGTGCAAACCAAATAAATGAGCACTGCATTTGAACTAAAGCTAATAACACTTCCTATCGTAACAAACATTCCTTCTCGAAAGAACATTCTTACATTCTTTGCCTAAACCTCCTGCAGGATGTTTGCATTGCTTGAATCCAGGTTGTCTTGTTGACAGTCTGGAGTACTAATATCTCAACCATTGTTAACTGGATGTTGTTGGTTTGTCAACCATTGTTAACTGGATGTTTTTTGTTTAATCTTATTCCATTGTGGACTTAAAACATCTGCTTGAAATGAGAGAACAAAACAAAAAAATTCAGATTGTGTTAATATTTTTTGAGGCCACAATTGAAAAATCAATTCAGCAAAATGTATAGTTAGTGAGCAGAATAAACATCCCATTTTATCTAACTTTTTTCACTCAAAGTTCTTGTTCAGCTTTAGCATCTTCACTAAAAGATCTTGTTGAGGTTTGACCTAGTTTAATTCACTCAAAGTTCTTGTTCAGCTTTAACATCTTTACTAAAAGATCTTTGTTGAGGTTTGACCTAGTTTAATTCACTAAAAGTTCTTGTCAAGCTTTTGACAGTCTCAAATGTTGCTTATATTTCATTCCATGGATTGTTAAACCATTTACAGTACTTTGGGTGCTATGTTGGTTTGTATAAATATATTATAAAGTAAGTAAGGATCTGAAAACTGTATTGAAATTGTTCTTAGGTCTTTGTTTGTTCAATATAATAATATTTTGTGTTACAGTCAAGATGCTATACAGTTGGTCTCTTAAAGGCTCTTTATCAGTCGACTTGTCCACAAAGAAAGAGCATTTATCAGTGGACGTATCCATTTGATAGGGACTTTTATCACTTGACTCATCCATAAAAAAGACATTTATCAGTTATGAATGGTATGTTGAGTTGTTTTAAATGAGCAGTTGCTAGAGAATTGATATAATAATTATGTGATTAATTGATTGCATTTATTTAAAGTAATGCAAAAATGTTTGTTGTTTGTTTTTACCTTGTAAAGTGTCAATTATTGACCCAAGTGACTAAATAATTTAAAAAGTCTGTTTAAACAAAAGTTTTACTTTTGCTTTAATGTTGTCCCATTGAATAATTTCTTTTTTGAACAATATTTGTTATGAGCAGGTCTCTGGTGTACTCATTGGAATTAATTATAGAATTGAAAATTTTGTGGCATTATGCAGTGTGGTGGAAAAAGAAAACAACAATAACAAAATAATTGAAATAAATTACAGATGTATTCATTGGTTTATTTACAGTCAATATACTTTGTCCTTAAAGATGACTTAGTTGTATTTCTTTAGTAAAATTCTTCAAAAGTGTATAATAAAATTGAAACATTCTATTGACTATGTGACAAGACTTGTGTGGTTTTCAATATATTTAATGCTTTGTACAAAGTCATGGTTTGAGTTATTTTATACCCGGAGATCATTTTGAAAGGCTTTTTGACTGGTCTAGCATGAGTGCATTCCACTCAAAGCTTAGGGTTTGAATCATACCAAGTTGTTTTTGTAAAGAAAAATATGAGAGGGTGCCCCTGAATCTACCCAGCTCAGATGGATAGCTGAAATTAGTTTGGGTAAAATGTAACAGCAGGTGAGCTTAGTACTGACTACCTCATCACTTTGTATTGCCACAGAAATGATGAGCGTAGGACGCAATAATCTTCTTTATAGGAGGAGCATCTGTAATGTATGATAAGTTAAGAAGAAATTGGTGAATGCTTTTTCTCTAACCCTTTGGACAAACATGGTCTGCAGATACACATTTTTTTTTCATAGAACAACAGTGGTTTATGCCAAAATTATTCAATTTATTGACAAATAAACAATAGTTGTTCAATTTCCTTATTGCAGTGATATTTTGGCTATCTTTTTGTATCAAGTGATAGTTTAAACTGTCAGTTCTCACTCAAGTTATACCATCACCTTTAAACAAAGTTTTCAATAAAAATAATTAAACATTAACATGGATTAAAAGCATAGAAATTCATCCCCCAAGCACTCAGTGTTAAGTAAGTGTTCAAAGGCGAGAAATTCACTCCTAAGCATTCACTGGTGAGGATGGATTCATGGCCAAGAAATTCACTCCAAAGCAGCCAAATTATAGGTACACACCGAAGAAATTCACTCCAAAGCAGCCAAAATATAGGTACACACCGAAGAAATTCACTCCAAAATATTTTATGGTGAGCATGTATCCAAGGTCAGAATTTCACTGTAAAGTATATATTCTATCATTTCTATGGCAAGAATTAGTGTTATCTGGCTTTTTCTTTGTGCCTGTGAGTTGCAAACTCTCTACTTAAAAGTTAGAATTTGAATACTTAAACCAAGAAAAAAACTTTGTCTAAACTAAAATTCTCCACACTAAGAAAACCAGCAAAGGACAATATTTATAAAAAATCTTCTGAAATAACAGACGTCTAAAATGTTATGATGATTTGTCAGCTACTTTTTCAGCAAATAGAAACAAACTTTTTAAAATTTAAGCGAAAATTTAGGAAGCGAAACTTATTGAAATGCTACTGAAAAAGATCCAAATGCACTGTTTATTGTTTTCTTCCAAATTTTCATAGCTTTTGGTATCTCCATATTTATTTTTTTAGTTTCTTCTTTTCTAATTCAGAACTGGAAACTTGCTGCATGGAATCTCCCTCAGATTCCTGGTTACTTGATGATGCTTCAGTCAGTTCTATTTCATCATACTCTAAGCTAATGGATTGCTGGAAATAGAAAATAGTTTACATTCACATTTGTTTAAAAAAAACACAGGCTTATGTTTGTAATTAATATTTATATAATTGATATATAATACAATTCTTAATCTGTGTAAGATAGAATACCGGTAATATTTCAAATATCCCTGAGTTTTCTGTTTCTTTTGAGAAGATAAAAAGGCTTATCTTTTTGAATTAAAGAAGCACTTTACATTTATAAAATTACTCTGTCTTATGCTTTTATTTCTTCTTCTTTATTCTCAATTCCATTTTCATTAGAATTGCGAAGCAGTATGTTATTTTGTGCCATTAAGGCCCGCTGCCACAGGCTTCAGCCTACTGTTTTGTCTGGATGTGCTTCCATAGCCTTTGATCAGCCAAGACCAGATGCAAGGGAGCAGTTGATTTATTTTTGGAGTTTTCTCTTCTAGATGACTGCTATCCCTAGCTAACAGCCTCATATGTCCTAGTTTAGAGTTAGAGCGCTCCCTTTTTGAAGTCATTTCCTTATCTTGTATTTTTTTCATTTTTTAAAGAGTATCTTTATTACGGGATACTCCACCTCACCCTCCACCACAGAAAACCAGTTGGTTCATGGCTGCTTATTTAATATTTACGGCTAACTCTTATATCTTAAGGTCATTCCCCTATCCCCCACCTGGGGACGCTCTTGGTAGGAGATGATAGCTCCCCCAGTGCTTATGCTTAGATGAGGTTTGAGTCTAGTCCTATGTTTAGATGTGTATTTAAAAAAATATTTAGTTGTTCATTTTTTTTACTAGTCCAAGCAACCCATTTCTTGCTTGAATGTTCTGCCAAGAAATAGAATTGTCTGCTTTGGGTTGTCCAGTAGTTTTGAGGTTTAACTCCCAGCTTCCTTTGAAAATTATTTGCCTCACATTTCCAGGTGCAACTATTTGTATATCAAGCTCAGGCATGATAGACAAGAAGTTTCTCACAAAATTGTCAAAGGAATTAAAATTGAACCAGAAAAATATACGGCATATATTGATACAGTTGAACGTAAAGTTTTATAATAAATTATTGAATGTCTAGGAAAAGCTTACTGGAAGTGCTCTGCCCTTTGTTTCCACTGGTAACAGTAAACAACAAAGACTACACAAAAAACAGATGGTTCCATATACCCACGTTGCTGAGGCTATAGAATCGGATAGTAGTACCTGCCATGTGGATAAAAGTCATAATTAGAATAATACCTAATTAAAGTAATTAAATATAGATTTTTAAAAAGTTAAAAAAAAAAATGATTTAATTTTCAACTTTCCCTCCTTCTCATATTATTCAGCAATAAAATAATAACAATAATAATCAGAAAGTAAATGGGAATCTTTTAATGAATAAAAGATGTTACCGTAAATATAAACCCTAAATTCAAATATTCCATTTTTTGGTATAGTTATATTATGGTTAAGAAAGATATATTTTTTTCAAGCAACAAGTGCAGTAATGTATCATGAAATTATTAATCGGAGAACACGCTTTTCTGTAAGACCTCTAGCACCAAATCAGTTAAAGCCACACCCTTAAAACTTCATGTGGAGTTTGAAATCCAGAACACATCCTGTCCCCTCTATAAGGAGCTTGAAACCATGTCTGATCTAAGGGATCCACAATACGGTAAAGGTAGATCCTATATGGGGCCCTAACCTAATTCCACTGAAGCCAGTCACCTTTTCTCACATTATAGAGAGATGACTGCATGGCAGTCTAGGCAAACGAGAAATTTGGGACACACAAGAAGAAGAATTAACTTGAGAACCAGTAATGTATTACAGCATGAGTCTTCAACCTTTTGATAATAGTGTGCCAAGTAGCATTTCTAATTCATTCAGCATCATAACAGCTTAGAAGTCACCCTTCCCTTTTCTTTAATTGCCTTTTTGGTGGTCTTCCTCATGTCATTGAAAATTGCTCTGCATGCCAAATCTGGCACCTGTGCCCTAGGTTGCCGACCCCAGTACTAGAGTGTTTAGAACAACTAACCTGAGCTACAAAAGGTGTTAACATAGCCCCAGCTCTTGCTACAGCTGATGCTATACCCATGCTTAAAGTTCTAATGGACGTAGGATACAGCTAAAAATACAAAAGAAATATAAAAACATATGATAATAACAAGTAAATACGATTATTATAACACTTCAAGAAAGAAAGTTAGAAAGCAGAGTAGGCTACTTTAATTAATAAGTAGGTCTTCAAAAAAAATTATTAGCTAGAAATACAACACAATAATCTACAAAAAAAAATCCAACAGAAAGTTTATGGTAAAAAAAATAATTAAAGCCAAAATTCAGTTTCTTATTTCTTATAAATTTCTTTGCAAGGGGTGCTTTACATAAGTACTCTTTCTTTCCTGGTAGTATCTGAATATCAAATAGTTTTAATGAACCAGTCTAGAAAACCTTTTTCTTTATATCTACCATAAATCTTTATATGTATCTTTATATGTATGGCCAGTTTAAATCTAAGGACTTAGAAGGCATGTGTGTAAATTATATTCTGTCTAAGTATAAGAAGAATTCTTCCTGTTGGGTTACACTGTGAATATTAAATGAAGTTATAAGTGAAATCACTTATTGAAATCCTAATGGCAAAAAAAACAGATAACATCCTTTGAAACTCTACTATCAAATTACTAAATATTGCTAAATTGCTATTGAAATCCTAACGGGAAATAGCCAGATAACATTACTTGAACCCCAACTGACCATTGGCCAGATAACATTACATAAAGACCTACTAAAATGTCTGGTATCGTCACTTGGAACCCTACTGGCAAATAAACAAAAAACAAAATGTCAGCAAAAAGTTTTTTTTTAAAATGTTTAAAAAAAAAAGTTTTAAAAATGAAAAAAAAAAGCTACCTCTGATGAATATATATATACAAAGTTGAAGGCGGCTGTTGCAAAGCCTCGTACAAAAAACATGAATACTGTCAATGGTCCAATTTTAAGTGGAAGTTGAATAAGTAGGAAGAAAAGTCCAGCACCACAATAACAAAAAGCACCGGTAAAACGTCTACCGATTCTGTCAAGTAGAAAAAAGTTGATGGGCAGGCCTGGGGACAGAATGTATATACTTAGTTCATTGTCACATATTTTATTTTAGCTGTAATAATTTAAACTAAAAATTGAATTAAATTATAAATCATTATCAAGATGAAAAATGTCTTAGGAAGAATATTTTTTAGCAAATGTCAGTGGCATTTTGTTCAACATCATCTTCTCCCCCCCCCCCCCCCCCCAACTCCACCCTCCACAACCTTATTTTTTGGTTGTGGCTTGAAATGCTTAACGGTACAGTAACTAAGTTAATACTTCAACACCAAAAGTTTTAGATACTTTAATGTTTAGCTTCTATACAAGTAAATCTTGTGCATGAAAAGAAAGTAGGTAGGTGACTAACAAAGACCCGTAATATTGTATATAACCTTGTTACACACTTCTGAACAACTTATACAATAAAAAGCAACTTTAATTTATTAGCTAAACAGATAGATAGATAAAATAATAAAGAAATAATAAAGAAATGTAATAATTCTTTTCTAAACAGTGATAAAATGTTAGGGAATTCTGCTTAAAGACTTTTCTCTATGGATAGTGGCCATGTGTCTTACTTACCAATACAACTGCCACTGCAATTTATTCCAAGACCACACTGAGCAAGCTAAATTTAATAGCATGGATAGAAGCACTATTATAAATAACCATTACTATTATTATTACTCACTAATTAGCTCCCCCAGAGATGATAACATCATAGCAGCATAATCATCAGTAGATAAGTATATACACTTGCATTTAGATGTGGCTGTAGAAAAACAACAAACACACAATATGATTGATAGAAAAGATTAAATCTAAATTCTAGTCTAGCTTCTCATTCTATAATGATGAATAGTTAAAACAAAACATATCTAAGGAAGGAATTGAAGATATTTGACAAATGAAATTCTTAGATATATATTTATGCCTAAATGAACATTTTTGTAGTTTCTTTCCTCAATAAACATTTTTCCGTTCGATTTCAAAATCTTTGACTGCACTTTCTGTTAGACCAGTGGGCCCATATGGGGCCATTTTTAGCCAAGTTTTAAATGGTGGTTTAACACTAGCCAAAATTGAGTGTTTGCAGGCAGGAACAATAATAATGAAAGACAAAGAGAATGAAATGTGCTGAAAAGAATAGACCTATACATAGTATAATATACTTACGCTCTTCATTCTTTATTCTAAGAACTTCAGCATTAGCCAGTACCATGCCATAGTAGGTGAAGGCTACACCAAACCAAAGAAACCACAACTGTATTGTAGATCTCAAATATTCTCTGCTGAACAGATCTTTAATTCTCCCAAGTGGGATCTGTTCAAAAAATGAACGACAGTTTTACTAACTGGCCTTATATAAAAGTTACTTTGTTTTCTGTGGGAAACATCCACATAAATTAGAAATGGCCGGACCAATGACTACAAACCAAAAGGCTTAGAGAAGAACCTGTGAAACTCTAGACCAGAGGTCGGCAACCTATGAAACGCATGCCAAGAGTGATTTACAATGGCACTTGGAAGACTACATAAAAAAAGGCAATTCAGGCACTTCTACAAGAAGTTAACTGCTAAAGCAGGATGACCTTTAAGCTTTTTGGCACACTTAATGAATTAGAAATCATACTTTGGCACTCGCTGTTATCAAAAGGTTGCCGACCACTGCTCTAGACTTTGAGTTTGTATACACTGGGTAGGACTATAGTGCCTAAACTGAAATATATTGTTACTTTTTCTATAAGTGTTGCCATATTATAAAGTTCATATTTATAAATTCAAACTCTAAATTTCCCTAATACTAATAGCTTAAAATATGACTTACATTAGCAGACTGAACTAGTTTTCCATCTGGCAATTTGGATTTATTTATTTTGGCTGCTTTCTCTAGGATGCCTAGAGCCTCATCAATGTAGCCTGCTGCAACCAGAAATCTAGCAGATTCTGGAATAAACTGGGAAATGGTTCAATAGAATATGTTTGTGAGGTTCATTATTAAAAAATTGGTTTTATTTGTCACAAATAAAAATGATGTACTTAGAAAGAAGTTTTCTTTTTAGTAAAAAAAAAAATTTAAAATACAAATACAAAACATAGATTGAATTACATACTAAGTTAAAATAAAAGAAAAACAAGATTAATAATAACAAGAGCTTACAAACAATCCAACGGCTACAAAGATCATTGGAACTGCTGAAAGAGCTAAGAGCCATCTCCATCCTAATAAGGGAACAACAATCATAGCTAGAAATATTTCAAATATACTACCAACTGTCCAAAAAATCTGAAATATAATCAACAAGATATTTGAAATTGTTTCTTAACCATTTATTACTAAATTTTATAATTTAAACACAATTGTTGGACTAGAAAGCTTTAGGCTTTTCTTGGCAGCAAAGAAGATTTTATAGTTGCCTCATTAGCCTATCAATTATAAAAATTTATTATTTTAAAATTCTAAATTTAATGAATGAAATATTCTAAAAGCTTTTCTTTAATTGAAAATAATCTAATAGTCGCAGGGATTTAATTTTAATGTTGATAATTTTTTTTTTCAGAGCAACTGTGTCTATAGATTTCTAAAGTTTAATGCAACTTAAAGAAGTGGCAAAATACAAATTAAAACTCATTAATATTAGATATATGACAAAATGTGGGCATATAAATGTCAGCGTGCACAAATAAGCTGTATGTTGTTATCATTTTAGTCATTATCTTTAGTTTGACTTAAATACAGATAATGACTCCTGCACAGCAATTAAAAATATTGATATAACTAAGACTTCGTGTAAACAAGGGGAAACCATCAGACTCAGCTTTAGTAAAGGGAGATAATTTGATTGTGTTCCAATAAATACCTACAAATCAATAAACAGGTGTTCTTTTAAAAAATAATTGATGCAACTCTTTGATATTGGTTAACTGGAACGTTACATCAATAGGCCTACGAATAACATAGCAATTATACATATGATTACTTTAAATAACTTAAAATATAATTAGGCTAACCCTTATACTTTTAGACTTTTGATTATTATGACTTACAGTTCCAAAAACAAGAAGTTTGGCTCTGTACTTTGAAGGCACATACTCAGCATTTAATGAAAAACTGAAAATCATATGAAAATTAGAATGCTTATGTTTATTTTATGTGAATTATTGCAATAGCTTAAACACGTTTGCTTATATCAAGATAAGACATTGCTACTAATAAAAAGAGAAGAGTTATTACCCTTGTGGGGAGCCTCCCATGCCTATTCCAACGAGTCCACGTAGTAAAACAATCCAGGAATATGTTGGACTAAACGTTGTCAGAAAACCAAAAAAGCCAACCCATACTGTAACCAATATAAGTGTCTGAAATACACATTTAAATGTTTATTTGATTGTTAAGAAAAAAAAGGGGAGTTATCTTTCTTTGATAAATTATGTGAAGTCTAGTTTTGTCTAGAGTTATCCCCCTATTTATGTAATTAATTAAGCACCAAATTAATAATGTCAAGGTAGGAACACCGATATTGATTTAAAAATAAGTACTGTCAAAGGGCCATTCGTTTTCTTTTGTGCTCATTTTAAAATGCGTGATGAAATAATCTTTTGTATAGGCTAGATATAAAATAAGGTATTATTTACAAGAGCATGTCCAAAAAAAGAAAGGTAAGATAGTAATAAATAGTCATTGGTTGGAAGAGTAAAAAAAATATGTAGTTATTCGTTAATGCAGTTTCAATTTTGTAAAATCTTAAGGCTATTATGAAGTTCCAGAAATTGTTAAATAGATACCTAAGACAATAATAATTATTAGATGGTCAGAAAAGGTGCCACGTGTAGAATTAAACGCATTGTTGTGGAGATTAAAAGCTGTAAGGGGAAGAGAAAAACCAGGTGGACCAAAACAGACTTGGAGGTGGTAGCTTGTCAGCGAAGCAATAGCCATCGGCCTTACGTGGACCCAACTGAGGGGAGCCGCCATAGATCGAGCATAGTGGAAAGGTGTGATTATGACTACGTGGTCCATGGCATTGATGGCGAACCTTTTTGAGGCCACGTGCCCAAAGTACAATACAAGACCAACTTATTTCTTTCAACGTGCCAACACAGCAATTGAAACCAAATACATAACTTAGCTGTTCAATTTTTGGTAAATGCTCGCGTGCCCACAGAAATGGCTCTGCGTGCCAGCTGTGGCACGCGTGCCATAGGTTCGCCATCGCTGGTCTATGGGGACCTTCAGGATTAACATGCAATAAAGGCAGTAGGGTGGCTTAACCCTGACACCATTTGCTGGTTAGATAAACTCAAAACATCTTAAATAGTGAACTATCTAGATATTTTTCATGTTTGAGTAATGTAAGTATGTCAAGGCTTGCACTTCAGATGTACTATTACCGTTTTCCTCCCATAGTTATCTCCTACTAGTCCAAGTAAAGGTGCGGATATACCCATACCTATAAATACTGCCTGAAAAAAAAACACAAACAAAAACAAGGAATAAATTATTAGTATATACTCCAAAAACTAACATTTTATATTTAATTTTTCTAATAACATATAAATATATGCAAAAGAGAAATTTTTGCTAACTTGAAGTGCCTTGCTAGACCTTGCAAATCTAGTTGACATTGCAATTTCAAAGAAAAGTTTAGATAAGTTAGTAAAATTTAGTAGAAAAGAAGAAGAGATGCATGTTTGTCTTAACAAAAAGTGCAGATGCAAGTACTAAACTCGGAACACGGATGAACGTAGGACGCAATAATCTTATTTATAGAAGAAGCTTCTGTAATATATACGATAAGATAGTGAGGTTTTCATTTTTTTTTAAATTATTTTGTAACTATGTGTGCACATGTGAGTATCGACCCCAATAAATCAAGTAAAAATCAAAGCTGAGACACTTTTCAGACCGATTTGTCTATGCCAATGCATGCAACGGGACTGTGAAGTAGGCACAACGCTAAGCTGTACACGATTAGAAATGGATGAAAATAGGGATATCCACCCATAAATTAATTGTTGGCACCAGTGGAATAGCAACATCACTAAGCTCTGTGTTTCTTTTTAAATAAAGGGGTGGAGTCGGAGACTTTCTTGGATCTCTCTGTAGGTGTATATTATTAGATTAGCAAGAATTATATCAACTGGAAATGTGTTTACATGGCATTAGCTGAATTACAGTAACCAAATATAGACACAATTAGCTATAGAGGTAACGAGCTATAGAAGTGACCAGCTATAGTTGTGACCAGCTATAGAAGTAACCAGCCATAGTTGTGACCAGCTATAGAAGTAACCAGCTTTAGAAGTTAAGAAGTAACCAGCTATAGAAGTAACCAGCTTTAGAAGTTAAGAAGTAACCAGCTATAGAAGTAACCAGCTTTAGAAGTTAAGAAGTAACCAGCTATAGAAGTAACCAGCTTTAGAAGTTAAGAAGTAACCAACTATAGAAGTAACCAGCTTTAGAAGTTAAGAAGTAACCAACTATAGAAGTAACCAGCTTTAGAAGTTAAGAAGTAACCAGCTATAGAAGAGACCAGCTATAGAAGTTAAGAAGTAACCAGCTATAGAAGTAACCAGCTATAGAAGTTAAGAAGTAACCAGCTATAGAAGTAACCAGCTTTAGAAGTTAAGAAGTAACCAGCTATAGAAGTAACCAGCTTTAGAAGTTAAGAAGTAACCAGCTATAGAAGTAACCAGCTATAGAAGTAACCAGCTATAGAAGTTAAGAAGTAACCAGCTATAGAAGTAACCAGCTTTAGAAGTTAGGAAGTAACCAGCTATAGAAGTAACCAGCTTTAGAAGTTAAGAAGTAACCAGCTATAGAAGTAACCAGCTTTAGAAGTTAAGAAGTAACCAGCTATAGAAGTAACCAGAATTAGAAGCTAAGAAGTAACCAGCTATAGAAGTAACCAGCTTTAGAAGAGACCAGCTTTAGAAGTAACCAGCTATAGAAGTTAAGAAGTAACCAGCTATAGAAGTAACCAGCTATAGTTGTGACCAGCTATAGAAGTGACCAGATGTAGAAGAGACCAGCTATAGAAGTGACCAGCTATAGTTGTGACCAGCTATAGACGTCACCAGATATAGAAGAGACCAGCTATAGAAGTAACCAGTTTTAGAAGTGACCAGCTATAGAAGTGACCAGATATAGAGAGACCAGCTATAGATGTGACCAGCTATAGAAGTAACCAGTTTTAGAAGAGACCATCTATAGCTGTGACCAGCTATAGAAGTGACCAGCTAAAGAAGTGACCAGCTATAGATGTGATCAGCTATTAATGTGACCAGCTATAGAAGTAACCAGCTTTATGAACAAACAACTTTAAAAGCCACCAACTGTAAAGGTTACCATAAAGAAGAAGTCAACCTCTTGCCTGTTCATTAATATAGGGATTTTAACACTTAACAACTTTTACGAAACTTTGTAATAATAGAGGGATTTTAACACTTACAACTTTTACGAAACTTTGTAATAATAGAGGGATTTTAACACTTAACAACTTTTATTAAACTTTGTAATAATCGAACATTAATAACTGATTGCGAATTCCCCAATTACTGTTGTTATAAAAGCCACTTTGTAGTCTTCCAATTGCCATTCACATCTGACTAGGGGAGATAATACTGCTAACATCATCATTTCCATGGCGTCAGCTGCCTGCAATTTAAAAATAAAAGGTAGAAGTGAGTTTGAATATATATTAACATAGTTAATATTCCTTTTTTTAATTAATATTTTCAACCTGCATATATCTTAATGTATGGTGAATAAGAGTTGTCCCTCCTGCTCTAAGTGTCTGAGTTACGCCCCCTTAAAAGCATTCATTTCTTGTTATTTATCAATTCATTCACAGGACAGTATACCTATATAGTTATAAATGAATTTTACGGTAACTATTCCTCTTGCCCAGATAACTTAGGTATCGACACCTTGTTCATTCTAGCGGCTTTGTATACTTGTCTTGAGCAATATGTTAACCCATTTACGGCTGGCGTCCTTTTTTAAGGACACTTCGTAAAATGCGATTTAAGACATAAAATTAAGTTAATGAAGTCTATGCACAATTCCTTAGAGACAGAAAATCGATCACGTGATACTTTGTAAACTAAAACAAAAATGGCTGATTTTACATTGATCTTAATGGCACCTATGCTTATTAAAAATGTTAATTTTTCACAAAACCTTGAATATTGTGATATTATAAATGATGCTCACGGAAGCAACAATGATTATAGACATAAAATTATTAAAAAACAACACCTATTTGTTGATCTTTCAAAGGAAATCTATGAAAAGATTTTAGATTATTTACATGATAAATTAGAAGTAGAATTTGCGCACCCAACAGAAGCGCAGTAAGTGCCCATCCCATTCAATTCATTGTTTATCAAGTAAGTCTAACAATGATCACGTGACCGGAAAAGACTTCTGCATAGACCTCATTGTTTGCAATTTTTTCATTGAATGTAAAGCATATATACTGATCTATCGAATTTATCTTCATTTGTCTATTTTTTATTTTTTTGTGGGCTCGAAACAAATTTAAGTCTTGAGTTTGATAAAATTGCGGAAAAAAAGTCAAGTCTGAAAAAGGGAAACTCTTTTTTTTATTAAAATGATAAAAATTGACTTAAGCTTTAACATAACTTTGTTAGTTAATGTTCTTAGAAGGCATAAACATAGATATTTAGTTTAAAACAATTATAATAATTACACAGAGGGGTTAAAACCATCTGTCATTTTTTAAGGACGCCAGCAACAAATGATACCGTGACATAAAATTTAGTTGTTTAGTGTTTTCTTTGCTAAAACATAGAAAAACTTTATTTTTTTTATTTTTAAAAAATATACTTTGGAGTCTTTAACATTTGGAGATAGTTGAGTAGAACTGATATGTTGTTTGACCATATTAACTAGTTTTAAAACCACATTGCATATTTATATACATAAATATACATTATTAGACTAATTCTAGTATATATTTCTTTTTTATTCTCAACATATGTCACAAACTTTACTCAATTTAACATGCTATTACTTAAATAGAAGAAGAATATTATATTATGCACTCAATATATTAATTCAGCCGCCATGTACTTTAATAAAGAGGATGTAATTAAAGACATTCTAGTGAATTTCTAGATTCTAGGTTTCCTAATTATCTAAAATCAAGTACAAATAATGTTGAATCTGACATGAGACTATTCAGCTTTACAGATTGTTTGAGCTAATTTGTGTTGACTAAATCCCAGAATACATCATACAGCCGACAAAGACAGACTTCTCCTTTTCTAAAGCTGACTACTCTTTTTCTATTACAATAGGATCGACGCAAACCTTTCTTGCTATTTTTTGTCTTTTTTCTGGCTCTGATACATTGCCCAAAAGACAAACCCGATGCCTATAAGACTATCCGCCACCCAGAAAACCAATATCATGCCCAAAAGAACAATTTGTTGCCCACAAAATCTGTCCGATGCCCTAAAGACCAATCCTCTGCCCAGAAGACACATCAACTGCCCAAAATACAAATCTGATGCCCTAAAGACGAATGCGCTGTACATAACAACTATCCGTTACATTTAAGACCAATCCAGTGCCCATAAGACCTATCTGATGCCCATAAGATCAATATGTTGCCCAGAAGACACATCCTCTGCCCAGAAGATGAATTAGCTCCCCAAACAATGAACCTGCTGCCCAGAATACTAATTTAGCGCCAATAAGACCAAATTGTTGCCCATAAAACCAATCCTTTGCCTTTAAGACCTATACGATGCCCTGAAGACCTAGCCGATGCCCAGAATACAAATACGCTACCCAGAATACCAATCCGCTGCCCAGAAGACCTATCTGATGCCCAGAATACCAATTTGGAATAAGATATTTACATTGCAGTATGATGAAAACAATACGAGGAGACGTCATCATAGAACCTAATCCCAGAATACATCATACAGCCGACAAAGACAGACTTCTCCTTTTCTAAAGCTGACTACTCTTTTTCTATTACAATAGGATCGACGCAAACCTTTCTTGCTATTTTTTGTCTTTTTTCTGGCTCTGATACATTGCCCAAAAGACAAACCCGATGCCTATAAGACTATCCGCCACCCAGAAAACCAATATCATGCCCAAAAGAACAATTTGTTGCCCACAAAATCTGTCCGATGCCCTAAAGACCAATCCTCTGCCCAGAAGACACATCAACTGCCCAAAATACAAATCTGATGCCCTAAAGACGAATGCGCTGTACATAACAACTATCCGTTACATTTAAGACCAATCCAGTGCCCATAAGACCTATCTGATGCCCATAAGATCAATATGTTGCCCAGAAGACACATCCTCTGCCCAGAAGATGAATTAGCTCCCCAAACAATGAACCTGCTGCCCAGAATACTAATTTAGCGCCAATAAGACCAAATTGTTGCCCATAAAACCAATCCTTTGCCTTTAAGACCTATACGATGCCCTGAAGACCTAGCCGATGCCCAGAATACAAATACGCTACCCAGAATACCAATCCGCTGCCCAGAAGACCTATCTGATGCCCAGAATACCAATTTGGAATAAGATATTTACATTGCAGTATGATGAAAACAATACGAGGAGACGTCATCATAGAACCTATATAATCATATATATATATATATATATATATATATATATATATATATATATATATATATATATATATATATATAATGTATTAAAGGAAAGAATGTCAGATTTCGTTATAAGCAATGAGTGATATAAACTTCTTTTGGCTAACCTGCCTATATATACATATGTATCTTTATCTAGGTGATCACGCCAAGTATCACAATATGTACAGCATATTATGCAAAAAACACATATATTATTATATAAAGCATAATAAAAAAAATTAAATATGATTTATATAATCTTACATTATATATTGCATACACTTCTTCTGTAAAAAAGATTATTGCATCCTAGACCTATCTGTGGTCAGAGTCTATTCTTGCATTTTTATTAGTGTTTTAAATGATGTAATTGGTTTTGCTGGTTTGTTCAGTTAACCCATTCAGTGCCCGGGTGCCACTTGAATGTCAATGTTTTATTACGCTATTTTCTTATCTTATTGTTTTGAAAAGGTATAAATTAATAATTCCAACTTAAATTGTAAAAAAAATATGTATTTCTCCTTGAGATAAAAGGGCCTGTTTCTCATGCAAACATGCAATGTCACGGTATCATTTCTTGCTGGCGTCCTTTTTTAAGGACATTTTTTAAAATCTAAATATTTCTGAAAAAAATAAAAATTTTGAAAAACAAACTTTGATTCGTTTATCACACTATGACTTTCTGTAACATATGTAAAAATCAAGAAAAAAATAAGACCTCAGCAAGAAATGGGTTTCGTATTATATAGAAATGGTTATTTATATAGTGCTAGATTCCACGCTATTACATTTAGTATGCTCAGTGCGCTCTTGGTATAAATTGCAGTGGCAGTTGTATTGTTACGTAAGGCACACAGCTACTAGTTAAATAGAAAGGTCTTAAAACTTTTTAAAAGACTCTTTTGTCTCAAAATATCTCAATGGCAAGCTGTTCCATATAGAAAGAGCCACAGATTCAAACGAGAGGACTACAAAGTACTTCTTTTTGTGTCCAGCCACACTGGAGATTCTAAGGAGTGACTGTGATGTTTATATGTATTTCACGGTTACCTCCCTTGCCCCCCAGATGTAGGCCTAGACTTACCGAAACGAGTTTTCCAACAACGAAAATCTTGATCTGAAACCAGCCAAATCCAATAGATTCAATGGCCTCTTCCACTGTGTAGGTCTTAACGGCGTCAAATGTCTGGCCATTTCGTCCAACGTCAGAGCCATTTTCCCAAGTCTTCCGCTGCCTTGTTGACTCGACGCTACTCCTCATTTCTTAAAGGAGTCCGTCCAGGTTTAAAACTTGGCAATCATATTTTCAATAATTTACTTGGGCTATATAGTTCCTGTAACATTCAGATAAAATAATAATTTAAAATTATAATGGTAAGTAAGATACTAGATCAGATGATAAAGTGTTTTTTCTTTTATATCTAACTATTCTAATTCTAGTTATATTTTTTTCATTTTTTCTAATCGCTCCCTAATCAAACAAAACTTTTGCATAAAACAATAATTGAAGGAACGTTTTCTTGCGCAATAAAACAAATGCGTCCTATGGAAAGGGGGAAATGGGGGCGGTTCACTTACCACTTTATGCTAATCAATAGCACGTGCATTGTTTACTCATTGTATTTACGATTAACGACATAAATTTGAGCTTATCTTTGTTTACAATATTCGTTACAAAAACAAAATAAATTAAAAAAGGGCGACAGTTTTGTATCCGATTATTTCCAGTTATCCCTTTACACTAACAGGTCAAATTATGTCATAAGCTATAACTAGAAAAAAAAGGCATAGCCTAGAGGCCTAGATACTACTAACAGTGAAATTAAAATTGTATGAAATGTACCTAAAATAACTACCACGAAACAACAACAACATAGATTTAGGTTATTCTATTAAATGTTAATGTGGGGAATTTCTCTATGGCCAGAAGGTATTCAACAATATTTTAAACGAACGCTTTACAAAAAAAAACCAGATTAAGCACAATTTTTCAACACACTTTTCAACACCAGGCCTACATAATACATGATAAATTTAAGACATATTCCAGGTCTAGAAAATTAAATGTCATTTTGAATACCTTGTTACTAAAGCTGAACACTTCTAAAATAAGACATAAGTGTGTTTCATAACAAAGAAATTTGTACAAAATAATAATAATAATGTTGTTTTTTTTTATAGCCCTTCTATCCATGCTATTAAATTTAGCATGTTCAGTGAGCTCTTGGTGTGAATCGCAGTGGCAGTGACAAATGTATTAGTATGTAAGGCACACAACCACTAGTCAAAGAGAAAGATCTTTAAGGTCTTTTAAAAAGACTCTCGTGTCTCAGATTCTCTCAGTGTCTAAACTGTTCCATAAAGAAGGCGCCACAAATTCAAATGAGAGCACTCCTGGTACCTCTTTTTGTGTCCAGCCACACTAGGAGCGGTAAGGAAACTGGAAAAAGAACATGTTTTGACTATATAATGATATCCAATAGTCTTAGAATGTAATAAAATAGCTGGCTGTGAACCATCAAGTAAAGAATGAAAAAAACTATTTTAAAAAAAAAAGAAAAGAATTCAGAAAAGAGATGTGAAGTGCAGAACGTGGGAATATTCTCGCCTAATTAAAAGTTACAAATAAATTTAGTCACAATTTCGGAAATAAAATAATTAAGAAGTTTTTTAGATAAAGCCTTGAAGTCTTTTATACTTAGGATACAACGCAATAATAGCATACTCAGATAGGCATTTTGGAACAAAAAAACATCCTTACGTATGCTAGGGAAATAATAAGATGGATGGATCATATACTTTGAATGCCATAAAGCAAACATCCAATGCGGCCTTCAGCATGAAACCAACGATTAGGGAAAGGAAATAAGGACGCCCCACGATCACCCGGAGAACAACCTGCAAGAGAGTCTATCGGTGTAGATTAGAATGACACTGAGAAGTTTGTATCAGACAGAGGACCCTGCCTGCCCAGTTCGACGTACGGCGCTAAACGGACAAACTGAACTGAACTTTGATTTCAGATAGGCCTAATGCACACAAAAAAATCTTTAGAAAAAATGATTATTATCTTTCTTCCCGAGCGTCTTTTCACAAGGAATTTGGAGCCTGAATAATTCGGGAATTTAAAATGCCAGACAAAAACCACAGATTTCAGTGGAAAGGAAAGGTAAACACGTTCTGAATTGATTAAAATAGTTGGATAAAAAATTGTTTTCTTTACTTTTAATATCTCAGACAGTAGGTTTGACTAGTGCTGAGTAACATTTCAGTTTTTACATTTATAACAATGTCTTTTATTAAACCTCAAGTCTTCTTTCACATTTTGATTACTTCATCAACAATGGTGGTAATTTTTAATAATGTCTGTAAATTCATAAGAAAAGATAACAAACAAAACAAAGACTAGCAAAATTTCATCAGCAAATAAAAATAATAATAATCAAAATACAATACAGTGCTGCTGAGATGTCCTAGTCCAACCGGGTATGTTTACTTGTCTGGATAGACGTATATTTATTTTTGACAGAAATATAACTTGAAAGCGGATAAGACATGAGACTCAATACAAATTAAAGAAATGTCCTCACTGATTGATGAACGAATAATAAAGCGAGAGAAAAACAACCTGTTCACAAATCAATATTTTATGTCACATTGTTTGAGTAGCCCGCAATGATGTCTGCAGATGCACAACATAAATCTCTGCGTCGTGTTTTTCTCTTGCCTATGAACACATGCACAACATAAATCTCTGCGTCGTGTTTTTCTCTTGCCTATGAACACATGCACAACATAAATCTCCGTGTCATCATTATGTCTGGCCTATCTACACGTGTGCTTACGCTTTATAATTATTCTCTTTATTGTCTTCCGTCCTTGCGGTATCGATATAAAACGCACGCGATATCAACGCTTCTCAACCCATTGGTCTGACACCCTAGAGCAGGGGTGGGCAGACTATGGCTTGCGAGCCAGCCTCCATTTTAAATGGCTAGCGTGCTTCTTTAAAAAAAAAAAAATAATAATAAAAATATTAGTCCATTGCTGTGTTGTTATTTTGTTTTATTATGATGATTTGTAAATTCAATAAGTAGTAATTGCACAGAATGTTTGATATTAATGTTTAAAGATCACCATTTACGCCTCCTATGCATCTGTTACTTTCGTACCGCGAACCCAGTTACAAAAGTTTGCCTATCCCAAGAGTGAACTAGCATGACACATAAAAGCACTTTAAAAATATTTTAATAAAATACATCACTCAATGTTATTGATAATAATGGATTGGTCAAACCCTAAGAAGAGAACCAGGCAGCATGGCTCGCCAAGCGCTAGAGTGGAACCCACGGGGAACCAGAAAAAGAGGCCGGCCAAATACCACCTGGCGAAGATCATTGAATAAAGAATGAAAAGAAGCGGGAATGCAGTGTCAAGATATTATAACGAGACCACATCAAGACCGGAAGGAAGGAGTGGATAAACATAGTCGAGGCAATATTCTAACTGGGGACCTAAATGAATTTGATTGACTGATAACTTATAGTATAATCTCGGTTTTCGATAACTTCAGTTTTCGTCGGTTTACTTGTCATCGATGTTTTCCGAAACCAAAAACTTGTCTCGGGTTACGTGGTTTTCCGTTGACTTTTATATGTGTCTGTATTTCCACGTGACCTCCTCCAAAAAATAAAAAATAAAAAAAATAACAACAATAACAACAATAACAACAATAACAACAATAACAAGAATAACAACAATAACAACAATAACAACAATAACAACAATAACAACAATAACAACAATAACAACAATAACAACAATAACAACAATAACAACAATAACAACAATAACAACAATAACAACAATAACAACAATAACAACAATAACAACAATAACAACAATAACAACAATAACAACAATAACAACAATAACAACAATAACAACAATAACAACAATAACAACAATAACAACAATAACAACAATAACAACAATAACAACAATAACAACAAAAACAACAATAACAACAATAACAACAATAACAACAAAAACAACAATAACAACAATAACAACAATAACAACAATAACAACAAAAAACAACAACAATAACAACAATAACAACAATAACAACAATAACAACAACAACAACAATAACAACAATAACAACAATAACAACAATAACAACAACAACAACAACAACAATAACAACAATAACAACAATAACAACAATAACAACAACAACAACAATAACAACAATAACAAAAATAACAAAAATAACAACAATAACAACAATAACAACAAAAACAATAACAACAATAACAACAATAACAACAACAACAACAACAACAACAATAACAACAATTACAACAATTACAACAATAACAACAATAACAACAATAACAACAATATCAACAATAACAACAATAACAACAATAACAACAAAAACAACAACAATAACAACAATAACAACAATAACAACAATAACAACAACAACAACAATAACAACAATAACAACAATAACAACAATAACAACAATAACAACAATAACAAAGGATGAGCCTCGTGTTCTTGTATTACCCAGTGAGCAATTGTTTAATTTTTATGTGAACATTTTATTGTGTGTCTTGCTTAAAAAAATCTCATTGTTCTCCCGTGTTTTTCTTTTTTTTGTGTGTTCTTTCTTTATTGATTACGAATGATAGGATTCATACTGTAATAAATAATTACACGTAGTGGAGTATGTGCCTTCTTCAGAGATTAGGGATCTGCTTTTCAAGTGTAGGTATTTTTACTGAAGCTGAAGAAGTCTGTGTCTGCAGCAATTTTATGCTGATTACTTGCGCATTTTACTGAACTCTTAAAAAGAGCGACAGAATTAGACATCTTCATAAGGCTTTCTTTCGCTACATGGTCTACTGGCTTTAAAGCTTGTCCGGAAAAGATATTGGAAAATAATGGGATACTATAGACTGATGCAGCTGCGAAAATGTTGCAGATCACGCAGGGTGTTTTCTGCTAGGTAGCCTTTCATCCGCAATCCAATGGCGCTCTAGAAAGAGCCAAAGGGAGATAATAATGGACAATCTTAGCAAGTGTAAGGGTCTGTAACTGTTTTAAGTTGGCAGCTGTTTCGTTTGAATTGATTCCGTGTTTTTATAGTTGTTGATATTCGCCCGCCATTTTGGGCTATAAATAGGCCTGTTGGCGGGTCCCTTTGGTTTTTGGGGAAGGCTAGGTGGCTGTGTGCCCCTCTATGAAGCTGTGTGACCCTCTATGAAGCTTGTGCTTCCCTGTTTTGACCTTTGTGTGGACTTAGTGTCCAGTGGTCATCTTTTTCTAGTACTAAGGTGTGGCTGCTAAGGTAATTATAATAGTTTTAATCGATGTTCTATTATGCCTTGTATTTAGTGTTTACACACGGGACTGGTATGAGTCTTGAGTGTAATTTGTCATTTTATTTTTATTATTGAATGGTTTGTTTTTATAATGTTTTCATGTTGTTATACATGGTACCCTTAATTGTTTACCACGTGGTAACGAGCACTACAATTTGTGTTTTATTGGGAGTGCCCATTGCTACCCCTTACACAAGGACCTTTCACGGTAGAAGAAAAGTCAGCTAAGTAGAGTATAGAGTAAATATAAAAGGAAACAGCATAATTTTTCACATAGTAAGAAAGTAATACATTGATTTAAGGCCTTCTGCTGAACTAGAAAGAAATGATGATGTTTTACAGAAAATAGAAATCAATAAGGATATACCAAATAAAGTCAAGAAAGAATGTATGAATCTAGTAAGAGATTTTAAGGATGTGATTTCAGAATGAACAGGTCAAACTGACGTCATTCAGCATACAATCAGGTTGAATAGTAATGATTACTTTAAGCAAAAACCATATCAAATACCTGATCAAATACCATATCAAATACCATATCAAATTCCATATCAAATACCATATCAAATACCATATCAAATACCAGATCAAATACCAGATCAAGTACCATATCAAATACCATATCAAATACCATATCATTACAGAAAAAACGTAGACAAAAAAATACAATTGTTAATTAATTATGGTCACAATCTCCCTATGCGTAACCCACAGAGATAGTTAAGAAATAGAAAGGTAATTAGTGATTTGTGATCTGTTGTGATTTTAGGCAAATAAATCAGACAACAGTGATTGATAGGGAACCTTTGGTCTTTTCTTAATCCTGAGGATCTAGTAATGACATAGCAACAGCTAATGTATTCTCACATGTACATTGTACGAGAGGATAATTTTATCAGATCAAAATGGATGAAAATAATTCAACACAGTACACATTTTTCACAATGCATGAAGAACTTTATGAATGGAATGTTATGCCTTTTGGATTAGTTTACAGTAATGTTACTTTGGGAAAACGATGAATATTATATTGCATAAAGTACCATGTGTTAAATGCTCAGATACCGATAAGCAAAAAAACAAAAACACTTTCCTTATCCCTTATGCGAGAACAAATACATATAAGTACTCTTTCTTCCCGAGTGGCGTTCGGGCATGGAATGAGTTGCCTGAACAAACCAGAAAAATCAGTAACTTAACATCATTTAAAATGTTAATAAAGATGCGGGAATAGACTAGGACCACGGATGAGCGTAGTACCCAATAATCTTCTGTACAACAGGAGCGTCTGTAATATATAAGATAAGATAAAAGGTGCCCTTTTAATTTTAAGTAGATTTTATGAGTCTTTAATTTGGTGCTAGTGTTTTTTTCGAAAGCAACGATGATTCTTTTAATAGAAATGTAATAAAATTTTAAAATGATATCACATATCAACTGATTTATATAAGTTAAAAAATTTCAATTACCTCAATTTGATTAAAACAACGAGTGTTATTTTGGTCAAAAACTTCTCTTGTACATTGTACAAACATAACTTGAGACGTGGAGATCGTTTATCTGTAGAAAAACTGATGAAGACATGAAGACTAACTTTTTGTCAATACCTTGATGCACTTAATAATGACTTCAACAGTCGATTTTATGACTTTATTTTATTAAAACGAACATTCATGATTAGCTTTTAGAACCTCCTTTCTAATAGAGAAGAATTAAAACTCAGGCCTATCCTTACAACTGCAAGAGGAATTGATTAAACTAATAATCAATGAAGAACTTAAATTGAAATATGTAAGAAATGAGCTATAATCACGACTTTTGGTTGTAAAAGAACACACTATTATTTTCTGCAGGTGTGTGGGTTTTAGCAACGATTTTCTATTGCATTTTCATCACCATACTTAGTGGAACGTGGACTTAGTGCTGTTACAACTCTATTATCAAAAGAGATAATCAAGTTTCAACTAATTGAGCGTGAAAACCCAAGGGTTTTGATAACTAAGACTGAGCCAAACAGATACATACTGCTAGAAACACACCAGACACAAGCTCCGCCTTAACAGATATAGTTTGTTAAACCCCTTGAGAAGTTAATTTTTGTTTTGTCTATCTACTATAACAATGAAACTGTAATAAACTAAACAAATTGCTTAGTTTACTTGTCTATCTACTATAACAATGAAACTGTAATAAACTAAACAAATTGCTTAGTTTACTTGCTTTTCCGTCTCGATGGTAAAATATGAACATGAAAAGGGTGAAGTTGACAAACTTATTTGACTATGAAAGTACCTAGGGCCTACGAATATGAGAGGGCCTATTACATAGGGCCTTCAAATATCAGAGGGCCTACGAATATGAGAGTTCCAATAGGCCCTAAAAAGACATTAAAATGGCCATGTAAACACACTTGAATGACAGTTAACCTTTGAACTATTGATAATTAAGTAGAGAATAGTTTTTCAATCAATTTGAGGGTGAACCTGTGCATCTATTCTGATTTTGCCTTCTGTCGCCCCATCGTAAACTATATACAACACCCACCTTGAAGTCAAATATATGCCCCCAACCACCCCTCCCAGCTTTACACTTTTTCCCCCTCTGCTCCCTCCATCTCGCAACCCTGCATACGCCACTGCCTTAAGATTTATATGTGATGTGTATGATATAGTGTTAATATTTATCCATATAATCTTAACAAAGGTTCAGAAATATAAAAAAAACTTTGAGACACGTTTTGTAGGTCTCAATAAAAAATGTTCTCGTTGTTAATAGGTCACGTGACATAGCAACAGATGTATGGCCACGGCAAGGTAGATGAAATCTGTCAATATTTTTTTTGCCATAATAATTGTTTTGGCGTTGAGTCAATCACAGTTATTGAACAAATACATCTTTTGGGGCTGAACCGATGATTTGGTTGTGAGAGTTTGATTTTGAATGATGAATCAGTCTCACGATTTTGGTGTTAAAGTATTTGATTTAACTTACGGGGAGGAATGGTTGAATACATTTTAAAGAGCCAAATCGTTGATTGAATCATTTGGAGTTTATTCATGATTCATTGAATCAATAGAGTGCAATCGTTGAATTGACTTTTCGGTAACGATTCTTTACTTTTGGTACTGTTTCAATATGGTGACTTTAAATCTAATAGAAGAGTTTAATAGAAAAACAAAAGTGTGATATCACTACGTCTACATATCAATGCATGCTATATATATTAGGAAAAGACTATAGCGGTATATTAACGGGGTAGATGCCTACATATTATGCAACATGTATTGTGTAATATTCAACCGGGTTAAACACTATGATGTGTGTTCACTAAACTGTAGGCAAAACAGATGGCCTGTAAAATCTATATCTCTCTCCCCCTCTCCCAATCCCTCTCTCTCTCCCTCCCTCCCTCACCCTCTATCGCTCTCTTTCTCGAAAATATTTCAACATAGCTGCGTATCATGTTCATATGTGAATATTTTTAATTGTCAAAAATATATTTTAAATTATAGTTCACAGGACATTATCAATGGATTAGCCATAATTACAGGTTCTTTATTAGCGCGTCGACCAGTGTATTTTTTGCTCTAATTCTAGTTATATATTATTATTTTTCTATAATAACAACGGTGTGTGTGTGTGTACAGTGAACGTCAGAAGGGTTTAAATATAAAACAAGGGTCCTCAAACTTGTTAAATATGTGGCCAGTGAACTGTTCCTCCTTACACACTATATTATAGATGGGCGTAATATTGGCAAACTTCTATGTGTATCTCAAAACTCTTAATGTGCATAATGGCCGAGTAAAAATTTTTATCGTGCCGGATCTGGTCCGTGGGCCGCAGTTTGAGTACAGTGGGTATAACACGTTAACACTCCGAGAGACTATAATGCTTTTTTTAACAATGTTTTACTTCTTGTGTTCATTGTCCATAAGTGATATAGGCGGGTTAGCCATGGGCCTCATCGTGGGTGAAGTGTGGAAGCCACCGATACGCGTGTATCAAGAGCACACCGGTGGGCTAATGCACGCGGGACAGCCCCTGCTGTGCGTCCGAGGTCTCATTGCACCTCCGAGGGGCTCCGAGCCTCGTTGGGGAGGAAGCAATCTGTACAGCAGTCAACCTCCACCCCGCCCTGGTGCCTGTATGTCCAGACCTATTAAAGTCTGTGTGCGGGGTGGCTGGCGATCAATCAGGTGTGCCACCCTTCCCCCCGATCCGTCCCTGAACATCGTTAAACCTGGACATAAGACTGGTCAATTCTAAATCTGTTCTATAGCCAGGAGCCTTAATAAAACCAAACTATTGTAGAAAGACATTTCTTGTTAGCTGTGTGTGGAGGTCTGTGGTGGTAGCAGGACAATTCGTTTACATTTTGTCCACAATACTTCATCTACATATAGATTCAATAGAAGATCTACAGACATAACGTCTACAATGGCCGTTGGTCTAACGACACCATCTCCTATGAAAATAATTTGTTCGTCTACCGGTAGTCGTCTATCACGGCAGTTTATCTACAGACATTCCGTCTACCGCGAGGCTTCGTCTAACTACACTTCGTCTACTAAATTTCGCTCAACCTAATTTCGACTATCGAAAATTGTGCTACACTATATAATAAACAAAACAGAATATGATACGAGGAATAGTAACCTTAAACCTCGGTTTTACCTTTACTTCAGTGTTCATCGTTTTTGGTTTTTGTCGTTTTCTTTACCCGCATAAACAGTTGCCTCGGTTTTCGCCGGTTGTCTCGGTTTTCGCCGATTGTCTCGGTTTTCGCCGATCGTATCGGTTTTCGCCGATTGTCTCGGTTTTCACCGATTGTCTCGGTTTTGCAGATCGTCTTGGTTTTCGCCGATTGTCTCGGTTTTCGCCGATCGTATCGGTCTTCGCCGATCGTATCGGTTTTCGCCGATTGTCTCGGTTTTCACCGATTGTCTCTGTTTTCACCGATTGTCTCGGTTTTCGCAGACTGTCTTGGTTTTCACCGATTGTCTCGGTTTTCGCCGATTGTCTCGGTTTTCACCGATTGTCTCGGTTTTTGCAGATTGTTTTGGTTTTCGCCGATTGTCTCGGTTTTCGTCGATTGTCTCGGTTTTCGCCGATTGTCTCGGTTTTCACCGATTGTCTCGGTTTTGCAGATCGTCTTGGTTTTCGCCGATTGTCTCGGTTTTCGCCGATCGTATCGGTCTTCGCCGATTGTCTCTGTTTTCGCCGATTGTCTCGGTTTTCGCCGATTGTCTCGGTTTTCGTCGATTGTCTCGGTTTTCTTGATTACCTCAGTTTTCGTCGTTTGTTTCTGTTTCGGACGATTCTTAAGCTGGTCCTAGTGCCAAAAGATCGAAATGTTACGTGAATGGCCTGAACTAATGTCCAGATGGCCTTGTGAAGCTTAACTCCCCTTACATCGATTATATCTGCATCTCTATCTCCTTCTCTATTGGCTAAGATTAGTCTACAGAAAACTATACGCAATGTTAATTGGTTGTATACACTATGTCCAATTTATGTTGAATTCTTACAAAATTTGTATTTGTCATGTATTTTTGGTGTGTATAGAACGAATTTATTGGATTCACATTGATTCATTTGAAAAAAAATTACCTCGGCATTCGTCAGTGTCAGTGATGGGTTTTGTTGATTCTTTTCGGAGGTATATTTGACGAAAACCGAGATTTGGGCGGTATTATGTCGTTAGCTTGAAGATGAAAATACCGCTTTTAGAAATTAAAAATTGTGATCATCTTAGCAAAAGATCCAACAGATTGAATAGAAGAATATACAGACTATTGCCCTTGTTTTCATTGTTTCAATGTTGAATACATATAACTTGATTTCTACATATTACATATAACTTGCTTTTTATTGAAGCTTAATTTAGTCTTTATGTCACGTGTGGTTACATATTGCTCAATGTTTTCTCCTTTTTGTCTCTACAAACCGGATATAACCAAACTACACAGGTGACAAAATAAAGCATTTGCTGTTTAGTTATGTCTCCATTTATTTATCTACATCTAAACTTTTAGATGTTACACATGCGACGTGTAGACCAGTGATTCCCAAAGTGTGAGCCACAGCCTCCTGGGTAGCCACTCTAGATATATATTTTAAAACTATATGGTGATATATTTATAATGCTGACATGTACCAGAACATTTATCTATAGGCATGTGTGTCGATAGACGAACTGTCACGGTAGAATAAGTGTCGATAGACGAACTCAGTAGAAGAACTGTCACAGTAGAAGAACTGTCACAGTAGAAGAAGTGTCCATAGACGTACTGTCACGGTAGAAGAAGTGTCGATATACGAACTCAGTAGAAGAACTGTCACAGTAGAAGAAGTGTCGATAGACGAACTGTCACGGTGGAAGAAGTGTCGATAGATTAACTGTCACAGTAGAAGAAGTGTCGATAAACGAACTCGGTAGAAGAAGTATCGATAAATGAATTGTCACGTTAGAAGAAGTGTCGATAGATGAGCTCTTATGGCATATCACGGTCTGCCAATTGGACGTATTAGACCAACTGTCTACTGACGTATCGTAGACGGAAGGTTTTTAGACGAAATGTCTTGATAGAAATTCTGTGGTCAAATTGTCGTGGAACCGTAGTGGTGGTGGTAGAGTCTAGGGTTGCCTAGTGTCCGATTAGGAAACGGACAGTCCGGTAGACATTAGACTGCCCAGTCTTGTATTTAGGCATGTTCCACATGTTCCATTGGAACAGGGGTCTCCACAGAACAGGAGCCCCCACACATCCCAAAAAGAATTTGTTAGTTGAAAATGTGAAATAAAATTCATATTTATTCCCCTACAATTGTAAGCGTCCAGATCCAATTAAGCGCAACATAAAATTTATTTATGCGTGTACAGAATGTAACCTGAATTAACGCACTTTTCTGTGGTAGACTATGTGAAAGACAAGGGCGAGGCCACGATGGGCCCCCATATAAATTTGGGAACAGGACCCCCACAATCCTAAATACGGCCCTGATCTGACTGCCCGGTAAAAAACAGATAGATACCGAACATGGAGGCCTATACCAATAGAGCCTACCTGGGATATCCGGGAGTGCAATGAAGGAAAGAAATCTGGTATCTTCTATTAAAAAAAACAACAATATATATTATACTATAATTTATTGGCCCAATAATAGTCAATATTCTGCCAATATTTAAACTATAGGCCTATAGGCCTATATTGGTCTTATGTTGGGTCAATTTTGTGTGATGTCAGGGAAGGTTTCGGGCTACATTAAAGCTATTGGATATCAATTTTGACCGCACAATCCTCTAGTATGTCGTGGCCACGGGAACTGGTGAACGCTGCTTCACCGGCCCTATGTATCCATAATTGGGTCTGACAGGATAATAAGCGTACTTTACTACTTATTACTCCCACTCCCAATGGTAGATGTGGGTGTTGTTAGAAACTTACAAAGGCAATGCATTGAGATATACAAAGCGTGCACACCACGTCGTATCGACGGGGGAAAAACGTGGTTTTCACGTGTTTTTGTAGTTTAAACATTTTTTTTCCCGTCGCTACGACGTGGTGTACCCGCTGGGTAGATCTATGTCGCTACAATTTTGATGTTGTTTTAGGGGAATGAGATAGTCTACGGTTGAAATTGAATGAAAAACAAATCAAATGCAGCGCGTAAGAAATGGGTCGCAGCAGAGAATAGGTTTCTTTCTAAATTTAACTAAATTAAAACATGACCTAGATAGCGATGTTGTTGCCATAATGCGCATGCGCTGTAGGGGAGGGCATTGATGTGTTTGACAACACAGTAGGGGATAGGGCGGAGGTCGTCTCCCTTCTTTGATTATAACTTGAGTGGCGGTTTGAGTGTTCGGTAAGGAAGGGAGGGAGCCTAAGAGGGTATTGAATAGACAAGTGTATATTTTGACCCGAAGCACACAGTCAGTATAGGTCTACCTTTTGTAGTCCTCAAGCTTAACGGCAAGATGTCGTCTTTAAATTTACACGGACAGAACAATGTGAACTAATATTTTTGAAAGGAAATATGCAACGAACGGATAAGTATAGGCCTAAAAGTAAATACATATCAATACGAATGCATACAATGATATAACAATATAATTGTAGTCATTGACACAATAATAAGAGCCTTCAGATGCATAAAAGCTAGTAACAATGCATGCAACGACATAGCATATGATATGTTTAAATATTTCCCCATTATAGGCTACTACAAGCTATCCAATATATAGAACGAACATTAAAGTTAAAAACAAACAAACATGGGATATAAGGTGTTTTTTTTGTTGTTTGTTTTTTTTTTTTGTTTTTTTTTTTTAATTCATTTTGCAATTACGCCTGTACGATTTTAATGCTTTCTTCTTGGCAATTGCAAAGTGTGTGCGTGAGTGTGTGTGTGTTTAGGACAGTAAAGTTGGCTGGGCATTGTGCAGGCCACACAATCTCCCACTATCTTATGTCGTGGGGGGATGATACCGGTGACCTATGCTGGTCGCTATTCAGTTAGATGAGCAAGTTCTGCAAGTCGGGTTTTTATTTGACTATCAATCTAAACACAATATAAGACTAAGAAACCTAGTACAACTAGATACAGCAAGATATAAAATATAATAATTATATTAAAGTCATATTAGTGTGAGGGTTATATATAATATATTTTAGAATATATGTATATCGTGAAACCTTGGTAGTGATGCAAAGTAAAAGCACTAACGTGTGCAAAAGAAATAATTCAAACATGTAAAGCACTATTAGCTTTAAACTTGTAAAAGCACTAACTTCAAACATATAAAGCACTATTAGCTTTAAACTTGTAAAAGCACTAACTTCTAACGTGTAAAGCACTATTAGCTTTAAACTTGTAAAAGCACTAGCTTCAAACGTGTAAAGCACTATTTGCTTTAAACTTGTAAAAGCACTAACTTCAAACATGTAAAGCACTATATTAGCTTTAAACTTGTAAAAGCACTAACTTCAAACATGTAAAGCACTATATTAGCTTTAAACTTGTAAAAGCACTAACTTCAAACGTGTAAAAGCACTACCGTGTAAAAGCACTTACCTTAAAAGTGTGTAAAATCACTGACTGTAAGAAATGATAGGGTAACCATGATCCACTTGATAGCCAATAATATTTTAGGTAAAATGGAAAATGTGGTAAGTCTACTGTTAAGAATGAAAAAAACTACACAAACATATTTCAAATATGTCAACAGCTGGGCTTATACGTTTTTTTCTCCCGTTTCTCTCCCTCTTTCTCTTCCGTCACCTTCTCTCTCTCTCTCTCTCTCTCTCTCTCTCTCTCTCTCCCACGCACACATTCACCAAGCGCTCCATCATTCTCTACATCCTCAGTGTTTTAATATAAACACAGTAGGCGTAGCCACGGGGGATTTCGGGGGGGGGGGGGGGGACACAAGGGTAACATAACTTTAATTTCTCCAAAACCGAGGAATTTTAAAATTAAAATATTGAGACTTCAATCACTCTAAAGAAAGTTTTGATATAATTTTTGAAGAAATTTTTTATTCACATTATAACACCTTTAAAACATCTTCTTTTTCATTTTTGTTATTATGTAAGTATTATATAGTAAGAACATTTATGGACATTTTATACTTTTCTGAATAGTGTGATAAGTTTAGTTTTCCAGAGAAAGTTTGTTTTAACGTGTCATGGCATCTGTATGACGTCATTGTTTTGGACTAGTCGTGTCTAGTGTCAGCAGGGGCAAAGCCAGAAATTTGTTCCAATGGGGAGGCTGAACCTTCACGTGAAAAGTATTTACCAAATTTAAGGGAATTTAGTAGGCTACATATTTAAAAACAGTTGACATAGCCCCCCCCCCCCCCTTTCAGACTCCCTTCTACCCCTTTGTGGCTTCGCCCTTTAGTGTCATTGTTGATTTCTTGAAAAAAGTTCAAAATATTTTGAGAATTATAAAATTGAATGCTTTCAAGAGTTGAAAAAAACAACTCATTTAAATATTAAATTTCATTTATTGATAGATCTAATTACATAAAATAGTTAGTTTTAAACATTTTATTGTTTAAACGGAGAAAAACTTCAGAATTAGCCAAATTCAGAAATCTCCAGCTTTACACAATTTGTATCCCCCCCTCCCACCCCGCTAAAACTTGCACAATTGGCCCCTTCCCTCAAACCATATATCAATCTTGGCTACGCCACTGACAGTCACACAACAGTGACACTGTCGTTTTACGTTCATCAACTATTTTTTATTTCCCACGCATAGATATTTATCTTAATAAATATATGCAATGGCCTTAGACAATACGGGCGGAGCAGATCTTAACGTCAGGGCAAGGATTTGCAAAGTACAAAGCAAGATCAACCTTCATCTATCTCCAAGAGAGATGTGCCTTGATCCGACTATCTCCAAAAGAGATGTGCCTTGATCCAACTCTGCAGCATAAAATAAAAGGCCAATAAAGGCCATGTATTACGACAAAACCTTTTCCATAGGGGGGATAGCCTAGAAGGGAAGGGCTACAGAAATTTTGTTAAAAGGTATCTGAAAACTCTACCCAGCTGGACATTCTCTACACATCTGTACAATCTCTACCAACATGGACATTCTATAACCCTTGGACATTCTCTACACACCGAACCATTCCCAACTGAACCATTCTCTACCAACCTGGACATTCTATACCTCATTTGACATTCTCTACACACCTGGACATTCTCTACCAAGCTGGACATTATCTACCAACCTGGACATTCTCTACCAACCTGGACATTCTCTACCAACCTGGACATTCTCTACCAACATGGACATTCTCTACCAATCTAAACATTCTCTACCAACATGGACATTTTCTACCAACTTGGACATTTGCTGCACTCCTGGACATTCTCTAACAACCTGGACATTCTCTACCAACCTGGACATTCTCTACCAACATGAACATTATCTACCAACCTGGACATTCTCTACACACCTGGACATTCTCTACCAACCTAAACATTCTCTACCAAACTGGACATTCTCTACCAACCTGGACATTCTCCACCAGCCTGGACATTCTCTACCAACCTGGACGTTATCTACCCACCTGGACATTCTCTAACAGCCTGGACGTTATCTACACAACTGGACATTTTCTACCAACATGAACATTATCTACCAACCTGGACATTCTCTACACACCTGGACATTCTCTACCAACCTGGACATTCTCTACCAACATGAACATTATCTACCAACCTGGACATTCTCTACCAACATGAACATTATCTACCAACCTGGACATTCTCTACACACCTGGGCATTCTCTACCAACCTAAACATTCTCTCCAAACTGGACATTCTCTACCAACCTGGACATTCTCCACCAGCCTGGACATTCTCTACCAACCTGGACGTTATCTACCCACCTGGACATTCTCTAACAGCCTGGACGTTATCTACACAACTGGACATTTTCTACCAACATGAACATTATCTACCAACCTGGACATTCTCTACACACCTGGACATTCTCTACCAACCTAAACATTCTCTACCAACCTGGACATTCTCTACCAACCTGGACATTCTCTACCAGCCTGGACATTCTCTACCAACCTGGACGTTACCTACCCACCTGGACATTCTCTAACAACCTGGTCGTTATCTACACAACTGGACATTCTCTACCAAACTGTACATTCTCTACCAGCCTGGACATTCTCTACCTACCTGAACGTTCTCTATCCAGCTTGACATTCTCTACAAACCTAGACATTCTCTACCAACCTTGACATTCTCTACCAATCTGGACATTCTCTACCGATCTTGACATTCTCTACCAACCTGGACATTCTATAACAACCTGAACATTCTCTAACATCCTGGACATTCTTTACCAACCTGGACATTCTCTACCAACCTGTACATTCTCTACCAACCTGGACATTCTCTACCAACCTGGACATTCTCTACCAGCCTGGACATTCTCTACCAACCTGTACGTTATCTACCCACCTGGACATTCTCTACCAACCTGGACATTATATACCAACCTGTACATTCTCTACCGACCTGGACATTCTTTTCCAACCTTGACATTCTTTACCAACCTGGACATTCTCTACTAACCTGAACGTTCTCTACCAACCTGAACGTTCTCTACCCACCTGGACATTCTCTACCAACCTGGACATTCTCTATCCACCTGGACACTCTTTACCAACCTGGACATTCTCTACCAACCTGAACGTTCTCTACCTACTGGGACATTTTCTACCAACCGGGACATTCTCTACCAACCTTGACATTCTCTACCAACCTGAACGTTCTCTACCCACCGGGACATTCTCTACCAACCTGGACGTTCTCTACCAACCTGGACATTCTCTACCAACCTGAACATTCTCTACCAACTTGGACATTCTCTACTAACATGGACATTCTCTACTAACATGGACATTCTCTACCATTCTGGACATTCTCTACCAACATAAGGTCAGCTCTGCTGCATGAAAAGTAACCATCAGGGAAACCCAGACATTCGTGAACAGTTGTATCAGAATTCAGAATGATTCTCCAGATTTGCCTGACCATATACATGTACAAACAAACAACTTTCCAACTTTTGGTGGAAGATAAAAAAAAATTAGGAAGAGTTCGTGGTGATGAACAGTACACGCGCTTTGTGAACCTTCTTTCAAGGTCACTAGGCAGGCATTAAAGTGAAAACCTTAATTTAAGGAAAGTAGCAAATATATCGGCCAATATTTACTTAATGCGGCCCTGATACTGTTGAAATAGCCATGTATAGATTTATATCTTTTATATATTATCACAAATTGTGTTGGATGAGTTGAAATGTATTTTTAAGAAAGCGTTTAAGTATAGACTCTATGTACACACATATTATGCTTTATACATTTCGTTTAATGCTAAAATGCCAGTATTGACAACTTTAGTACTGGCAGATAAAAAAAGAAAGCGTAGATGAGAGGCTACACGGCTACATCAGTAAAGGATAGATCTATGGGAATCTCAGGGCAAACGGTGCAGAGGGCGCCCTAATCAGACATTTAGGAGCAGAGATTACAAGAAGCCAAGGGCTCAAGCAAACCTGGAATGAAGTCAAGAGGCTAGCAGAAGACTGTGAATGTTGATGTTCATGATGTTCCTGAAGGAACCAAAGGGATCCACGAAGATGATGTAGGCCAGGGGTCGGCAACCTAAGGCACGCGTGCCAAACTTTGCACGCAGAACGATTTTCAATGGCACGCAAGAGACAGAGGAGTTTTTTATTGATGAAAATAAGATACTTTTTAATAGCATTATATTATACAATTGTTACAATTATTAATGTTTAAAAGATAAATGTTAAATTGACAAACAATTAATGCAGGAAATGTTTATTTTCAACTGTTTTACGTCAATTAATTGTATACCTCTAATAATAAAATTTTGTAATGAATACCATAATGTTGGAGTTATATAAAGAAATAACAATTAGCCAGTAATATTTGTTATATTACAAAACCTAACTTATTGGCATCACTATTGAATCAAATGTAGAAACTTAATTTTAATTAAAGGGAGATAAAATGAGCCCGTTTTTTTCCGTTATTATTTCTAATATTATGTTTCTTTCGTTTTCTTTTATAAAAGACTAAATGGGCAACAACTTTTAACTTTATAAAGACCGAACTGTAAAAAGTAGTTAAAAATTATCTAAATATTATATGACAAATAAATTGTATGCATTTTTTAAAAACATTACATTAAACTACCAAGATTTTTTATTACTACATATCAATTCTGCTTGACTATAATCTGTCGACAATCCAAATAGTTTAAATAAGTTAAAGGCAACCTCAGTTAAACTGAGAATAAAATATAATCATATAATCAATGTTGACAGTTGCTAGATCGTTTTCTTGACACCCAAATGATAATGTTGACAAAATAATTACCATAAATGTGAAAGTTTGGTAATAAAATTATTTATTTGGTAAAAATGGAAATAATAAGTATGATAATCACAAATGTGTTGATTCTTGTTATTAAATATAAAACGCTTGAACGATTTTCTCTATAAATTTCCTTCGCTTTTGGCCTCTGTCTTGCTACGGAGTTTTAAATAAATTGTCTTATAAAAATAATAAAACAAGTATAATAGAGTAGGTTGGCTTTAAGGCTGTTGGCACGCTGAAGGATTTATAAATCCTAGTTTGGCACACTGTTAGTAAAAGGTTGCCAACCACTGCTGTAGTCTGCACCATTAGGGACAGCTTACATTTATTTACAATAATATTACTTATGCCCAGGACACATTTATTATTGATAATATCAACCAGGGAACCAGGAATAAATGTATTACTGATAGCTCCACTACAGACACACTTGTCATTCACAAAACATAAACACTTTCCCAAAGTGGCTGGCTAGATCTCCTTGTCCTATTAAGTCCTATAATAAATAAGTAAGAACTATCAAAAAGAGAGCTTCCATTTTTTTTCATATTTATCTAAACCTGGTAAATAAATGGTTTGCCAACCCATAATAAGTACATACACATACCACACCACAACAAAAATGGAGGGGGAGGGGAAGACCATAAACAAGAACAATATATTATTAGGTATTTTTTAAAACAATCATAAATGTTTGGGTCGTGAGAACGGGGGGGGGGGGGGGAGTCACTGGTATAATCTGGTGGACAACACCTAAAGTAAATAAACGAGCTCGATTTACCTTTAGCGTCTACAGGTAGCTCTATGGCACGTGCATGGATTCCTTCAGCGGTGATTAATGAGTGGAGGAATAGTAAAGGGTGACCACACAATCCCCTTGAATGACATGGCCACGGAGATTGGTAAATACTGCTGTACCACCCATTGGATTATAATAGTGGCTTTTAACAATGTTGGGGCCCATGTTCATTGCACAGTCTATACAACCGACATTGCTACGCCGTTGGTTAGGACTTGAAAATGATACTGGTGTTTCTTATTCTAATTGAGAAAAAAAAACACGCATCAGTTCGGATTCTAACCTCCATTCCTTAATAGAGGTATTAGAGAATACAGATGGTATTGTCCCAGGATAGCTTCTGGAAGTCTGAGCTGGGATACAAAGTGAACGTGATACAGACTGAATGTGATACAAAGTGAATGTAATACAGAGTGAACGTGATACAGACTGAATGTGATACAAAGTGAATGGGATACAGAGTGAATGGGATACAGAGTGAACGTGATACAGACTGAATGTGATATAAAGTGAATGTGATACAGAGTGAACGTGATACAGACTGAATGTGATACGAAGTGAATGGGATACAGAGTGAACGTAATACAGACTGAATGTGATACAAAGTGAATGTGATACAGAGTGAATGTGATACAGAGTGAATGTGATACAGAGTGAATGGGATACAGAGTGAATGTGATACAGAGTAAATGTGATACAGAGTGAATGTGATACAAAGTGAATGTGATACAGAGTGAATGTGATACAGAGTGAATGGTATACAGAGTGAATGGGATACAGGGTGAATGTGATACAGAGTGAATGGGATACAAAGTGATTGAGATACAGAGTGAATGTGATACAAAGTGAATGTGATACAAAGTGAATGTGATACAAAGTGAATGTGATACAAAGTGAATGTGATATAGAGTGAATGGGATACAAAGTTAATAGGATACAGAGTGAATGAGATGCAAAGTGAATGTGATACAAAATGAATGTGATATAGAGTGAATGTGATACAGAGTGAATGGTATACAGAGTGAATGGTATACAGAGTGAATGGGATACAGGGTGAATGTGATACAGAGTGAATGGGATACAAAGTGATTGAGATACAGAGTGAATGTGATACAAAGTGAATGTGATACAAAGTGAATGTGATACAAAGTGAATGTGATATAGAGTGAATGGGATACAAAGTTAATAGGATACAGAGTGAATGAGATGCAAAGTGAATGTGATACAAAATGAATGTGATATAGAGTGAATGTGATACAGAGTGAATGGTATACAGAGTGAATGTGATACAGGATGAATGTGATACAGAGTGAATGTGATACAAAGTGAATGTGATACAAAGTGAATGTGATATAGAGTGAATGTGATACAGAGTAAATGGTATACAGAGTGAATGTGATACAGGGCGAATGTGATACAGACTAAATGGGATACAAAGTTAATGGGATACAGAGTGAATGAGATACAAAGTGAATGTGATACAAAGTGAATGAGATACAAAGTGAATGTGATACAAAGTGAATATGATATAGAGTGAATGGTATACAGAGTGAATGTGATACAGGGTGAATGTGATACAAAGTGAATGGGATACAAAGTGAATGTGATACATAGTGAATGTGATACAGAGTGAATGGGATACAAAGTGAATGGGATACAAAGTGAATGTGATACAAAGAGCTTAACACGTGGCAGTTGCGACCCCCTCCCCAGCCCCCAACATCTGCAGTCCTCGGACGGCCATACAGACAAGGAGGATTAATTATTTAATTTGTAAGCAGAGTCCTTTTAAATGTGGAAAAAAAATTAATCAGACAAAAAACAACACAGCAGCATATGCTTACCTTATTAGAAAAAAATCGTACTTATCCAGTAGCTGAGCTTATCTCTCAACGTGACTAAGAATTTCACAATCTTACACAACTTTTACATTCCAGACACTGTAACTGTAATCACAGTAGCACAGTCGTGAGTTAACGGCAGATGATTAAAAGTAGAACAATCTCACGTGTACATTATTAGAAATATAAGATACATGTTCCTACTTAGCCTATAGTGTGAAAATAACGAAACAATCTTTTCACACCAAGTCTGAGCTTTTAAACTACTGTCCGTTGCAGGACATAAAAAAGTGATAAATTAGACTTGCCGTCACAGTCACACTAACCTATATGATTTATTTTTTTCGTCACTAGATGCACACATTTGTGAGTTGTACAACTGGCGGCCCGCATTACAGCGTGAAAGTTTTTAGTTGTAAGACTTCTCTTCTCCTTTGTCATATTTTTGTTTCAGTTGCTATTGTTATTTACATCTAGTCAGTTAGTTATTATATATTAAATTAAAAAATAAATAAAAAAGAAACTGCAGGAAGTTTTTAAAAATGTAATTAATTGCTCTGGGTACAATAGTTTTGTTGTTGTTTTTTTTTTTTCAGTATTTTAAGAAATGATTGTAAATTAGTGTTTCAAACAATTCGAATGATCAAATGTATGTAATTAAACTATTCATATTTTTTAACACTGGTAGACCTACCTGTCTTCCATTGGCAGACTTTTACAAACACTTAAATCTACATAGTGCAGGGGTCGGCAACCTGCGGCTCGCGAGCCGCATGCGGCTCTTTTGATGACAAGATGCGGCTCTCCAGTACCATGCGCAAATATTAATAACTATATTATTTTATTTTCAAAACTCATAAAAAATAGTATAGGCTACTGCAAATATGTAAATATATATATAGCCTATATACTGAAAACAGGATAAAATCACTCAACAGAGAACAGTGATAATAGGTAGAGTAATAAAAATAGCCAAATAATAATACTTGTAGCCTATATCCCGTTGGGAACAGTTCTATACGCCGCCAACAGTTACAGACAGAGTACAGACAACGAATAAAAGACGAAAATGTATACATGTACAGGTGAATACTGCTACTTGAATAGGTGCGTCTTCAGCCGACTCCAGAAGGTGTTGAAGCTAGGGCTCTGGCAAAGCTGTAGACGGGCCCCATAGGAGAATGCACGTTGGCCAGCGAACACTAGCTTCGCACGAGGGATCTGAAGAGTTAGTGCATCAGAAGCCGAGCGGTAGCCAGTGCAGAGATCGGAGCAGAGGAGTGATATGAGTCGACTTCTTCTTAAGGACCAGTCGGGCAGCACAGTTCTGGACACGTTGGTGGCCCTGAAGGGAGGAGGCCGAGAGGCGAATTGCAATAATCCAAGCGGCGGATGGCGGCAACGACGCAGATGGAAGAAGCAGATTTTGGTGAGGAAGGAGATGTGGGGCTGCATGGACAGCGTGGAGTTCACGCCAAGGCTCTTGACGGTCGGGGAGAAAGGTACTGTTGCGTCGGCCAGCTGAAGATCGGACGCAGTGAGGGACACGACCCTCCGTCTCGTACCGACCATAAGAGCTTCAGTCTCCTCACTGTTCAACTTTAACTTGTTTTCCGTCATCCAGTTCTTGATGTCCAGGAAACATTGAGATGGAAGCAAGGAGCTCGTCGAAAGAATGATATTTCAGGTTGTGGCGTTCGATGACAAAGGAGAGGGGTTGGGTGTAAAGGGTGAAAAGAAATGGGCTGAAGACAGACACCTGTGGCACACCATAGTAGACATGAACAGGCTGGGAGGATAGAGTAGACAGACAGCTGAAGCTGACAGTGCTAGTCATTACTTAGACTACTATATGAAACACCCAGTCAGCAACCCAGCGGGCGGTAGTGTTCAATCTTCTTCGGAGCAAAGTTGTGTGAGTTGGAGGTCCAGAAAAGAATGCACGACACGCTGCACAACTGGACAGTTCTAAACTCTAAAAGAAATGCCGCGAGTTGAGGCAATCTTATTTGACGCAAGGAATAGTCTTCCAGAATGCTACAGTGAGGTGAAGAAGTTGGCATTTGGAGTGCTGACGATCTTAGATTCAACATATTCGTGCGAGCAAGCGTTTTCTTGCATGAAATATAATAAAAAGTAAAGTAAGAAGCCAACTAACAAAAAAAAAAATCTAGAGGCGTGCTAGAAACTGAAAACAACAAGTTATGAGCTAGATTTAGCCAAACTTTCAAAAGGCATTCACGGCCAATGCTCCCATTGATGTAACTATTGTAACTATCTATTATTCAATAATTATAGTTATAGGCCTAATATTTGATTACTAATTTTATTATTCTAGCAGAGCTAGTTAAAACACTTTAATATATTTTGTGCGAAACATTTGTATGTTTTTATATGAATAAATAGGCCTCTATTATTTCATATTTAAAGCTATTTATTTTAAATAAAAAATCAATTTTGTAGGCCCTTTAGGTAGGCTAATCTTACTCCTAATCAAATACGATAATATTTAAAAAAAAGTTACTGGCTCTTTAAAAACTGGGAAATTGTGTAAATTGTAACTTTTGGTTCTTCTGCCTCAAAAGGTTGCCGACCCCTGACCTAGTGTTAATGTGCGGCCCGCAATTGTGCTTGCGGTTCCCAATGTGGCCATCGAACCCTCATATGTTGGAAACTCCTGATCCTGATTTAGCCGAGTTTTAATGTATCCTATATAAAACATTTTCTGCCGCCGCCTGCTGCACTGATATGTTGCACACTAAAGGCACAATGTGGGAAAGGGGAGAGGGTATGTAGCGAGTGTGCACTGGTCGTCTGCTGGCTTCTCGTGTTGCCTAATTTTTGTTAGAATTAGAAGTACATGGTTTGGGTGTGACAAGGGGAGTAATTACTCTATTACTCTACACAGGCGCACGTTCACAGTTACAGTTCACACGTGTTGACACATTAAAAACATAGCACACGACAAAAAGTTTTATAAAAAGAGGTTAATAAATTAGGTTGACGTGTTTGTCCGGTTATCGTTTGGTGGTTAATGCAACATTGATAGATCGATTGAGCACAAGTTTGATAGCTTGATTGAGCACTAGTTTGATAGATTGATTGAGCACTAGTTTGATAGATCGATAGAGCACAAGTTTGATTGATTGATTGAGTACTAGTTTGATTTATTGATTAAACACTAGTTTAATAGATTGATTGAGCACTAGTTGATTGATTGAGCATTAAATTGATAGGTTGATTGAGCACAAGTTTGATGGATTGATCGATCACAAGTTTGATTGATTGATTACATACTAGTTTGATTGATTGAGCACACGTATGATAGATTGGTTGAGCACAAGTTTGATTGATTGATTGAGCACTAGTTTGATTCATTGATTGAGCACTATCTTGATTGATTGATTGAGTACTAGTTTGATTGATTGAGCACTAGTTTAATTGATCGATTAATTACTAGTTTGATTGATTGATTACTTGTTTGATTGATTGAGCACAAGTTTGATAGATTGATTGAGCACAAGTTTGATTGATTGATTGAGCACAAGTTTGATTGATTCATTGCATACTAGTTTGATTGATTGAGCACAAGTTTGGTAGATTGAGTACTAGTCTGATTGATTGAGCCCTAGTTGATTGATTGAGCACTGATTTGATTCGACATAACGTGGATCACGGGTATTGTATGTTTTAACGGATGACGACAACTTCACTCATGTTCTCAGCTTAGATAAAAGGATAGCCTGTATTAGAACAGTATAACAAAACGGACCTATAACATTAGGTTGTTTCTTTTATATATATATATATATATATATATATATATATATATATATATATATATATATATATATATATATATATATATATATATATTGTGTAGAGAGAGCGAGATGACTTCCTGTTATAAAATTCCAAATCAACAAGTTAACAAGCAAATTTAGAAATCGCAACAAATTAAAATGCTCAAATTTCTTATTTAGACAACTAATAGTAAACAAATAAAATAAAAGGAAAATTTACACTAAATTCTAATTTATAATTCAATTAGTTAATTCGATTGCTCATCTTTTATAGGTAAGTGAATATGTACAAGGAGGATATTTATTTTGAATCCGCCGAGAGTCATTGGAGAGCCCATTCATGTGTGTATATATAGGCCTACACTGTAGGTTTAATGTACCATCAACACGGGCAGCTACAAGGGACGCTATCAAGAATCTTCAAAATAAGACAAAAGTGAAATATCCCCCAAAATATTATTTTACCACTGACATTAAAAGATTGAGAGGGAGAAAGAGAGAGTGAGAGAGAGAGAGAGAGAGAGAGAGAGAGAGAGAGAGAGAGAGAGAGAGAGAGAGAGAGAAGCCGAAAAGGGAGTCAATTTGAACGACACGCAAAGATTCTCGGTTGTCAAATCTCTTGTGCAAGTGTATCCAACAGGGGTGTTCCCAACAGCCACAGTGCCGACTCTGTAGATATAGATCTAGTATATCAGTGGACATGTTCCAAATGATTACTGATGTTCTTGAAGTTTGTCTTGAGTGTACATTTTTTGTTACAAATGCAACAGGTACCCGGGTATAGGTTAAGGATGTAGTCGGGTGTTTGTGTAGGCCTACCAGTTTGAAAAATGAATGTCAATGGAACTTTAGGCCAGGTTTTTCTGAGTGTTTTTATTAGTTACGTTTGTAGTCTATTGTGCTATGTACACTATTTTCAAACTCTCTTTGCTTGATTTTTCAAATCTAAATCTAAAAAACAATTGAATGAACAACATTGTGTTATGGCCCTTTTGTACATTGTATACATTTTGTTCATTAGCATCCAGACATTATACTAGTAGTTGGCCTAAAGCTTAGACGTCATAAGGCTTTAAAGCGTTGTATGTCCTGACAGTGTTCTTTATAGAAGTAAGAGCAGGCTGAGGTTTCATAGTTTAAGTTTTACTGTTCTCAAACTGGGAAAAGTATTACTTACATCTCGCTTTCGTTGTGATTAATTTATAAAAAATACTTGAAATAATACTCCCAATTCCTAGTATACGTCTTAGCTATATAATAAATAAAATAGTATATTCTCGGCAAAGATAAATCTTGTAGAGTAACCAAGTGCAGTAACTAATGATGTATTTATCAACAATGAATCTGTTTAAGTAACCACATCAATATCAAATCTTTCACCGTTTAAAATTCAAAACTTCCGGAGGCGTCAATAAAATAAAGTAACAGAACAAACTAATCATAGGGCTGATGAAGCAGAGTTTAACGATTTCTGTGGCCATGGGATACAAAAGGATGTGTGACCAGCACAATGCACAGCCGCCATTACATTCCCCCAACAGAGAATGGACACCCTCAAGTCCTGGTAGAAAAAATCCTAGCCTTCACTAGGATTGGAACACAGGACCTTCGGATCGCCAGTCAACGCGCTACCGCTTGGCTACCGTGCCCCATTGAGTCAATAGCTCAAGATTAATTGTTCCGAATTGTTTAGGGTTTCACTTTTCCTTAAGCTTTTTAAGTTCTAGTCAGCGTGGCTGTTATTGTTCTATTAATTTATATCTCTGAAAGCGAACTGGCGTACATTTATCAATCTAATAAGAAAAGACCCTTAAGAGGCATCTGCAGTCGAATGTCTTGGTTCAGTTGCTGTACGGTGACTGTTGTTGGGACGACTTCCAACGTGAGCTTCATAAGACTAATAAGAGCATCCTCGATTCCGAAGACGACCTCTTCAAGGCTGAACTAGCTCAAGAACTGGACAAAAAGAAGAAATTATTGACCCCCCCCCCCCCCCCCCTGAGGTCATAAAACTGAAATCGGATGATCTATTACATGGGTCGGCAACGTCTTGATAATAGTGTGCCGAAAACAGATTTCTAATTCATTCAGCGTGCCAACTGCCTAAAAAGTCATCATGCATTAGCACCCATTTTTTTTTTGTTGCAGAGACCTGAAGTGTCTATTCGGGAGTCCTCTGAGAGCCATTGAAAATCGCACTGCGTGCCACATTTGGCACACGTTACGTAGGCTACCGACACCTGATCTTTTAAACAACATTTTGTCGACATATACAACATATAATTTTCTGAACATTTCCTGTGCAGTTTGCTACGCCTTAAAATTATACCGGAATCAAATGTAGAAACATTTGTTAGTTAAAGGGAGATAATTAACCCGTTTCAATTGAGCTAATATTTCTAATGTCTTTTTTTCTTTTATATAAAAAAAAATAGCTTACATTTATAACTTTAAAATGATAAAACTGTAAAAAGTATTTGAAAATTTTATAAATATTATATGACTAAAGAATTTATATGTATACTTTTAAGCACTACAATAACTACCCCGTTTGTATGATTGCTACGAGTCATTACCGCATAATGGTAGTGATGAGCAAATTAGGCATGTACTTAAAAGATTCAAACGCATTGAAGGACATCTCGGCAAAACTGAGATTAAAATAATATTAGCAGATCCTAAGGCGACAGTCCGGTGAACCAACCATAAGACCAGACGGCCGCATACCATATTTGCCAAATATTCCTATTTCTTATTAGTTTAATAATATGTATGCCTACTGTTGGGGGAGATCAGATATTTAGCAGCACTTGCGTTTGCATCACATTTCATCCAAAAACCAAACGATTCAAATAGCTGAGGTGTTTAAATTATATCATTGAATACATTACTTATTTGTGAACTGCTGTCATATTGTAGCGAGCGATACAGACAATCACCAGGACTTTTAGTATTTAAATGTTGTCACACAATAGACAGCCAATACATCAGGAACAGACTACTTTTTTAAAACTACAACATCAATCCACGATATGCCATACTATCGCCGCTGGAGGAATTTCTTTTAAACATTACATTAAAGACCGAGTGAAGAGCTTTTTATCAAAATTGAGTTAACATTTGATTTTGATAGTAAATAGTGTATTCAGCATCTGAATGTTAAAAAAAACATTTATACAAAATATCTAAGATACATTTTAAGTAATTAGTTCAATATTTGCACTTAAATGTGTGTGTTTTTCGGATGATTACTCCAAATCTCGTAGCCATTTGAGATGTTTTTATTTCCGGCAATATAGGAAAGTGACGTAACATAAAGGATTCCGACTAGGAAAAATGAATATTGTCACGTGTTTTGAATCTATTGCCACATGTTTTGAATCTTTTCCCGGTTCTTATTTTTAACAAAATGGTTAAATATAGATTTATAGCGTCTATTTTTATTTATTTATTTCCCTTGTGATACGTCACTGCCGTATGAGGCTATTCCAAATCTCGTTCCTTTGAGAAAAACCTCTTCACTTGGTCTTTAACTACCCAGTTTGAATGATTACTTCATATCTATTCCGCTTAACGTTATAGCAGTTACATTCGCATTCGAAATATGTACTACGTGGCAAAATAAAAATTGTTAATTGACGAGGACTAGAGTTATAAAAAATCATTAATATTAGAAGCGGTTAGGTTAGGGCAACAGGGATCTGTCGGTGGCGGGGATAGAACCCGCGACATGTCCGTTGGTTTTTGGTTGACAGTCCGGTGAACTAACCACAGTACCAGGCGGTCGCACACGATACTTGTCTAATACTTACCCCTACTTCTTCGAAAAGCTTATGCGATTCCTATTTCTTATTAGTATAATAATGTTGGGAAACATCAGATATTTAGCAGCGCTTGCGTTTACATCACATTTCATCCAAAAACAAATCGATTAAAAAAGCTGAGGTGTTCAAATTATATCAGGTACGTTTGTACCGCCCACTTACCCTTCACCGCCCCCCAATCGCCCCCGGGAACATCAGCGCCCCCCTAAATTTTTTTGGCCGCCCTCCGGGGAGCGATAACGCCCCCGTTGAGAACTTATGGTCTAGAGTCTAGAGTCTAGACTCTAGAGCAGGGGTCGGCAACCTTTTGATAGCGGCGTGCCAAAGTAGAATTTCTAACTCACTCGGCGTGCCAACAACCAAAAAGTCAACCTCTGTCATATTTATTATTATTAAACAATAATTATTAAATGTAGATCTATGTAGAATGATCAAAAAGAAAAGGCGCTTTACTGAGAAACTATACAAAAGTCAACACAGATTAGTCACATATTGTGATAATTACAACAATTTATGTAATATAATGCTCGTATATTTACGCTTAAGCTGTTGTTGTTGTTTTTTAAAGTTAAAACGAATACATTTAATCTAGAAATATTTTGTGTACTAATTTAAAGTAGATAACAAAACATTTAATTTGAATGCAAATAGTCTGAATTAATGTGAGCCTTGTACTCTTGTCAATAATTGTTCATTATCAGGTACATATTTAGTTAATTTAAGCTTCATGCATGCGTGTATTCAACAGTTAGGCGACTTCCTTGTGTGCTTAAAAATGTTTTATTGTATGAGAAAATCTTTTATGAGAAAATCTGTTTACAAGTGTAAGTTGAGCCAATAGATGAAAGTAAAACAAATGCAACGTTTTTCAAACAAATGAACGGTTTAAGTATAGCTGACGACCTTTCTAAGCAGCTTTCTTCCAGATTGTTTCGCAATTTGCCAAATTTTGATTTCCTGTAAATTGGACGCTTTGAATTCAATTTGCTGCATTTCAAAATAGACTTCTGCCAGAAAACTCCGCTTTGAGTGCTTCAATGTACTTCTTAAGCTCATCTGAATGAAGTACTTACTTTAATGTTTTATAGTTAATATCAAAGATAAATATGACCAGTTTCAAGGCAAATTATTTCCAGTAAACAAACAGTTTAAGAATGGTTTGATCCTATCCTTGTAAACACAAGTTTAAGTTTAAATGAGTCTGTCAAAAAACATCAGTTTCATCAGGCATTCTTCATCATTCAATTCCGAAAAAATGTTGTTTCATCAAGAAACATCGTATACTGCTTCCAGACACGAAACGAATCTACTGAACACTTAACCTTGACTAAGCCAGCGAACACTGCTGTGCAACAGCAGATCTCTATATTCCTTATTCACTTTGTAACAAATAATAATATATTGAAATCAATGTTCTGATTTTTTAGATACCCTGCAGATGCAATTAGAATGTCCACTGCTTTGGTTGTTTCATGAAGAGCTAACAAGCAACACAACTCTTCATAATCACTTTTATTTTTAAAAATATCGTACGACGATAGCTAGACTAGACGTGCCAATTCATTTACATCAATGCTTTCATCAAGAGCCACACTAAATACAGCAGATTGTTTTAATCGTGTCGTTTGTTTATTGTTAAATCTTAAGCTAAATCAGTTATATGCCTTTAAATTTAATCGTGCAGATGCTGGTATTTCTCGAATTCTAGAGTAATAAATAGTTTCTTTATTTGGTAAATCACTGAAAATAATTTCAACACTGCTTATAAATGTTTCTTTGAGAAAATCTTTATAAGCTTATGTTAAAGGCTTACCTTTTAACGTCACACACTGAGCAATTGTGTATTACATTCCGTAAGCCTTATTCTTCATACCAACAGATAGACGCAAAAAACTTGTTTGCTTGTTGAATCCAGGAGGAGACATTTTGATGGCTTCAATATTTTTTCGGGAGTTTTAAATTTTGATTTCTTTTGTGTCCAAAGGTCTTTGTACACTGGAGTCGGAGTACAACACACAAGACTGGAGTCGGAGTACAACACACAAGACTGGAGTCGGAGTACAACACACAAGACTGGAGTCGGAGTACAACACACAAGACTGGAGTCGGAGTACAACACACAAGACTGGAGTCGGAGTACAACACACAAGACTGGAGTCGGAGTACGACACACAAGACTGGAGTCGGAGTACGACACACAAGACTTTCACAACAGAAAGAACATACAGCGCGATCCTTTTGTTGGATGAATACATAATCTATTCTTTTGTCGAAATTTCTTGAAACAGACATTGATCAAGTTTTTGTCATAATCTACCATTTTATAGGCACTGTTTAACGTATACCTTGACATATCGCCGCATAATATCAGAATTTGAATAATTGTAAAAGTTGTCTATATATATAATCCTACCGATATGATGAAATTATAATTTGAAGGATATCATCTTGTTAAGATTAAACTTAAATATCAAATCGGAAATTCGAATTCGATCAAGATTTTTTTGTGTGGGGAAGGGGGGGGGGGGTAGTTTTTTTCCATAGCACACTATTTTTTTACTACGTTCAATGGGCCGTATTGCTGCTGAGAGTTAACACCCTTGCCCCTTATACAAGTCAATCTTTTATGAAATACTTTAAAATATCATTATTGGAATCACCCATAACAATTCAGTTAATGGTTTGCAGAAACTAATTTTTTGTAATTGATTTTTTTGGCTTGCGACATAATACAAAAAATCAACAAACAAATGTAGAGCAGTCTGCACATTCTTTTGATGTAAGCATACTTTGATGTTCGCACAGGAGACGCAAAGTAAAAGACTAGTTACATTTTTATCCGCTGAAACTGAACGCTTTAGAACAGGCAAACGACAGGCTGGGCTTTGATTTATTGAAAGAAAGTGTACTTCTTTTAAATTAAATTATATTCAGAGTCTGGCCAGCAAGAGCTAATGAAAACAAAATGACATGGCACGCAGAAGCCATTAAAAAGACAATTTTTCGGAGGGTCCTCCGCGTGCCATTGAAAAACAATATAATCAAGACAATAATTTTTAATATAAAAAGTATAATTTTAATTACGATACATGCTTGATCTAATGTTTTTTTTCTCAGTAGCAAAATACGGTGTACTTTTCTTTAATGTGCTTTTAATCTTGATATATAAGTTAAAATTTGTATATTTGGACTATATCCAAGGCGTAACATTTTTTTTATTGACAGTTTTTTTGACTGTAGAGGTTGTAGAGAATATTGTAGCTGGCAGAATCCAAGCACTGCGCCAGTTGGACGTCACATGTGCACGACCTATATTGTCTGGAAGACTTGTTTTGGTCTAAAAATATAAAGTACGTCAATTTCTATATAAGGACATTGCAAAATAATAAAGTAGGTCAATTTCTATGTAAAGATATTGCAAAATATAAAGTAGGTCAATTTCTATGTAAAGATATTGCAAAATATAAAGTAGGTCAATTTCTATATAAGGACATTGCAAAATATAAAGTAGATCAATTTCTATGTAAAGATATTGCAAAATATAAAGTACGTCAATTTCTATGTAAAGATATTGCAAAATATAAAGTACGTCAATTTCTATGTAAAGATATTGCAAAATATAAAGTAGGTCAATTTCTATGTAAAGATATTGCAAAATATAAAGTAGGTCAATTTCTATGTAAAGATATTGCAAAATATAAAGTACGTCAATTTCTATGTAAAGATATTGCAAAATATAAAGTAGGTCAATTTCTATGTAAAGATATTGCAAAATATAAAGTAGGTCAATTTCTATGTAAAGATATTGCAAAATATAAAGTACGTCAATTTCTATGTAAAGATATTGCAAAATATAAAGTACGTCAATTTCTATGTAAAGATATTGCAAAATATAAAGTACGTCAATTTCTATGTAAAGATATTGCAAAATATAAAGTAGGTCAATTTCTATGTAAAGATATTGCAAAATATAAAGTAGGTCAATTTCTATGTAAAGATATTGCAAAATATAAAGTACGTCAATTTCTATGTAAAGATATTGCAAAATATAAAGTAGGTCAATTTCTATGTAAAGATATTGCAAAATATAAAGTACGTCAATTTCTATGTAAAGATATTGCAAAATATAAAGTTGGTCAATCTCTATATAAGGACATTGCAAAATATAAAGTAGATCAATTTCTATGTAAAGATATTGCAAAATATAAAGTAGGTCAATTTCTATGTAAAGATATTGCAAAATATAAAGTAGGTCAATTTCTATGTAAAGATATTGCAAAATATAAAGTACGTCAATTTCTATGTAAAGATATTGCAAAATATAAAGTAGGTCAATTTCTATGTAAAGATATTGCAAAATATAAAGTAGGTCAATTTCTATGTAAAGATATTGCAAAATATAAAGTAGGTCAATTTCTATGTAAAGATATTGCAAAATATAAAGTAGGTCAATTTCTATATAAGGACATTGCAAAATATAAAGTAGATCAATTTCTATGTAAAGATATTGCAAAATATAAAGTACGTCAATTTCTATGTAAAGATATTGCAAAATATAAAGTTGGTCAATCTCTATATAAGGACATTGCAAAATATAAAGTAGATCAATTTCTATGTAAATATATTGCAAAATATAAAGTAGGTCAATTTCTATGTAAAGATATTGCAAATTATAAAGTAGGTCAATTTCTATATAAGGACATTGCAAAATATAAAGTAGATCAATTTCTATGTAAAGATATTGCAAAATATAAAGTAGGTCAATTTCTATGTAAAGATATTGCAAAATATAAAGTAGGTCAATTTCTATGTAAAGATATTGCAAAATATAAAGTAGGTCAATTTCTATGTAAAGATATTGCAAAATATAAAGTAGGTCAATTTCTATATAAGGATATTGCAAAATATAAAGTACGTCAATTTCTATGTAAAGATATTGCAAAATATAAAGTACGTCAATTTCTATGTAAAGATATTGCAAAATATAAAGTAGGTCAATTTCTATATAAGGACATTGCAAAATATAAAGTAGGTCAATTTCTATGTCTGAGGGCATTACAATATCACAGATTGTCAATTTCTCTATGAACTCATTACAGTTTACCTGGATAGAACTAATATTGTACTGTGTGTTTGGACTACTAAGCCCTTATATCTATGCTTTTTATTTACACGTTAGTAAAATGAATACCCCCAAGACATCAATTGCAAAAAGGGTTTCCACATCAAAGCATATATATATATATATACATCAAAATTGTCAAGCCCACAATAACAACTAACCTTTACAACTGCATGATGATCCAGAACATGTATATGAGTAAGTTAAGAAAGGTAAACCTGATCCTATGTTGGCAAAGCATCGGTCATGTTGTTGACAGCACCTGGTGGAACCATAGAAACATATATAGTTAACATATTCATGTATATATCTATACTCCCAAACTCTCGGTCTTTCTATGTATTTATCTATTTGGATATATCTATACTCCCAAACTCTCGGTCTTTCTATGTATTTATCTATTTGGATATATCTATACTCCCAAACTCTCGGTCTTTCTATGTATTTATCTATTTGGATATATCTATCTGTATATCTATTTATCTGTCACTCTGTCTATCTGTATATCTATTTATCTGTCACTATGTCTATCTTTATATCTATTTATCTGTCACTCTGTCTATCTGTATATCTATATATCTATATCTATATAACTATCACAATAACTAAATACATAAATAAAACAAACTACTTATTTATCTGTTTGTGTCTCAAAAAAACTATATTTCTATCTACTTATCTAACTATTTATCTATTATATTACATTTCTTATATCTTTTATCTACCAGTATAATTATATCTATTATCTTTCGATATATATATAAATTTCAATACTACTTTATTGCTTTCGATCTAGTTATTTTCTTTGTGGCTAACTGTCTATATAATCTAAAAATATCTTATCGAATTAATCTATACGATTAATCCGTTAGTAATCCGTTAGTTCTTTTTTTAGTAAATATAGTTAAAGCATGAGGAGATTGTACTGCCAACACAATTCCTGGCCGACTGTTACAACACCTTCCCCCAATCTATTCCCATTACTATTTCAAAAGCCCATCAACTGAGGCAGACTCAAAGAATGCCATGAAGACCAGTGATAAATGAAAAATAAAAACCCAACAAAATTTCCAAATGAAGACAGACCTGTCGGCCGAATCCTTAGGGTTACTTCCCCAGCTTCTCAGCCCACAGAAACAGCCGTAGGCCGCGTAGGCTAGGCAGGGTCTTTTGGTGTATTTGTTGATAATGTCACACAACTGGGCAGCATTGCGCTTGTCTCTGGTCAGGACAAGGCCACCAGGCTCATTATCTTCAGTTGCACATACAGGGCTGTAAAGTACTGTATGAGATAATGTTGTTATAATTTATTTGTTATGTATCTTATTTTTCAGTTGATAAGAAAAACTGTTACGTAACTCTTTTAAAAACGTATCGTATCTTATACATTAGAGACGCGCCTTCTATAAAGTAAATTATTGCGTCCTAAGCTCAACCGTGGGTTTGAGTCTAGTCCTGCATTTCTATTAGTGTTATAAATGATATTATATTTTATGGGACTAGTAAAAGCGCGGCGTTCACCAGTTTTCTCGAGCATTGCTTATAAGAGATTGTGTGTCCAGCACAGCTCCCAATCGCCTTTACTTTCGTCTCAGACCGTTGTTAGTGTTGAAGTGTTCGGCTTCTTTAAAAAAGGGCAAGTACAGAGAGATGAACTCTTTTGTTCCACTATCAGTGAGAATCTTTTAACAGAATCGTCAGTGATCCAGAAAATACAATAGCTGACTGAGCTGACTCCTAAAAGATACTTTTTCTTGTATGATAAATGGTATGATAGTGTGCGTGAATGTCTATTGTAAAGTAAGTAAAGTACCCGTCGGAACGAGTTGATCCATAGGTCCGATGAAGCAGCGTTCACCAGTTTCTGTGGCCACGGCATACTAGGTGATTGTGTGGCCAGCACAGCCGCCTTTACTTTACCACAACTAAGGTCAGGTACCCATCAGAACTGGGTAGACTCAAGGACATCCCCGAGACGCGGGGAAAAAATCCTAGCCTGGACCAGGATTCGAAACCGGGACATACGGTACGCCAGTCAAACGCGCTGCAGCACTGCCACCATGTCCCATGAATGTATATTGAGCTTGAGTACAAATTTAATGGTTCTTTAATACTGTTTTATTGACCAATGAGCATAGGAGTTGACACAAACATCCAATTATATTTATAGATAGATATAGATCTAATCTTGTTTCTCCTTGTGTTTCTTTTCGAATTTTTTTTTTTATATATTTCGTCAATCAAATTCAAAATATTAGCTTCTGGTCTCAGAAATAATAAAATTAAAGTGAGAACAAAACAGAAAAGCGCTGCAAGGTTCATTAATGGCGAATATTCACAACTGACAAGAGTAACACCATTAGTCAAATCACTAAACCTAGAAACACCAGAGGACAGAAGGACAAAAAGTAAAGTAGTAATAATACATAAGGCATTAAACTCTAATTTAGAAATACAACACAATAACAGCCTGTTGCAATGCTCAGATAAACATAAGGACTTTATCCCTTATCAAAGAACAAATGCATATAAGTAGGCTACTTCCCGAGTTTGCCTGAACAAACCAGGAAAACCGGTAACTTAACATCGCTTAAAACACTTATAGAAATGCAGGACTAAGCTCAGACTACGGATGTGCGTAGGACGCAATATTCTTTTTTATAGAAGGAGCGTCTGTAATGTATGATAAGAGAAAGCAAGATCATTGTTAACATATATTATTGCTAGTAAGTTTGATATAGATGTACATGTTTAATTAACGAAATGATTTCCGTGTGTTTAAAAGAATTTTTTAGATATATTCATATCAAAGCCAGAATCATATAAAATAAAAACAATCTGAAAAAACAACAGCGTAAATTTACCGGTGACAACAAAGAAAGTGCCGATGAAAAATGACCACATTTTGAGTTTCTGTATACACAAATAAATGTATAATTTAAATATAAGAAAAGCTTCTGTCCTTAGACGTTTATTTCAATCGGTACCACTTGAGTCTAGAGATTCTAATTACCAAACCCGTCACTTCAACTGTATCTTATATATAATTATATTTGTAATACTATGATCATTAGTTTTTATACCAAATTATATATGCCCAAAGTTCAAGGATACACAGAAAAACATGTTTGTAAAAATTAAAATAAATGTGATTTAAAGTAACCTGTATATCCGTGTCTACGAATGACACTCCAATGCAATTAATTACTGGCTATATGCTCATCGCTCATAGGAGTCAACGGAAAACTTTTTCGTTTCTTTTCAAGAAGTAGGCTACAACTAGATCTAAGTACATTCCCTTGAGGGTGGGAAAACACATTTTTTGTGTGTTGTTATCTTGAATTGTGATAAAAACAAAGCCCAGGCTGATGAAAAGAGAGTGGTTTCTTACAGGGCCGTATTTAGGATTGGGGGGGGGGGGCTTGTTCCCAAGGACCAATTTTATGGGCGAGCCCCTCGTGGTATCGATCCTGACTTCCGCAGTGCCCTCACATGAAGGGGGGCAGAGAGGGCATATTCCCGGGGCGCTTCTAGGGGCGGCAAATATAGTCTAAATTTAGCACTAAACAAAGCAGCTACAGTGCGCAGTGGGGCGTCACTGAAACGTTTGCCCTGGGGCGCTACATAAGCTTGTGTGGGGTCTGGCCTTCCAACATTGCCGTGCTAGCCTATGTACAGTGTTGCTGGTGCTGATTGATAACCTATGTACAGTGTTGCTGGTGCTGATCGATAACCTATGTACAGTGTTGCTGGTGCTGATTGATAACCTATGTACAGTGTTGCTGGTGCTGATTGATAACCTATGTACAGTGTTTCTGGTGCAGTAACCCACTCGGACTCTAACTGCCAATTTTCCAAAAGAAAAGAAAAAAAAATGTGTTGGGATGTATGGGGACCCTTATTTTGTATAGGGTTCCCAGTTCCATGGAACATGTGGAACATGCCTAAATACGCCTCTGGTTTCTATCACCCCTTCAGATCCACTGTGGACCCCTCTGGCTATTCAATTAGGGCCAGGTGCACACCTCTGCACGCTCTTGTCCTTGACACGTGTATATAGCTGATGTTACATTGTCGCATTTTGCAGCGTTTGGAAATACAAAAACAAAGACCAAAAAAAAAGTTTTTGCGACGCCCTTTTTCTTATTAAGAAAGAGATCGTTTTGGGACGTTCATATAAACATCCGAATAGACATAATATATGTTGATAGAGAAATAGGTGAGTGTTTAGAAAGTCTTAAATAGATAAAGTCGGATAGAGAGTTAGAAGAATAGATAACTAGATATACAGATAGATAGTGAGATGGATATTAAGATAATAAATGGTTAAGCATATTATAATAATGGGACACGGCCGCACGATAGCCGGGCGGCAGCGCGTTCGACTCGCGATCCGAAAGTCCTGGGTTTGAGTTCTTTTGGAGGCTAGGATTGTTTCCCAGGACTTGAGGGTGTCCCTGAGTCTACCCAACTCTGATGTTTACATGACCTTAATTTGGGTAAAGTAAAGACGGTTGTGCATAGTGCTGGTCACACAATAACCTAGTATGCCGTGGCCTTAGAAACTGGTGAAGGCTGCTTCACCGGCCCTATGGATCAATTTGGTCCGACGGAATTACTTTACTTTCTATTGTTAGCCCAGCTGTCTGGGGTAAAATTGTCATCAATACATAGCCCCCCATTCAATTACCCAGCGGACACACCACGTCGTATGGACGGGTAAAAAACGTGGAAACCAGGAAAACACGTGGCAACCACGTTTTTTCCACTTCGATACGACGTGGTGTGCCCGCTAGGTATAGTTTGCCAACAATTTCGACATTAATATATCTTTTGTAGTCCAACAATAATCTATATCATCATCATCAATAATTTTTATCAAACCAGCTATATTACTTAAATCGTATTTTTTTTTAAAATAATTATCTTAAGGTTTCATTAACTTATCTTTTCATGTCATATATATTACAGTGTGCCATTAAACAATATTCAGAATTTGATCCTTTTAAAAATGCTTTCGAATTTAGTGTTTGGTTATTCTGGGTTTTTCCTTGATGGGAAAGCTTCTTTTTCTATTATTTCTTTGTTGTTTTTTTTGTTTTTTTTACTGTTTTTATTTTAACAAAACGTATTGTAGCATCCGTTTCGCCGTCATTTTGACGGGCGTAAATACTAGTTAATTAATAGTTTAACGGCCGCTTCCCCTACGCCCATTTTTCAATAAATGGGGCTTTTTTAATAATAAACATTTTTGTTTTTCCAATGACAGAGAGTGATGCCTTTTTTCTTTGTAAGAATAGAAAAGTGAACTCTTTTCAAGAAAAAAGAAGAACCTTTTCGAGAACGAAAACGTACATCTTTTCAATAAATAAAACGTTTAACCTATTTAGGAATTTTAAAAAGTGCAACATTTTAAATGCTAAGAAGTGGGATCTTTTTAAGACAGAAAAGAAAGATCCTTTCAAGAAAAAATGGGGTCTTTCCAAGAAAAAAAATAGGGAGGCGAGTAACGGTGATGTGCAAAGTAAAGCCTTTCAAACTTAGAGACAGTGACCGCCCGTATGGGCCTGATGCTGCCTCATCTGCATTAGTGGATTCTAATGAATACCCAAATGTTTCTGAATGTGCACCTTCACGTATGTGTACTTTATTCAGGGTTATGGTCTCAATGTTTCTTATCTTATATATAACAGAAGCTCCTTCTCTAAAGAAGATTTTTGCGTCCTACGCGCATCTGTGGTCTGAGTATAGTCCTGCCTTTTTATTAGTGGTATGTATGATATTAGGTTACTGGTTTTTCTGGTTTGTTCAGGAAACCCATTCCATGCCCGGATGCCACTCGGGAAGAAAGAGTACTTATAAACATAATATGCATTTGTTCTCGCATAAGGAAAGTGTTTTTGTAATTATGTTATCTGATCATTGCAACAAGTTGTTATTGTGCTGTATTTGTATTAATAATTTATAGTTTAATGCCTTCTGCCAACATTGGTACTAGGCCTTGGCGTGATTTGGCAGCTTGAGTACCCTGACAACCCCCAGAGCTATACCAGCGGGAGTTTTAACTCCTGGCAGGTTCAACCAAGCTGGGAAGGTCTGCGCGGGTAGGGGTCAGACTAAAGCTAGTACCATGGTCCTCCAGGTTGGGGGTTGGGCACAGGGTTAACCACTCTGTCCTGGAAAAACAAGCCGGTTACGGAAAAAGCAACAAAGTCAATACCTATAAATAGTTGCGATAAACCTCTAGAGTTGCCCCAAGTGACTCATATGAATGACAGTGGTGAAAGCCATTCTTTGGAAGCCATTGACAGGAAGATAGAGGTCTTGAGTACCAAAACCAAGACAAAACTGGGATTTTGGAATGTACGCACAATGTACCAAACTGGTAAACTAGTACAAGTGACAGCAGAGATGCGGCGCTACGGTATACACATTTTAGGCATCAGTGAAGCTAGATGGCCGGGATCTGGAAGAATGACAACTTCGACAGGAGAGACAGTTTTATATTCAGGAAAAGGTGATAACCTGCATGAAGAAGGAGTCGCCATTATCCTTAGGAAAGGTACAGAAAAATGCCTTATAGACTGGAAACCAATTAGCAGTAGACTAATTAAAATCAGAATGAGAGGTAGGCAGATAAATATGACCATCATACAATGCTATGGCCCTACAAACGACAGTGAGGATGAAACAAAAGACCTTTTTTATGAACAATTGGAGACAGAAGTTAAATCAGCACCACTGCATGACATGATGATAATAATGGGAGACTTAAATGCAAAAGTAGGACATGACAACAATGGCAACGAACGAATAATGGGAACTCATGGTTGTGGTATAAGGAACGAAAATGGGGAAAGATTAGTTGAACTTTGTAGCTCTAATAACATGGTAATAGGAGGCACTTTATTTCCACATCGTGAGATTCACAAGTTGACCTGGTATTCGCCCAATGATAGAGATAGAAACCAAATTGACCATCTGCTTATAAATGCCAAATGGAGGAGATCACTGATAGATGTTAAAGTAAAACGAGGTGCTGATGTTGGAAGTGACCATCAGTTGGTAATAGCAAAAGTGAAGCTGAAACTGAAGCGGTCACAGAACAAGACAGACATACAGCGAGGATACAATATACAGAAACTAAAAGATCCTCACACTAAGCTCACCTTCATCACACAGGTCAGGAATAGATTCCAGGCACTACAAAGTTTAAGCTCTGATGATGAGAGCAATAATAATATTAATTCATACTATGAAAATGTCAAAGTTGCATATTAACAGAGTGCAGAAAAATGCTTGGGCTTTAGAGATAAGAAATAGACAAAAGAATGGATTACACCAACTACATGGTGTACCATAGACCAGAGACGCAAGATAAAAAATCAAATGAACAGCACTAGGTCAACAAGACTACAAGAAAAATACAAATACCAATATAAAGAAGCCAACAAGGCAGTAAAGAAGATGGTGCGTGCAGACAAGAGGGCATTTGTTGAAGAACTAGCAAATGAAGCAGAAAGTGCTGCAGCTAAAGGAGAGCAAGGTCAATTATATAAAATCACTAGGCAGATTTGTGGTAAATTCCACTCATCACCAAATGCACCCATTAAGGATAAACAAGGAAAACTGCTGACTAATGAAGCTGAACAAAATAAACGATGGGCTGAACATTTTAGCGAAATACTTAATAGAGAACCACCATTGGAAGAAGCAGTAATTCCGGATGTACAGACAGAATTGGACATCAACGTAGAACCACCTACAAAAGAAGAAATTGTAAATGCCATTAAATCACTAAAAAACAATAAAGCTCCAGGATCCGATAACTTGAACACTGAACTATTTAAGTCTGACGCAGAGACAGCAGCTAATATATTGGAGCCACTTTTCAGAAAAATATGGGTGGAAGCATACGTTCCAGAAGACTGAACTAATTATCAAAATCCCCAAAAAGGGTGCACTTAGTGACTGCAATAACTGGCGTGGCATTACGCTTCTGTCAATCCCAAGCAAAGTACTGGCCAAGGTGATCATCGGGAGACTTTACGAAGCTGTCGACATCATTCTTAGAAAAGAGCAAGCAGGTTTTAGAAAAGGGAGGAACTGCACAGAACAGATTTTTGCTCTACGAAACATCATAGAACAATGTACAGAATGGCAACGACAACTTTATATCAACTTCATTGATTTCGAAAAGGCATTCGACAGTGTTCACCGAGACAGTCTGTGGCGCATTCTGAGAGCATATAGAATACCTGCTCACATGGTACAGCTGATCAAGAGCTTTTACAGCAACTACAGCTGCTGCATGAAAGGTAGCAACATATGGTTCGAAGTGAGGACAGGGGTGAGACAGGGATGCGTGATGTCCGCATTACTGTTTAACATACTAATTGACTGGGTGATGAAAAACACAACAGAAGTGAGAAACAATGGCATCAGATGGACTTTGTTATCAACACTCGAGGATTTAGACTATGCTGATGACCTTGCACTTTTGTCTCACACCTATCAGCAAATGCAAGCCAAAACAGACAGACTAAATAATTTTAGTTCTCAAGTTGGACTAAAAATAAATAAAAAGAAATCTGAAGTCATGGTGCTAAATACCACTACTATGATTCCAGTCAAAGTTGACAATAAAGATCTTCCTAACTCAGAAAAATTCACATACCTAGGAAGCTCACTCACACCAGATGGAGGAAGCTAAGAATATATTCAGAACAGACTGAACAAAGCAAGAATTGCATTTTATAACATGACCAACATCTGGAAATCCTGTACATATAGTACCAGAACGAAAATAAAACTATATAACAGCTGTGTGCTTCCTGTCCTTCTATATGGTGCAGAATGTTGGCGCATGACACAACAGGACCTTGTGAAGCTTTCCACTTTCCACACGAAAAACCTCAGGAAGATTTTGAAAATATTTTGGCCAAAGAAAATAACCAACGAAGAATTAATGTCCCAATCCAACCACGAAGACATGGGCACAATCATAATGAAAAGACGTTGGCGATGGATTGGCCATGTATTGAGAAGAGAGGAAGGGAACATCTGCAAGACAGCACTACACTGGACTCCAGAAGGAAAAAGAAAGAGAGGTCGGCCAAAAGTAACCTGGCGCAGAACAGTGGAGCAAGAATTAAAAGAATTTGGTCACTCCTGGGGTACAATTGGAATTGTCGCACGTGACAGAGAAAGATGGAAGGACTTTGTTGCTGCCCTATGCGCCCACGGCGTTACGGGCAGTAAGTAAGTAAGTAAGTTTAATGCCTTATGTATTATTACTACTTTACTCTTTGACTTTCCGTCCTCTAGACCAGGGGTTGGCAAACTTTTGCTAATAGTGTGCCAAACTAGGATTTCTAAATCATTCAGCTTGCCAATAGTCTGAACGTAGACACGCTCTTCAATATTTTTATATATTTTTATAAGACAATTTATTTAGCGCCGTAGCTAGAACAAGGCCAAAAGCAAAGGAACTTTTATAGAGAGAATCGTTAAGCGTTTTATATTTAATCAAAGAAATTTACAAGGTTGTGATTATCATCTTTCGTTGCTTTTTTTTTATTACAAATAAAAAAATTCTTTAATAAACTTTCACACTAATTGTTAATTTCTAAAAATGTATTAACGCTCTCAAGATAAAATTCCTTTATTTTGATCTCAGCCTAACTGAGATTTTCTTTCTTTTTTTTTAATTTCCGATAGGAGGCGCGGCGGAGTTTGATCTCCTTGCCCCTCCTTTGGGCCTACTAGGCATCGTATAGTTATGAGAGCCGTAGCTCGGGGGTGGGGTAACTCAGACCTCCTACACAGTTGTGAAAAATCTAATCGCACAAGGCGGAGAAGATCTACACATTGTGTGAGGAAGCCAGAGTGATCGAACTTAGCCAAAAGGCCGAGATTTTCTTTCATGTTTTATGACATGCTCAATCTTCAGTCATATCAATACTACTGCAATTAAACAGTAGATTCACATAGCAAACATACATAGTAAGTAGTTAATGTAATGTTTAGAAATGTACATATTAATTTTCCAGTCATATACTATTTATATAACTTTCAACTTTATTTTATATTTTAAATTTTATTGATATAATTCTAAGCTTTTTATTTTTTTATAAAGGAAAAAAAAGACAAACTTTAGAAATATTAACGAAAACAAAAAGGGTTAATTATCTCCCTTTAATTAAATGAACGTTTCCCAAGTTGATTCTATAGTGGTGCCAGACAAGTTATGTTTTGTATTATAAATAATATTACTTATTCATTTATATTTCCTCATTCAAATCTAGCATTGTGGTATTTATTTCAGTTATATAGACTAGTAATTATATGTGTACAATTAATTTACGTTAAACAGTTGTAAATAAGCATTTCCTAAATAATTTTTTTAATAGATTTTAACATTAATAATTACAATAATAACAACAATTTCATAATATAGTGCTAGTATATAAGCCTATTATATTTATTACATTAATAAAACAATTATTTTAAAATACATTAGGCAATATTTACCCCACTCAACGTGTAGATCTTCTCCGCCTCGTGCGATTAGATTTTTCACACAGGTTTGTGGGAAGTCTTAGTCACCCCCGAGCTACGGCTCTCATCTAAACTTACCCAAAGGAGGGGCAAGGATGTAAGAATCCAACGCGCCTCCTAATGGAAAAAAAAACAAAAGAAAAACAAGAGGAGCATAGGGCTAAAAACTATTTTTCATGTAATTAGTCTCTATTAATTGATCAGCGCCTTGTCATTGAGTGCTCTTCGCTAACAGTTGTACGCTGAACCAAAAGCTGAAAGTGTGCCCAGCAGTTAAGAAAAGTAATTGATCTGCAGAGTTTGCATTTGAAAATCTCCTTCTTGGAGATATCTCGCTTAGTCCTGAAAATTACTCTGCGTGCCAACTTTGCCACACACACTCTAGAGTTTCTAGGCTTAGAGATTTAACTATTGGTGTTACTTTAGCCAGCTGGGAATATTCGCTAGTAATGAACCTTGCAGCTCTTTTTTTACTTTGTTTTAATTTTTTAATAATTTTCCGCCACTAATAATTTGACAAGTCTTAATTAGGTGTGACCTTTTGAACTGCTATGACCGTGAACTTCCGGTGAAATTTACCGCCATTTTCGTAAACAAAAACCATGCTTTTGGTTCTGTTTGACAATTAATTTCAACATCGACACCCAGTTCTTGTCTTTTAGGAATATACAACGGCTACAAGATTAGTTATGAGGAATCCGTTTTTAACATCAAAAGTGAGTAGGCGATAATTAATACTCAAAGTGTTAGTCGCGTTATGCTAAATGTAGCATTTGTTTATAAAATAATTTAGTCAAGAGTTGCGTCCTTGGTAATTAAAAAAACACAATGCGGAGATTTATAAAAAACTGCAACACGAAAATTCTTTTGCATCAAGCAATTAGTTTGGGATTATAAATAGGTGATTCTTCAAATCTGACATTCACAATCCATCGTTTTCTTTTGGTGGCATCTTTTGGAAATGAAATAAAATTTAATTCTATACATATTTTCGTATTACCAATAACGTAGCACACAGACATGTTTCGGAGAAAATGATCGAATAAGACCGGAAATTTGTTTTCTTGTGAATTTTTATGCATGCATAATCGTTAAGACTTGTCAATAGTTGCTCGGAAAAGAATCGTCAATAGTGAAATAGAAACTACGGTTATACACAGCGTGTGTAGCCTACCCCGAGGCACATGGTACTCTTGTAAGACTTGATATATACGAATTTTTAGTTCTTCTGTAAATCTTGAAAAAGTGCTTATAGCGGGGCCTTTTTCTTAAAAGTTCGCTCCCCCTAGCACCAAAACATAGCTACGCAACTGCATGTAGCATTTTAAAATAGGCCTATAGGCACTATGTTTACAGCAGCGCATAGAACTGTTCCCAACAGGAACGGGATATGCGCTATATAAGTCTCATATTTATTTATTTATTTATTTATTTATACACCAAATATCCATAGCGCAAATATAAATTATAGCTGTATGTTTCTTAGAAAAGTTACAATTAGCAATACTAAGAAAACGTTGTTTTACACAGTATCCGTACATGCTAATTGCTTTCTTATAAAACCATCGGTACACCTAGTACATTGGTATAAAGTTATCCTTTGTCCTGTTCTATAATCAGGGCCGGCTCATCCATACAGGCGAACTAGGCGACTGCCTAGGTCGCGAAATTTTTGGGGGCGCAAAATTGAGGATTTTTTTAAATTTGGGAATTTAAAAATATAAACTATATTAAAGTTTAGCTCTTCTGCGCACTACTAGCATAAGCAGATGAATTACTAGGTAATGAAAGGCGAAGGGTATTTTATTGAAGTTTTCTTAGTAAATAGGAAAGTATGCCCTAACACTACTCAGTTTGGCAACCTCGGTGTGCGTAGCGGAGTGCAAAGCGGCAACCTCACACTTCCCCCGCCTCCCTGGATGCAATGCGGCGGCGAAATATCACACTGAAAAGATGTGACCTTCAAGTTGTTGTCAATAGAGAATATTCGAGGGCAAGGTTATGACAATGGCAGCAACATGAGAGGAAAGGAAAATGGAGTTCAAAAAAATAATATAAGATGTCAACCCACGTGCGTTGTATGTGCCATGCTGTTGACATACTTTGAGCCTTGTAGTCAACGATGCAGCTTCATGCTGTGTGGAAGTTACCTTTTTTTTTTGGTCCAATGAACAAAATACTTTTAGGCATCAACTAGTAGATGGGAGATTTCGTGCCGTCACGTGCCATTTTTAACATTTAAACCCCTAAGTGGGACAAGATGGTCCAGTCGAATTGTAGCACTAACACATCTGCGGTAACATCAGATAGCGCATGTTTGTGACTCATTGGAAGCGATTTATGAAGACACTTCTCTAAAAGGATCTAGTGGCATTGTTGCGAAGGTAGAAGCACTTGGGATACTTAAAAATATCTCTGACTTCAAGTTAATTGTTGCACTTGTCACATGGCACAACATTTTGTTTCAAGTAAACATAACTAGTAAGATACTGCATGAAAAGGACTTAAGTCACCAGCGAGCAGTTAGTCACCTGAAAAAAAACGTCGATGAGTTTTTTGGTTACAGCTAGAAGTGATTTAGAATTCAAGAGAGTTCTGGTTTATGCTAATAAAGTAGCAGAAGAAGTTGGAATAGAACAAGTAGAGAAAGAGAAGGTCCGAATTAAAAAAAAAAGAATATGTTTGATTACGAATCAACAGATGAATCTTCAAATATTGCAGGTGACCACCACAGAAAGTTTCAAGATCCATTTTTATTTTGCTGCTTTAGACACAGCTGCTAATGTGGTAAAATAAATATTTTCCCAGTTAAATAAAGTATCTGGTGTCTTGGATTTTTTTATACAATTCCTGACCTTAAAAACAAGACTACATCAGAGGTGAAGTCGATGTGCACAAACTTGTAAAAAGCATTCACAATAAAAAAAGATGAAGGTTTGCATGAATCTGACATTGCTGCTGTACGACTGTGTTCTGAACTAAGAGCAATTTCTCATCATCTCCATGACTCAGTATCAAACCCCGAAGAAGTCCTAAACTACATTACCAACATAATAATCTTGAAAATGGATTTCCTAACATTTGTGTAGCCATTCGTATTTTGCTTACGTCTACACTTTCTGCAGCTAGTGCTAAACGAATTTTTTCAAAACTTAAGCTAATTAAAACCTATCCGCGATGAGAGATTTGCGGATCTAGCGACAATTTCTATTGAAAGTGAGATAGCGAGATATACTCAAAAACTCTCATACAAGAATTTGATAAGCAGAAAGCAAGAAAAGTACCATTAGGGTTTAATCTTTAGGAGTATAAATACTGTTAATCAGTATTTAAAAGTGACTATTGGACCGTAGTTAAGAAAACAATAATCCAATATAAAAAAAATATCAAGTTTCCTTTTATTAAAGTGTTATAAAAAACAAACAAAAACTATTTGTAATCTAACTGTGAATTTCTGTTATTACGAGAACAGTACATAAGGCAATTACAAAGCCTATAAACCCATATACCTTATGTAAAACTGTGTGTTTTGTAACTTTTCTTATAATAATTCAGATTTATAATCGATACTTTTCATTCAACTTTTTAATTTACATATCTCAGTCATTAATCAAAGGTTATAAATTGAAATTCTTGGTGTTAAAACAATTTTTAACAAAAACACATTTCCGACGTTCCATACCCGGCAGATCCCGCCGAAGGTACTTTAATAAGGACTCAGAATTCGTTTTCGCCTAGGGCGTCAAAAACCCTAGAGCCGGCCCTGCTAGTGTATTGCAAGATTGACACGAGGTCTGGCTAGAAAAGATGTGTTTAAAATGCAAGTGTATTGCAAGATTGACACTAGGCTCGGCTAGAAATGATGTGTATACAATGCTAGTGTATTGCAAGATTGACACTAGGCCTGACTAGAAATGATGTGTATACAATGCTAGTGTATTGCAAGATTGACACTAGGCCTGGCTAGAAATGATGTGTATAGACTGCTAGTGTATTGCAAGATTGACACTAGGCCTGGCTAGAAATGATGTGTATACAATGCTAGTGTATTGCAAGATTGACACTAGGCCTGGCTAGAAATGATGTGTATACAATGCTAGTGTATTGCAAGATTGACACTAGGCCTGACTAGAAATGATGTGTATAGAATGCTAGTGTATTGCAAGATTGACACTAGGCCTGGCTAGAAATGATGTGTATACAATGCTAGTGTATTTCCAGATTGACACTAGGCCTGGCTAGAAATGATGTGTATACAATGCTAGTGTATTGCAAGATTGACACTAGGCCTGGCTAGAAATGATGTGTATACAATGCTAGTGTATTGCAAGATTGACACTAGGCCTGGCTAGAAATGATGTGTATACAATGCTAGTGTATTTCCAGATTGACACTAGGCCTGGCTAGAAATGATGTGTATACAATGCTAGTGTATTGCAAGATTGACACTAGGCCTGGCTAGAAATGATGTGTATACAATGCTAGTGTATTGCAAGATTGACACTAGGCCTGACTAGAAATGATGTGTATACAATGCTAGTGTATTGCAAGATTGACACTAGGCTTGGCTAGAAAGAATGTGTATAGAATGCTAGTGTATTTCCAGATTGACACTAGGCCTGGCTAGAAACGATGTGTATTGTTCTTTTTTACATTTGTGTATTGTTCTTTTTTACATGTGTGCATTTTTCTTTTTTACATTTGTGTATTGTTCTTTTTTACATTTGTGTATTGTTCTATTTTACATTTTTGTATTGTTCTTTTTTACATTTGTGTATTGTTCTTTTTTACATGTGTGCATTGTTCTTTTTTACATTTGTGTATTGTTCTTTTTTACATTTGTGTATTGTTCTTTTTTACATTTGTGTATTGTTCTTTTTTACATTTGTGTATTTTTCTTTTTTACATTTGTGTATTGTTCTTTTCTACATTTGTGTATTGTTCTTTTTTACATTTGTGTATTGTTCTTTTTTACATTTGTGTATTGTTCTTTTTTACATTTGTGTATTGTTCTTTTTTACATTTGTGTATTGTTCTTTTTTACATTTGTGTATTGTTCTTTTTTACATTTGTGTATTGTTCTTTTTTACATTTGTGTATTGTTCTTTTTTACATTTATGTATTGTTCTTTTTTACATTTGTATATTGTTCTTTTTTACATTTGTGTATTGTTCTTTTTACATTTGTGTATTGTTCTTTTTTACATTTCTGTATTGTTCCTTTTTACATTTCTGTATTGTTCTTTTTTACATTTGTGTATTGTTCTTTTTTGCATTTCTGTATTGTTCTTTTTTACATTTGTGTATTGTTCTTTTTTACATTTCTGTATTGTTCTTTTTTACATTTGTGTATTGTTCTTTTTTACATTTCTGTATTGTTCTTTTTTACATTTGTGTATTTTTCTTTTTTACATTTGTGTATTGTTCTTTTTTACATTTGTGTATTGTTCTTTTTTACATTTATGTATTGGACTTTTTTACATTTCTGTATTGTTCCTTTTTACATTTGTGTATTGTTCTTTTTTACATTTGTGTATTGTTCCTTTTTACATTTCTGTATTGTTCCTTTTTACATTTTTGTATTGTTCCTTTTTACATTTGTGTATTGTTCTTTTTTACATTTCTGTATTGTTCTTTTTTACATTTCTGTATTGTTCCTTTTTACATTTCTGTATTGTTCCTTTTTACATTTCTGAATTGTTCTTTTTTACATGTGTGTATTGTTCTTTTTTACATTTGTGTATTGTTCCTTTTTATATTTGTGTATTGTTCTTTTTTACATTTCTGTATTGTTCCTTTTTACATTTGTGTATTGTTCCTTTTTACATTTCTGTATTGTTCCTTTTTACATTTCTGTATTGTTCCTTTTTACATTTCTGAATTGTTCTTTTTTACATGTGTGTATTGTTATTTTTTACATTTGTGTATTGTTATTTTTTTACATTTGTGTATTGTTTTTTTTTACATTTGTGTATTGTTCTTTTTTACATTTGTGTAATGTTGTTATTTTTTACATTTGTGTATTGTTATTGTTAACATTTGTGTGTGTTTGTGAAATTGTTTTACAAATAAAAAAACACAACAAAGCAAGTAATTTGTAATATAATTTAATCATTATTATTTAACAACGACAACTGATAAGCGCTTGGATGGATTAGGAATCTCTTTAAACTTTGATGATAAAAAAACATGACAAAAATTAATCGCCTTTTTTCTTAATCTAAAAATATTTCTTATCTTTAATCTATCTTTAAAATTAGCTAAAAATCTAGAGAGAATAAAAAAAACAGGTTGAATTTATAAAAAAAAAAAAATTAAATTAATATTTAAAGGTAATAAGTTTAAGCAGACACATTAATAGGGCGGATGAAAAGGAATATTGAATTGGAAAATAATTTAAAACCTCTATTAACAAGTTGACGAGTTAAACAGCTGACGGATTCCGTTTCGATGACAGATCGTGTTGTAAGGCGTGTTAGTCTTAGTATTGCATCGTAAATGTTATGCGAATTCCTTTGTGTCTTGTGATCTCTGTACGTCATGTCCTGGTGACAGGGTGTTTCACATCTGCTGTCGTATATGGATAATAGCGTGATGTATCAGGCTTAAGTGTCTAGCGCCCTTGTGGGGGGTTTGGGCGGACGTGATGGCGGCTTGGGAGCCCACGGCGAGGGTTTGGGCGCCGGTGGTGCAGGTTTGGGTGCGGGTGAGGGGGGTTGACGTGCTTGGGATTTGTGCTTGGGTGCCGGTGTTGCAGGCTTGGGTACGGGCGGTGGGATTTTAGGTGCGTGTGATGGCCATTTGGGTGCAAGCGGCGGCCATTTGTGTGCGGGCGGTGGCCATTTGGGTTCATACTGTGGCCATTTGGGAGCGGGCGTTGACCGTTTCTGTGCAAGCACCGGCCATTTGGGTGCGGGTGGTGACCATCTGAGTCCGGGCGGTAGTCGTTTGGGTGCACGTAGGTATTTAGGAGCTGGTGGTGGCGGTTTGGGTGCCGGTGGTGGCGGTTTGGGTGCGGGCGGTGGCGGTTTGGGTGCCGGTGGTGGCGGTTTGGGTGCGGGCGGTGGCGGTTTGGGTGCGGGCGGTGGCGGTTTGGGTGCCGGTGGTGGTGGTGGTGGTGGCGGTGGCGGTTCGGGTGCCGGTGCTGGAGGTGGGGGAGGCGGTGGAGGGGCTTCCGGTTCAAGACCAAAAATCTCATCTCTGTTTTGGGGGCAAAAACAAAAAATAAAAATATTACTTATTTACCAATTAGTTAATCTTCAGAAAATATACTAAGTCGCCCAGCTGTTTATTTACTTATCAATTTATGTTTTATCTATCTATATTTGCGTTTTTCATTCTTTTTTCTTTCTTTCTTTCTCTCTTTCTCTGTCTCTCTGTGTGTGTGTGTGTCTCTCTCTCTCTCTCTCGCTCGCTCATGTAGGCACATACTTAATTTTTTCTATTGTTGCACGTCAAAATAGAACCGAAATAATTTGAATCAGTATGTCCGCCCATCTAAAGTTCATATGTTTTGTCAGCCAAATCGGAGTTAAACTAACTTTTACGTTGTTTTTTTTAAATTTTATAAGTTGCTCGAAACATACATTTACATCAACTTTTTATTTTGTATCAGTCCATTTGAATAGTTATAAAGCTACTTTAAGATGACGTCAGGGTTTGAACAAACAAAAACTGGATTTACCAGCATACACCTTTGAAGGGCTTATGATTTATAATACATTATTTACTAACATTTATATTATACCCCAGCGTCTGTTATTTAGCTATAAAAAAAGTAAATACTTCAATCGATGTACAAGTACAATCAAGCGTAGACCTTTTCGTCAGAATCAATGCATATCCAATTATTTCATTCAAAACTTAGCCAACATACTAATATAAAAATTGCAAAGAATAAATCTAGATCTAGCGTATAAAACCTAAAACATGAAGAAATGTGTATAGCAGAAATTTAGAAGATTGGCATCAACAATAATTGAACCTTTAACATAGCACTTAGGTAACTAAGCACTCTTTTTGGTAAATGGAAGACGACGAGATGGGATGAGAAAGATGCAAATATCATTGCTTGGAAAAGGAAACACCCTGCCATATGCTAATAGGCTTTCTTACTTGAATTAAACTTCACTTCTCCAGAGTGAGAATACAAACCGCGATAACTTTCTAGGTTCAGTGCAAACGGCTGAACGTTCCCATCAACTCTATACTAGTCTATACCCTTGCAAGGCAGGGCTGTCTAAAAGCACATGCTCGACCAACTCTTCTGCTTCCCTGCAATTTTGACACCGCGAGTCTAGGTGGTGGCCTAAGCCATCCGAAATAGGTCCCTGTAAAGCAGTGACCCGTAAGAACTGGACAAACTGTTGCCTGATCCTTTCTGTGGACCTTCCACCACCGGAAGGGGTCTTCTGGGTTAGTTCATTTTCGTTGCTGCCACACACCACGGCCCTAGTCAGATAAGTCCCTATCTCTAAAAACCATTGTTCAGACTCCGACGCATGTTTTTATCTGCTCCTTAAGGTACCAAGGAAGTACCTAGTTGCACCGATCTTCTTCATCTTTTCAAACAAAGATACAGCTTCGGAATCGACGAAAAAAAACAACGACTAAAATGATTATCGGAGAAAAGAATAGACGAAAACCGAAACGGACGAAAAGTGAAGTCCACACACACACACACACACACACACACACACGCACACACACACATACGCACGCACGCACGCACGCACGCACGCACGCACGCACGCACACACGCACACACACACACACACACACACACAAAACGAGGTTTTGTGCACAACAAAACCTACATGTATGGCAGGTCTGGGGCGTAGTCGCAGCAGACATTCTCGTGGCTCCTGCCGCTACTGCCTCCACCATGAGAGCCACCGGATTTTCCGCCGCTGCTGTCTCCTTGGTAATGAGAGAGATAATAATGTTAACATTTTGGCCAAACAATAAACCGAAATATTGGCTCATCGCTATAGTATGTATTGAATGTCTTAGTGTTTGATCGAATATTTAAAAAAAATATGATAATAACGATGTCCGCGTAAAGAATGAAATGTCTATTTAATTGCTTTTAATGCTATTTTAGGTGTTTATGACTCGGATATTTATATTTTGGTTTTATTTAAATAAGTTCAAACATTTCTGTACACACACAAAAATGCCACTTTTATGGTGGAGAATTTTTTTTTTTTCCATTTTGTTTTGTTGAAATGTGTATATTTAGACATTAAAACAATTAGTACGAATATGAATTTTAAAAGTAATACTCATAAGTACTTAGACCAAATAGCAAAGTTTCAATAGAATTTGTAAAGAAAATCAAAAGATTCAGTGAATAAAAAATATTAATATTATATATTTTACCCCATAGTAGACTACTACTTTTTCAGGAAGGTCAGAAATACTAGATGAACGATTTATTTCCTTCTAAAATTGGCAATAATATATATTTTTAGCATAAATAATGTCTACACTGTCTGATATATAATTTTATTAACTTGGTTATTCAATGTTACTTTGCGCAATATGTATCTGTTAAACGTTCTTACACTGTTAGGAAAAGCGAATACAAATGTTTTGCTCAGTTGAATAATTTTTAATATAAAGTACCCGTCGGACAAAAGCAGCGTTCACCAGTTTATGTGGTCACGGCATACAAGGGGATTGTGTGGCAGCACAATGAACCCTGAAGTCCCGGAAAAAAATCCTAGCCTTCAGTAGGATTCGAACCCAGGACCTTCGATACGCTCGGCCACTTGTACCCCATACATTCAAAATAGTATAGTGGTATTTTCGCAAGATATATCCAAGCTTTTTAAAAACCTATTTGTCCCTAAATGCTAACAGTGAGCTGTACAGAAAATCGCTATTATAAACATTGTCATTATATCGTGTTAATTAATAAAAATGTTCATTAAAAAAGAAGTTTCATTTACCTTTGTACCAAAGAGAGCGAAAATGAACATCAGAACTGCAAGTGTTTGTTTAGGATTCATATTTCTTTTCTGGAGTATCACAAACTTGAATGTTTCTTTAACACGACATATGATTTGCGTTATACATACACATTATAAGGTGTATATATCACTTTTTGATTATTATGTTCTATCTGGGCCCTATGCGATTTCTGTGCCGTTCTTTGGTGACCTGTTTGTCACCTGAGAGTTTCATTGATCACTCTTGGGGAATCATCATATCTTCACTAAGGTGTGAATAATTCAATGAGACACCCCTTCAACAATAAGTATTCTTGTAGCTATAAAAAGACTATTCACTATTGCTCTAATAGTTTACGATTCTGGTATTTGAATTGTCATTTAAAAAAAAAAAATCTTATTTACTCGCTCTTGTGCACATCAAACTGACGAAACGTAAGAATGGTGGGTCGAGGAAGATGGTGGTCATGGATATTTTTGTACTTATTGTTTGAATATATATATTTTTTAATATATATATAATCTTCACAATCAATGAGGGAGAAAGACATGACATAGACCGACCAGGAGAGAGAGAGAGAGACAGGGGGAAAGAGAAAGAGAGGGACAGAGCGGAGAAAGAGACAGAGAAGAGAAAATGGAGACAGTTGTAATATGTCGGCGAAAAGATAATGTTGAAGTAAGAGGAAATGAGTGGTAGAATGAGAAAGAAAAAGGTAGAAAAGAGATAGAAAGACTTAAGGACGGTAGAAAAAGAGGGGGAAAAATTGATAGGAAGATGGAGGGGGAAGAGATAGGGGAATTGGCAGAAGGAGGAAGAAAGAGGACAAGAGAGAAAGAGGTAAGTAGAGAGCGAGTGAGAGGGAGTCAGAAAAATGAAGAAATGGAAAGAAAGAAAAAGGGTCAGGAAGATGAAGAAAAAGTTAGGAAAATGGAGTGAGAGGGAAGAAGAGAGAAAAAGTGGATTGATGGGGGGGGGGGGGGGAGCGAGGAAGAAAGAGGGTGAGATAGAAAGAGGGAGGGAGAGAGAGGAGGAGGGGGTGAGAGGGAGAAAAAGTGAAATAAAGAGATAGATGGAGGGAAAGAAGAAGAGATGAAGAGTGATTAATATTAGTAAGATGAAAGAGAGTGAGAGAGAGAGAGAGAGAGACCACTGGTTTAAAAAGAAATCTTTATATGTGATCCAAAATATTTACCCCTTATCCCTTTCTCATCTTTCTCTCTCTCTCTTTCTCTATCTTTCTCTCTCTCAAAAATTATTTTAAAACATGTGGTTAAATAAATGGCGAATTGCTGTAAATTGTACTTGATTAGAATATTCCCTTTTTTAAATTTTCTTTTTTTTAAAATAGTGTTTTTAATTCATTTTATAAAATTGTGTCTCTGGCTACCGCCCCCCAGGCCCGTCGACCGACAAAGTCGTTGAACCACTTTTCATCATCCTATCAATCTGAAACTTGGCACACAGACGTTAAGTATTTGGGAAACCACATCCGTTCAATTTTTTTTCAAAGCCACACCCCCTCACTCACACCATCCCCCACGACAACGCTATTGACTAACCTATTGAGTTTAACCGTATTTTGGTGTATTAGCTGCGCTTGAGCGCTTGCTTTCTTTATTTCTTTGTAAGTGGTGCATTAAGTATACAATTTTTAATGGATTAAGTGCGGAAATAATAGTCTTAAATCAGGAAGAGTCCGCCATTGTTATAACATGCTCTCCCCACTTATCTATAAAAAGAAGGGGATTGGGCCCGGAAAATATAATCTTCATGCCAAAATCAAAAAGGCTTTTACGTGACTTTCACTTATCTATGAAATTAGATTTCCTAAACACTGACCTGTAAATACATTTCAAGTAACTAAGGCTTCCTTTTCATAGTACAGATCTGTTCTAATTATAGGTGGTTTGTTCCTGTAAATCTCTTATAAGTGAACGTGAATGAAAGTGTATGACAATCGTAGCTCTGCTTGCGTTATTTTGTTGTCCAAAATTTAATAAGAAGGCTTTATCCATTTTTTTTTTAAATATAGATCAGTGAGACGGAAACCGTTCCCTGTTACACGTCACGCCACGCCTTCGGCGTCCCGCAAGGGTGACTGGTGACTGGAGCCCGGACAGAATCTTGGTTTACCCCCTCCCCCCCCCCCTCCCAGTTCACCTCTACCAAAGTTACGCCCTGGACTATAGAGCGTAGGGCTCGACCTGGGTTTTTAGAGATTTATAAATTCAGTTATTGTCTTGAGAAAAAGAAGATTTATCTGCGCACAAGCTTCCACTTTGATTTGACCAGTTCGCTCCATGGACTCGTTCACTAGTTTCGGTTAACAGTTTCGTTTCCACAATATATTTGTTTTTAACATGCCCGGGTATCTGTAGCGGAATATTTTCTACAAGATGATTGTGCTGGTTCCATGACAAAACCCTGTTGTTTCAAGCCTATGAGGTCACAGCTTTTTTAGTACGCATGGGATAATTAATTTCTCCATACATGTATGATGAGTTTTACCCGATCCGTCACCTGGGAAGGCACCCAATCGGAAAATAACTAACTGCTCCACATGGAACCGGATTTCATTGAACCAAGCTAATTTTGAGAGTATTCGCAGCGGGAATGACTCTTGAGTAGCAGAAGGAGCTTTGATGAATCTGTCAGGAGCAAAAGAAATGTGCAGCAGCGACTTTTACTTTCAGGTCTATCTGGCTAGTAGTGGAAATTCCGCAGAAGAGAAGACTTCCGAACTGAACAGTTCCCAATAGAGGCACATTTACGTTGCTTTAGAATTTGTACTTGTGTAATTTCTCGTTCCGTGACATTGGGTAACTTTGTATACATCTAAAGCAAATATTTATATTTGGATAGCAAAGTCGACAGTGAGCTCGTCCCACAAGCTCGACATCCTGGGTTCGATCCATGGTGCAGACATAAGGAAATACAAAATCCACCGCCGAGAGAGGAGATGGGCGCCACCAAGTCTATTAAGCCCACAGAAAAGAATAATGTGTGGCGTAAAGGGACTTAACTGAGTATAGTCTAGCATGATGTTTAGGTATCTTCTTTATTGTCGTTAATTCCCCTACATGTTTTGTTATTGAGTGTGTACTTCCTGTGTTTTATTTTCAAGAGCAGGGGTCGGCAAACTTTTGCTAACTGTTTGCCAAACTAGGATTTTCAAATTATTCAGTGTGCCAACAGCCTAAAAGTCAACCTGCTCCATTATACTGTTTTTAAATATTATTCTTATTAGACAATTAATTTAACTCCTTAGCAAGACCAAGGCCAAAAGCATGGAGATTATGTTTAGAGAAATTGTTACAGCGTTTTCTATCTAATACTAAAATTAACGCGTTTGTGATTACATTTTTTAAATTGTATTTATATCAAATATCAACACACTAATTTATTACTAAACTTTCACATTTATGATAATAATTGTCTTAACATCATCATTTATTAATCAAGATGATGATCCAACACCTGCTATTATTAATTATATTTTGATCTGAGTTTAACCATAGACTATAATAAGATGGACCGCTTGCTCTATTTTTAGAGCTTAAATTAACTTTTTTTCCGTGCGCAACCAATAAGACTGTCTTATATTACTTCTACGCTCCTGGTTGTTTCTTTAATGTTTCCGCTTTATACAACTTTCGATTTTAATTTTTCATTGAGAAAATCGAAGCGATTCAATAAAACGAAAGTGCAAAGGAAACAACGAATCGGAAATTCCGAAAATCAGTGTTTCGAGTCATCATATAGCAGAAATACTAAAGCAAGCGGTCCATGTAAATTATAGTCTATGGAGTCATATAGTAGAAATACTAAAGCAAGCGGTCCATGTAAATTATAGTCTATGGAGTCATATAGCAGAAATACTAAAGCAAGCGGTCCATGTAAATTATAGTCTATGGAGTCATATAGCAGAAATACTAAAGCAAGCGGTCCATGTATATTATAGTCTATGGAGTCATATAGCAGAAATACTAAAGCAAGCGGTCCATGTAAATTATAGTCTATGGAGTCATATAGTAGAAATAAAGCAAGCGGTCCATGTAAATTATAGTCTATGGAGTCATATAGCAGAAATACTAAAGCAAGCGGTCCATGTAAATTATAGTCTATGGAGTCATATAGCAGAAATACTAAAGCAAGCGGTCCATGTATATTATAGTCTATGGAGTCATATAGCAGAAATACTAAAGCAAAAGGTCCATGTAAATTATAGTCTATGGAGTCATATAGTAGAAATACTAAAGCAAGCGGTCCATGTAAATTATAGTCTATGGAGTCATATAGCAGAAATACTAAAGCAAGCGGTCCATGTAAATTATAGTCTATGGAGTCATATAGCAGAAATACTAAAGCAAGCGGTCCATGTAAATTATAGTCTATGGAGTCATATAGCAGAAATACTAAAGCAAGCGGTCCATGTAAATTATAGTCTATGGAGTCATATAGTAGAAATACTAAAGCAAGCGGTCCATGTAAATTATAGTCTATGGAGTCATATAGCAGAAATACTAAAGCAAGCGGTCCATGTAAATTATAGTCTATGGAGTCATATAGCAGAAATACTAAAGCAAGCGGTCCATGTATATTATAGTCTATGGAGTCATATAGCAGAAATACTAAAGCAAGCGGTCCATGTAAATTATAGTCTATGGAGTCATATAGCAGAAATACTAAAGCAAGCGGTCCATGTAAATTATAGTCTATGGAGTCATATAGCAGAAATACTAAAGCAAGCGGTCCATGTAAATTATAGTCTATGGAGTCATATAGCAGAAATACTAAAGCAAGCGGTCCATGTAAATTATAGTCTATGGAGTCATATAGCAGAAATACTAAAGCAAGCGGTCCATGTAAATTATAGTCTATGGAGTCATATAGCAGAAATACTAAAGCAAGCGGTCCATGTAAATTATAGTCTATGGAGTCATATAGCAGAAATACTAAAGCAAGCGGTCCATGTAAATTATAGTCTATTTTTTTTTTAGGAGGCGCGTCAGAGTTTGACCTCTTTGCCCCTCCTGTGAGTAAAGTTTTGATGAGAGCCATAGCTCGGGGGGTGGGGGTGACTCAGACTTCCTACACCTGTGAAAAATCTAATCGCACAAGTCGGAGAAGATATGTGCAAGATCTAATCGCATAAGGCGGAGAAGATATGTGCAAGATCTAATCGCACAAGGCGTTGTGTGGGGAAGCCAGAGTGACCGATCTTAGCCAAAAGGCCGAGAAGCGATGATTTAACTGAGAAGTGCTTTACTTTAATTTAAAGTGATTCATTTTTTTTACTGTTTACAGAATAACAAGCGAAATAACTACGCCCAAATCATACAAACTGAGTAGTTAATGTAATGTTTGAAAATATAAATATAAATTTTAATGCCATGTAATATTTATATATAATTTTCAAATAGGTTTTTAAAGTTTGATCATTTTAAACGTATACATTGTAAGCTATTTATTATTTTATAAAAGAAAAAAAGTGTTAGAAACGTTATGGACAAAAAAAAAACGGGTTTATTATTTTTCTTCAATTAAAAACGTTTCCACATTTGATTCATTAGTGATGTTAATAAAGGGATTTAATGTAGTTAAATGTTTTGAAATTGATTTCACGGCAAGATATGTCCAGTTGAAATGCCGAGGCTTTCAAGTGCTGTTTGACCCCGTCCTTGTAAAGCAAGTTCAACTCATTGAAATGTGTCGCTATGTCATTCAGAAACATCCGCTTCAACAGTCAGTCCTCCTCATTCAGAACCGGAAAATGTTTTTTTCTTAATCAATAGAACAACACCTCTTGGACACTCTCGCGTGCCACTTAAAATCGCTATGCGCGCCAAGTTTGGCACGCATGCCTTAGGTTGCCGACCCCTGTTCTAGAGGTTCATTTCATTTTTCTCCTCTCGTTAGTCAGATATAGGTTTTAATTTATACTTGTTAATAAACTGTTTAATGATGCAAAAGCTATAGTGGTTGTATCCCTTAAAGAACATTTTTTAACACCCTACATTCATTTGGGGCTTTGCATGGACCAACTCAATAAGGATTTAATCTGATCGTGATAAAAGAATACACAGTGTCCATTAGCTTACCGCCAGTGACCATAAAGATTAAAGGGGAATAAAAAAAAGCCTCAAAGCCCAGCCACGAATTCTTAATGCCGTGACAAAATTTGATGGTTTCAAAACGAATTTAAAATTTATGTTTGTGTAGACTAGTGTGTGGAACATTCTAAGCTATTTATATTTATAAATAAAACAATAAATAAATATAAACAGAGCCATATATTTTAAACGCATTTAATAAACAAGATTAATTTATCGTTTACAAATAAAAAGTTTTTGAGTAGTAGAGATATGTATCTTTAGACTTTCATAACAACAAAAACTTTGTACTACCATAGACTATAATATACATGGACCGCTTGCTTTAGTATTTCTGCTATATGATGACACGAAACACTGATATCCCGATTCGTAATATACTTTGCACTTCCGTTTTATTGAATCGCTTTGGTTTTCTCAATGAAAAATTAAAATCGAAAGTAGTACAGAGCGGAAACATTTATAGATCAGTGTTGTGTGCACACGGAAAAAGAACATAAGCTCTAAAAATAGAGCAAGCGGTCCATCTTATTATAGTCAATGATAATAGGATGAATAAGCCTACAAGTATTCATTTAAAGTCGAAAAAAATGCGATTTAATAAAACGGAACTTGTATTACAATTACTTCATTTAGAATCGGGAATTGCAAAAAACAGAAGATAATAGCATAAAAAACTAAAGCAAGCGGTCCATGTATATTATAGTCTATGGTACTACTTACATAGAATCGAGAAGAAAGAAATATTGGATCTATAGATATTGTAAAGTAAAAAAAATCTATTCAAGCGTATAAGTTAATAAAGAAATTAAATGTAATATATAACGCGATCAAACAATTGTATATGATTCTTTTTTTTTCTGTATAAATATTGACAATAAAAGATTTAAAACAAAATAACATCAGATTGAAATTTGCTGAAATCGATTAATCGAAACAATTGGCTTCATCACAAAGCTCAAGACGGCTTTAAAGTTAAGTTTGTAATTAAAACATCATTTATATTATCAATCTGTCGTGGAGTTAGTTTTATTCATTGTCATATTTCTGTCATCTTCAGCTTGTGGGAGACTTTTCCCTTGATAAAGGCTTTGTAACATAGTTTGGCAGTTGTTATTGTGGTTTTTTTGTTATTGTAGCTGTCTCGTACAAGTTGCTTGTTGTTTTTCTTTTGGGGTATTTTGGTTGTAGTTTCCCGTGTTTTTTTGGACGCCTGGACACTTCCGAGCCTTTGATATCTGTTGCTGTATTCACAAGGTGAAGCGGATAGGGAGAGCATTTTGGTGCAGATCGTGGAGGTTTGGGCGCCGGTGGACCGTTTTCAGAAGCGGGTAACGTTATTTTTTTTTGAGTGGGTGGAAGTTTCGTGCGGTTGATGGTAGTTTTTGTGTATGTGGATGTTTTAGGTGCGGGAGATTGTGGTTTGCGTGTGGGTCGAGATGCTTAGAGTTCGGGCTGTGATGGTTGTTTTTTAGGAGTTTTTTTTAATGTGTTTGGAGTTATAGGTGGTGATGCCGTTGTTAGTGTAGTTGCTGTTGTAGGTGTAGTTACTGTTTTAGGCCTTGTTGGTGTTATGGGTGTAGTTAATGTAGTAGGTGTAATTGTTTTTTAGGCGTTTTTCGGATTGCTAGTGCCGTTTGTGTAGTAAATGTAGTAGCCGTGGTTGGCGTTGTTGGCGTGGTTGGCGTTGTTGGCATTGTTGGCATTGTTGGCGTTGTTGGCATTTTTGGAGTTGTAGGTGTAGTTGGTGTAGTAGGAGTAGTTGGCGTTGTTTGGATTGCTAGTGCCGTTTGTATAGTACATGTAGTAACCGTAGTTGCCATTGTTGGCGTTGTTGGCATTGTTGGCATTGTTGGCGTTGTTGGCATTGTTGGAGTTGTGGGTGTAGTTGGTGTAGTAGGAGTAGTTGGCGTTGTTCGGATTGCTAGTGCCGTTTGTATAGTACATGTAGTAACCGTAGTTGCCATTGTTGGCGTTGTTGGCATTGTTGGCATTGTTGGCGTTGTTGGCATTGTTGGAGTTGTGGGTGTAGTTGGTGTAGTAGGAGTAGTTGGCGTTGTTCGGATTATAAGTGTCGTTTGTATAGTACATGTAGTAGCCGTAGTTGCCGTTGTTGGCATTGTTGGGATTGTAGGTGTAGTTGGTGTAGTAGGAGTAGTTGGCGTTGTTCGGATTGTAAGTGTCGTTTGTATAGTACATGTAGTAGCCGTAGTTGCCGTTGTTGGCATTGTTGGGATTGTAGGTGTAGTTGGTGTAGTAGGAGTAGTTGGCGTTGTTCGGATTGTAAGTGTCGTTAGTATAGTACATGTAGTAGCCGTAGTTGCCGTTGTTGGCATTGTTGGGATTGTTGGTGTAGTTGGTGTAGTAGGAGTAGTTGGCGTTGTTCGGATTGTAAGTGTCGTTAGTATAGTACATGTAGTAGCCGTAGTTGCCGTTGTTGGCATTGTTGGGATTGTAGGTGTAGTTGGTGTAGTAGGAGTAGTTGGCGTTGTTCGGATTGTAAGTGTCGTTAGTATAGTACATGTAGTAGCCGTAGTTGCCGTTGTTGGCATTGTTGGGATTGTAGGTGTAGTTGGTGTAGTAGGAGTAGTTGGCGTTGTTTGGATTGTAAGTGTCGTTTGTATAGTACATGTAGTAGCCGTAGTTACCGTTGTTGGCATTGTTGGGATTGTAGGTGTAGTTTGAGTAGTAGGAGTAGTTGGCGTTGTTCGGATTGTAAGTGTCGTTAGTATAGTACATGTAGTAGCCGTAGTTGCCGTTGTTGGCATTGTTGGGATTGTTGGTGTAGTTGGTGTAGTAGGAGTAGTTGGCGTTGTTCGGATTGTAAGTGTCGTTAGTATAGTACATGTAGTAGCCGTAGTTGCCGTTTTTGGCATTGTTGGGATTGTAGGTGTAGTTGGTGTAGTAGGAGTAGTTAGCGTTGTTCGGATTGTAAGTGTCGTTTGTGTAGTACATGTAGTAGCTGTAGTTGGCGTTGTTCGGACTGTTAGGATTGTACGTTTCGTTTGTGTTGTAGGTGTAGTAGGTATTATTGACGTTGTTTTCATTGTAGGTGTAGTTGGCATTGTATGAGTTGTTAGGATTGTATGTGTAGTCGGTGTTGTAGGTGTAATTGTTGCTGTATTCGTTGTAGGGCTTGTACGTTTCGTTTGTGTTGTAGGTGTAGTTGGTGACGTAGTCGTAATTTGAGTTGAAGGTGTAGTTGGCGTTGTAGGCGTTGTTAGGATTGTATGTGTAGTCGGTGTTGTAGGTGTAATTGTTGCTGTATTCGTTGTTGGGCTTATACGTTTCGTTTCTGTTGTAGGTGTAGTTGGTGACGTAGTCGTAATTTGAGTTATAGGTGTAGTTGGCGTTGTAGGTGTAATTGGTGTTGTAGCTGTAGTTGGTGTTGTGTGTGTTGTCGGTGTTGTAGGATAAGTTTGTGTTGTAGGTATCGTCACTGTTGTATTCGTTGTTGGGCTTGTAGGTGTCATCTGTGCTGTATGTGTAGTCAGTGGTGTAGTTGTAGACTGTGCTGTAAGTGTAGAATGGTGTTGTAGCTGGTGCTGCTGGTTCTCTTGGTGCTGCTGGTTCTCTTGGAGCTGCTGGTTCTCTTGGTGCTGCTGGTTCTCTTGGTGTTGATGGTTCTCTTGGTGCTGCTGGTTCTCTTGGTGCTGATGGATCTCTTGGTGCTGATGGTTCTTTTGGTGCTGCTGGCTCTGTTGGTGCTGCTGGTTCTCTTGGTGCTGCTGGTTCTCTTGGTGCTGATGGTTCTCTTGGTGCTGATGGTTCTCTTGGTGCTGCTGGTTCTCTTGGTGCTGCTGGTTCTCTTGGTGCTGTTGGTTCTCTTGGTGCTGATGGTTCTATTGGTGCAGCTGGTTCTGTTGGTAATGATGGTTCTCTTGGTGCTGATGGTTCTCTTGGTGCTGATGGTTCTGTTGGTGCTGATGGTTCTGTTGGTGCTGATGGTTCTGTTGGTGCTGATGGTTCTGTTGGTGCCGCTGGTTCACTTGGTGCTGATGTTTCTCTTGGTGCTGCTGGTTCTCTTGGTGCTGCTGGTTCTCTTGGTGCTGCTGGTTCTGTTGGTGCTGATGGTTCTGTTGGTGCTGATGGTTCTGTTGGTGCTGATGGTTCTGTTGGTGCTGCTGGTTCTGTTGGTGCTGCTGGTTCTCTTGGTGCTGCTGGTTTTCTTGGTGCTGCTGGTTCTCTTGGTCCTGCTGGTTCTCTTGATGCTGCTGGTTCTTTTGGTTTTGCTGGTTCTCTTGGTGCTGATGGTTCTCTTGGTGCTGTTGGTTCTCTTGGTGCTGATGGTTCTCTTGGTTTTGCTGGTTCTTTTGGTGCTGATGGTTCTCTTGGTGCTGATGGTTCTCTTGGTGCTGCTGGTTCTTTTGGTGCTGATGGTTCTCTTGGTGCTTCTGGTTCTGTTGGTGCTGCTGGTTCTGTTGGTGCTGCTGGTTCTGTTGGTGCTGCTGGTTCTGTTGGTGCTTCTGGTTCTGTTTGTGCTGCTGGTTCTGTTGATGCTGCTGGTTCTGTTTGTTTTGCTGGTTCTATTGGTGCTGCTAATTCTGTTGGTGCTGCTGGTTCTGTTGGTGCTTCTTGTTCTTTTGGTGCTTCTGGTTCTGTTAGTGCTGCTGGTTCTGTTGGTGCTGCTGGTTCTTTTCTGGGTCTTGTTGGTGTTGTAGGTGTAGTTGGTACCGTTGTCTGTTTTATAGTTTGTTGAGGTTTCGGTTTAGGCTTTGGTTTAGGCTTTGGTTTTGGTTTTGGCTTTGGTGTTTGTTTTGTTGGTGGTGCAATTGGCTTTGCAGGTGTTGATTGTGTTGTAGGTGTCGTTGGTAATGTTGATGTCCTTAGCGTTGTAGGATTTGTTGGTGTTGCTAGCGCTTTTGGAAGAGTTGTTGCTTTTGGTTTCTGTTTTGGTTTTGGTTTAGGCTTTGGCTTTGGTTTCGGTTTTGGCTTTGATTTTGGTGTATGTTTTATTGTTGGGGCTGTTGACGTTGTAGGTGTTGTTGGTGTAGTAGTTGTAGTCAATGTTGTTGGTACTGGTGGTGTCGTTTGCTTATTTGGCATCCTACGCGTTGTTGGTGCTCTTATGGTTTGTTTTGTAGGTGGTTTTTGTGTGGTTTTCGGTTTTGGTTTCGGTTTAGGCTTTGGTATTGGTTTTGGAGGTGGTTTCGGTGGTGTTGATGATTTTGGTCTTCTTGTTGTTTTTGGTGGTGTAGTATGTGTTGTTGGGATTGTCTTTGGTAATGCTGCTGTTGTTGTCATTTTTGTTTTTGGTGGTGGTGTTTGTCTTGGTGTGGGATTTGTGGTGGTTTTCGGCTTTGGTTTTGGCTTCGGTTTAGGTGGTGGTCTTGATTTTGTTGTTGTAGGTATCGTTGTTGGTGGTTTAGTTTTTCTTGTATATGACTTTGGTGTGGTCTTTGGTTTGGGTTGTAGTGTTGGTTTGGGTTTTGTAGCAATAGGTTTGGGTTTTGATGTAGGCACTTGTTGTTCATCCGGCATCCATTCGATCTCGGGTTGAGGCTTAGGCAATAGAGTTGCTGGTTTTGGTCTCGGTTTTGGTTTGACAGTTGGTTTGGGTCTTAATGGACTCGGTTTGGGTTTAGGTGTAGGCACTTGTTGTTCATCCGGCATCCATTCGATCTCGGGTTGCGGCTTAGGCAACAGAGGTGCTGGTTTTGGTCTCGGTTTTGGTTTGACAGTTGGTTTGGGTCTTATTGGACTCGGTTTGGGTTGTGGTGTAGGCACTTGTTGTTCATCCACCATCCATTCGATCTCGGGTTGAGGCTTAGGAAACGGAGGTGCTGGTTTTGGTCTCGGTTTTGGTTTGACAGTTGGTTTGGGTCTTATTGGACTCGGTTTGGGTTTTGGTGTAGGCACTTGTTGTTCATCCGGCATCCATTCGATCTCGGGTTGAGGCTTAGGCAACAGAGTTGCTGGTTTTGGTCTCGGTTTTGGTTTGACAGTTGGTTTGGGTCTTATTGGACTCGGTTTGGGTTTTGGTGTAGGCACTTGTTGTTCATCCACCATCCATTCGATCTCGGGTTGAGGCTTAGGCAACGGAGGTGCTGGTTTTGGTCTCGGTTTTGGTTTGACAGTTGGTTTGGGTCTTATTGGACTCGGTTTGGGTTTTGGTGTAGGCACTTGTTGTTCTTCCGGCATCCATTCGATCTCGGGTTGAGGCTTAGGCAACAGAGGTGCTGGTTTTGGTCTCGGTTTTGGTTTGACAGTTGGTTTGGGTCTTATTGGACTCGGTTTGGGTTTTGGTGTAGGCACTTGTTGTTCATCCACCATCCATTCGATCTCGGGTTGAGGCTTACGCAACGGAGGTGCTGGTTTTGGTCTCGGTTTTGGTTTGACAGTTGGTTTGGGTCTTATTGGACTCGGTTTGGGTTTTGGTGTAGGCACTTGTTGTTCATCCGGCATCCATTCGATCTCGGGTTGAGGCTTAGGCAACAGAGGTGCTGGTTTTGGTCTCGGTTTTGGTTTGACAGTTGGTTTGGGTCTTATTGGACTCGGTTTGGGTTTTGGTGTAGGCACTTGTTGTTCAGCCAGTATCCATCCGGTCTCGGGTCGAGGCACAGGCATCGGAGGCTGGGTTGCTGCTGGCTTTGGTGGCCTGGGTCTTGGTTTTAGTGTTGGTTTGGGTGGACTCGGTGTGGGATTTGCTGTAGGCACGTCTTGTTCAGCCAGTATCCATTCTATTTCAGGTCGGGGCAATGGAGTCGGAATCTGGCGTGGTGGTGGTGTTGACCGGGGAGAAGGCGTTTGAAACTGTTGCCCTGTGGGATTTGGCCAACGCCATGGTGGCCTGATCGGTCTTCGCAGGGGTCTAGGACATGGAGTAGGGCGTTTAAAAGGTACAAATGGCTTTCTTCTGTTTGTGGGAAGAAAATTGTTAAAGAGTTATCTCTCTTTGCAAATTTTAAATAATTAATCGTGTCAACTTAATAATCTAATCTGTGTAACCCTTTACTCAATCTCAAGCAATGTGCTCCTAGATGGGGATATCAATAGCAGAATAGCTAAAGCCATGGGCACTATGGCAAGATTTAAAAAAAACGAGTCTGGATGAACCCGCTGCTTACACGCTCCACTAAGTCACTAGTTTATCGAACATGTGTTCTGAGTACCCTGCTGTACGGCTGTGAGACATGGAGCACATATTCCTGGCAGGAGAGAAAATTGAACACCCTTCACCTCAGGTGTCTCAGACGCATTTAGATATAAGATGGCAGGACAGGGTTTCAAACGCAGAGGTCCTACGAAGAGCAGGGTGTCAAGACATCCGCATTACTCTCAGCAACAGACGTCTCAGCTGGCTAGGTCATATACGCCGAATGCCAGAGGGTCGACTTCCACAGGACATTCTATATGGAACGTTAGCTACGGGACAGAGACCTGCTGGACGTCCAAAACTGAGATTTGCGGATGTCTGCAAAAGAGATATGAAACACCTCCAGATTGACCCAAAACAGATGGGAGATCATGGCGCAGGATAGGCCCACTTGGAGGGCAGGAATCAAAGAAGGTTCCAGGCTTGCGGGAGAGGAGCGCGCCAGGAAAAAGACAGTGGAGTAAAAATGTGGTCCCCTCCGCTACAATCAACTGCAGCAAGTGTGACCGTGCCTGTATGCCTGTATGTCCAGGATTGGCCTCTTTAGCCACATGAAGGCCTGCAAGGGAAATGGATCGTCTCTCGAGACGTAAAGTGCCGACTGTAACCCTTTACTTCTTTATCAATCCAACAATGAGTAAATACATTTCCTCACTTTTATATTAATATCCATCTGCGTATCTTTCTTTCTCTATCTATTCCTCTCTTCATCCATCTTTATCATTCAAAATATTCAATCTGCATCTATCTCAGTGTCTACTATCTTTTTGTCTGTCCTACACTACTATTAATAATACATCAGAAGAGAACGCCGACCGGGAGTTAAATACATCATATCTAGCCTTTAATAAAAACGCTCATATAGTCTTTTCTCTTGTAGCCCATGACAATCAGATTGCAAAGGCTCTTTTTTTCTTATCTAAGAAATGACATTTGTAATTACGAGGACGATTGTGAGCTCTCACGGACAATCCTATTGTAACCCATTCTATCTGGCTAAGGGCTAAGAGGGCCTGATGGCATGACGAACATAAATCAGCCTTGTACATTAAATACCATATAGCCTATACTCGCATCCTGAGTTAAGGATTATTTTTCTAATAAGTTGTCATTGACCCGCGTTTAAATCGCACCCCTAATCGTGAATCGGAAGTTTTGAAAAGTCATATTTGTTTTACTCTTTTTCTTCAGATCGACGCGTTTTTTTCCCCCCGAAATTTGTGGTAAAAAAAAGTGCGACATATACTCGAGTATATACGGTAGATTTAAACCACTGTAAGACACTTCTCTCTCATTGACAACTAGAGAATTGAACAACACTTTGCTCTCTTTCCACAAGACTTCTTTTCAAGAGACTACAACCATTCGGGATTTTGCATGTATGCGACTCTGATCTAGCTATCTGACTGTATCGATTTCCTATTTTCACCCATTGTTTATTGAGTGCTCCTTGCTAAGTCTGAGAGAACATACAGAGTCGTGAAATCCATCTTAATGTACAGACCATCTCTGAGTGTTGATTGATATTTATCATCAACGTATGCCAAAGACAATCGTTGATAGGACTTTGTAGCCAAGACGGTAATTCACATAGATATAGATTCATAGGCCAACAAACTGATTCACTGATTTCACCTCAACTGAATATTTGTTTACTTTATTTCATATGGCTCAAGAAACTCCCCCTCAAAAACAAGTTTAATGGTGGAATGGGGCAATAGACAGTCACTTCAATGCTCGTCACAAGTATTGAACTTGTCAAATACTCTAACATTAAATTCAGATGGAAGAAGAAAAAGTTTCCCGTGTGTGTGTGTAGCTTGGAAAAGAGTGGAAAGCTGTTTGTATCTACTAAAATAAAATATATTATAAAGTTATATTCCACAGACAATGTAAAGGTTCAAGGACATCATATTCCTTGCTAGATAAGCCGGTGATTGGCGAGCATAATTATAGTGTCCCTAAGGGAGAAATGCGCTTTCCAGAGCACGCTTATTACAAGTGGACACCCTAGTGTCACAAGAAAGGAAATTCGATACAACAATCTGCTCAAATTTACCTTCTTTATTTTTTTCGTTTATTATTTCTAGTAAAACCTTTCCTAAATTTTATTTTTGACGACCCTATTATTAAAAAAAAATACTTCCAGTTCTTCAATCAGAAACATTCGTATCTCAAACACCTAGCATATTAGTACTGTATAGCTGATATAAAATTTATGAAGAAAAAAATGTGTCGTTAGCGAATGAAAGAACTGAACGAAATCTAGAAGCATGACTTGTTAAAAGAAACGTACCTATTTGGCACTACACTGCCCTCGCGGCTCTCAATGCTACTGTCTCTGCCTCTGCCCCTGCCTCTGCCCCTGCCTCTGAAGCGACCACCGGAACGTCCGCCGCTGCTGTCACCCTGGAAAGTGAGAGATGATATTAAAGTTTTGAGAAATAGAGAGAGAGAGAGAGATGCTGAGAGTGATGATGAATTAGAAAATTCTTACATTCATAAGATTGTGATTTTTTTTTTATGTAGAGTGAGTTAAACGAGAGATACTATTTTTGTCAAAGAGAGAGAGAGAGAGATAGAAAGAGAAAGAGAGTACGCTAAAAATAATTATAGAAACAGTGTGAAATGAGCAAATCGCTGGACAGATCGAACGTCTTGTCTATACCCTTATCTCTTTGTCACGGTTTCGGACACCTCGGAAATGGGGGAAATATAATGATATATGTTTGGATATTGTCACACTGTAAAATATAGGCAAATACTATTACTTGTACTCTGATAAACTAAAAAAGAAAACTGGGTACACGGCGCTAGCAGTTGAGAAAAGAATGCACGGGTTTTGAGACCGGGGGGAGAGAAATGCGGTCACGGGTCTAAATCAACAGTGTGTAAGGAGTGTGTATAGAAATGTGGTCAGTGACCAGTGTGTATAGAAATGGGGTCAGTGACCAGTGTGTATAGAAATGGGGTCAGTGACCAGTGTGTATAGAAAAGGGTCATTGACCAGTGTGTATATAAATGGGTCAGTGACCTGTGTGTATAGAAATGGGGTCAGTGACCAGTGTGTATAGAAAAGGGTCAGTGACCAGTGTGTATAGAAAAGGGTCAGTGACCAGTGTGTATAGAAATGGGGTCAGTGACCAGTGTGTATAAGATGAAGTTTTTTTTAGAGATATATGATATATAGCAATTCTTGTGTGATGTTTCATGAACTGTTTAATGTTTAAGTGTGATAAAGTAATTCATTTACTGGAACACAGTGTAGAGTGTCAATACTGTTGTCATTGTACTGTTTTATACAGTCTTGTGGTTCACGTGTAAAACGCCTACATGGATAAAAGAGACACGAGTTACATATTAAAAAAAAGTGATCGAGAGAGTTCATGCAGAGCTAATAGGAATAAGTGAGAGCACGAGAGGAAAGTGTAATTTGGGGTTGAGATACTTTATATAAAGTGAGCTAGAGAAATAGAGAGTTTGTGTGTGAGTAGCAGCATTAAACAGAGAGAGAGGAAGAGAGAGAGGGAGAGAGAGGTTGATAGAACATGTGTGAATAAGAGGAAGAGATAAAGAGGTTGATAGAACATTATGTGAATAAGAGGAAGAGATAAAGAGGTTGATAGAACATTGTGTGAATAAGAGGAAGAGAGAAAGAGATTGATAGAACATTGTGTGAATAAGAGGAAGAGAGAAAGCGGTTGATAGAACATGTGTGAATAAGAGGAAGAGAGAAAGAGGTTGATAGAACATTGTGTGAATAAGAGGAAGAGTAAAAGCGGTTGATAGAACATGTGTGAATAAGAGGAAGAGAGAAAGCGGTTGATAGAACATGTGTGAATAAGAGGAAGAGAGAAAGAGGTTGATAGAACATGTGTGAATAAGAGGAAGAGAGAAAGAGGTCGATAGAACATGTGTGAATAAGAGGAAGAGAGAAAGCGGTTGATAGAACATGTGTGAATAAGAGGAAGAGAGAAAGAGGTTGATAGAACATGTGTGAATAAGAGGAAGAGAGAAAGAGGTTGATAGAACATGTGTGAATAAGAGGAAGAGAGAAAGAGGTCGATAGAACATGTGTGAATAAGAGGAAGAGAGAAAGCGGTTGATAGAACATGTGTGAATAAGAGGAAGAGAGAAAGAGGTTGATAGAACATGTGTGAATAAGAGGAAGAGAGAAAGAGGTCGATAGAACATGTGTGAATAAGAGGAAGAGAGAAAGCGGTTGATAGAACATGTGTGAATAAGAGGAAGAGAGAAAGAGGTTGATAGAACATGTGTGAATAAGAGGAAGAGAGAAAGAGTTCGATAGAACATGTGTGAATAAGAGGAAGAGAGAAAGCGGTTGATAGAACATGTGTGAATAAGAGGAAGAGAGAAAGCGGTTGATAGAACATGTGTGAATAAGAGGAAGAGAGAAAGCGGTTGATAGAACATGTGTGAATAAGAGGAAGAGAGAAAGCGGTCGATAGAACATTGTGTGAATAAGAGGAAGAGAGAAAGCGGTTGATAGAACATGTGTGAATAAGAGGAAGAGAGAAAGCGGTTGATAGAACATTGTGTGAATAAGAGGAAGAGAGAAAGCGGTTGATAGAACATGTGTGAATAAGAGGAAGAGAGAAAGCGGTTGATAGAACATGTGTGAATAAGAGGAAGAGAGAAACAGGTTGATAGAACATGTGTGAATAAGAGGAAGAGATTGACAGATAGATTGAATGCGAAATAATAAGAAAGACACACACCGGGCTACTTATGTACTATATATCCATAATATATTTTTTTTCTTCTTCTATTAACCAATCTGCAGAGCTGTTTGCTCTCTTGCAATATATATATATAAAGTCCGTGTTTGTAGGTAAACCCATCCTCATTGGTCAATTTGAAAACACGTGAGTTTTGTGTCACTTACCTATCTATGCCTAGGCCTAGGCCTATATAATGTCTAATAATTTTTCACATTGGACATGTTTCGCTAGATAAGTGGTTAACGTATCGGACTGACATGCGGGCGACCCGGGTTCGATTCTTCAGTGAGTTTATAGGCTACCTTTATTTCTACAATTTTTTCTTCAATTAATATTACTTTTAAAAACAAAAGACATTGTAAATTTAAGGGGAAATTAGGTTTTTGTATTAAATAAAAATACTTGCCTAATTTTTTACCCGATTACAATATTTATTTCAAATTACTTTCCTAAAAGTCTTCAGGAAAAATAATCATTTAATTATTAGATTTATAGCTTTCTTTTTATTGTAGGTTATAAAATTGTTATCTGCACCTTATACTGTCCTTTTTTTTCCACCGAGCAACGCCGGGCAATTTAGTATATATATATATCGTTTGACACGTTATAATAATTACGTGAAAAATTTCTTGTTTTAAAAAAAATACATTTCTAGACTTTTTTTTCTCTTTTTTTCTGAAAATAATATTTGTATACCTTTCTTTACAACTTCTTTAATATTTCTTTACCCATGTTATTGAAACTTTGTTATTTTTATCTAAGGAAGTATTACTACAACTTGTTACGGTCAAATTTTGGTACTACTTGTGTAATTATATTTTATAGGCACAAACACTGAGTTTTTTATTTGAGAATTTTTTAAAGTGCTTTATAAAAAAAAATCTTAAATAAAAAAAGAAATCAGCTGTAAAAAAAATGTTGTGCACTCATTTCTTTACAAAATGTATCTAATTTTGTATTTGTATGTATAATGGCTTAAGAGCCTTTCGACTTTTTACGAACTCCTGTAATATCCAAAATGGTGTCCGTTGCCATGGCAACCAATGCCCTTTTAAATTATTATTTTTTAATTGGTTGCTTTGTATGATATTTACACACTTTTTATGTGTTTAAAGCTTATACGTTTCGGTCGGTTAATTAAAAGAATGGTTAAATAGTATACCCTAGTCCAGCGATGGCGAACCTATGGCACGCGTGCCACAGCTGGCACGCAGAGCCATTTCTGTGGGCACGCGAGCATTTACCAAATATGAAATAGCTTAGTTATGGGTGGCCACACCGCTAGGGATGGAGTTCCTCGATTTAAAACGGCAATTTTGTCAGAACGACGATCGTCGATTTGTTAGAATTTAGAATACGTTTAGCCTATTTCGTTTATTTTCGCCGCTATACTTTTTTATTTTACTTTAAAATAAATCATACTTGATGTGCTTGGATGCAAGCACAGATGTAAATAATCATGCAAGGCTTGCGGTAATTTTGCATTATGCAGTTGGTGACATTATGAGAGAAGAGCTTGTGAAATTATCTTTGCCTGAAAGAACACAAGGGATAGATATACACAATGCTGTTATGGAAGCTTTTTCGGCACAAGATACACAATCAGAAAAAGTTGTTTCAGTTACTAGTGACGGGGCACCTTGCATGGTGGGGGACGCATCTGGTTTCATATAGTTAAAGAAGCAAGACACCCAGTTGTCCAGTTTCACTGTATTATACACCAAGAAGCTCTTAATGCCAGGGATAGCAGCAAGAGATTAGATGATATCCTCAAAGATGTCACAAAAATGGTCAAATTACATCATGTTTCGTGCTCTTAATTGTCGACAGTTTCACGCACTTCTTGGTGAGGTCAAGGCGAAGTATAATACTTTACTCATGTACACTAATGTCAGGTGGCTGAGGAGAGGACGAGTATTGGTAAGCATGCTTGGATGAAATTAGGCTGTTTATGATTTTGTAGGCAGAATTATCCACAGCTCACTGATAAGTTCTGGCTTACCAACCTCAAGTTTTTTGTTTTTTTTACAGATCTTACATCACACTTCAATGAACTACTAAAAAAAAAAAACTGCAAGGTTCAGGATAAACAGCAGAAATGATGTCTTGTGATATCAGAACATTTGAAAATGTACAAAGTGGGCAGCTGAAATATTTTCCAAATTAAACATGCATTAACAGAATTATATAATATTTACCGACAATCCTACAAGGCATCAGGAAATCTACAATGAATTTTATACCATTGTAGCAGATGCAAATGAGAGTTTCAGTAATAGATCTGAACAGTTCTGTAAGATGGAGACAACCCTCTATTTTACTTACTTCCCCTGATAGAGTCGAATTTGAAGAACTTAATCTTTCCTGATTATTGTGGTTATCTTTTGGAATTTAAAGAAAGATCTATCTGGAAGAATACATTATATTATCTGCGTGAAACACTTGAGAAGATAGAGTGTGAAATAATAGCAAAGGACAGCACATTTGGTAGCTCTGATGATGAAATCCTTAAAGTGTGGAATTCTCTGCCAAATAATTTCAAGTCGATGAAATCACTTGGGATTGCACTTCTTACTTAGTTTTTGTCATTTTATCCTTGTGGGCAGCTGTTTTCAACTTTAAATTATATCAAATCGGATAGCAGAAACAGACTGACAGATGATCCGAGTGCTGCATGTCTCGCTCTTAAAGTTACGGAGTAAGAGCCAAGGCTTGACTAATTATCAGCACGCATACAACAGCAAAAAATCACATTTACTATGCAAAATCATGCCAAAGGCATACAGTGAACTGTAAATAGTAATATACTAATAGTTTTTCCATTTACCACAGTTCATGTTTTTTTATATATTAAAACCTGTTTGTATTATTCAAAGATCTGTTAATTTATTATTCTTTTTGGACAAAAGATGTTAATTAGTTCGGACAACTGTATGAGCTGGTTTTTTTTTCTAAAGTAAAACCTCGGTCTTTTGTTTTAATTGCTGTGTTGGCACGTTGAAAAAAAAAAGTTGGTCTTGTATTGCACTTTGGGCACGCGGCCTCAAAAAGGTTCGCCATCACTGCCCTAGTCTTTAAATCTATCTATATTGAAAAAAGAAACACCAAAACACATGGCGTTAATATTGCGTGCAATAAGCTTTCAAAAACACTATTTTTACACATTACCTGTATAGATAGAGCACAAATCAGCAGCACAAACGCTAGAGTTAATTTAGGAGTCATGCTTCCATTTCATGAGATTCGAAATCAAATGTCTCTTTTAAAACGAAAAATGATTGCTTTATATATAAATATATTATTTTTATGATGACGTGTATATATCACATTTAAGTGTATTTTATTATCCTCCCTCAAACGATTTTCGAGCTCTTTCTTTAGTATTATGACTTGTGGGAGAACCAAGAGACTAACTTCTCTCTTTGACAAGTTTATATTCTTCAGAAAAGTCAATTCTCTAAATGCTTTTCTTAACTTTATAAGCAGTACATTGTGTGAAATTAACCCACATAAAGTGAAAGATCTTGTTGAACTATAATCGTGGAGTTTGGGACTATTCTGACAGTTGAATGAAATTTTCACAATATCTAAGCGTAGTTAAACTTGAAGAGTTATGTTTATTAAACAAAACACTACATTCAATTTGGAGCTATACTTCTCAGGTTTTATTTATAAATAAAGAAGACAGTATGTGTGTGTCAAATGTGATTACCATTGGTAAATTCAAAGATACTTGACTCTAATGTCTTATATTTTAATTTCGCTATCGCATTTCATATATCTTATTATGAATGCGTCCTCCCTAGCAGAAAAACTGGGTCACGGTGGACGAGCTGCAGTGCGTTCGGTGGGCGTACCGAAGGTATCTGGGTTCAAATCCTGGTGGAGGCTAGGATTTTCTTCCTGGTCTGGAGGGTGTCCCAGAGTCTATCCTGTTCTGACGGGCACCTGACATTAGTTGGGGTAAAAGTAAAGGCGGCCATGCATAGTGCTGGCCACACAATCACCTGTCATGCCGTGGCCACAGAAACTGGTGAACGCTGCTTTACCGGCCCTATGAATCTATGCCTATTCTGTGGTGACCAGTGCGTAAAAAGGGGGTCAGTGACCAGTGTCTAAAAAGGGGGTCAGTGACCAGTGTCTAAAAAGGGGGTCAGTGACCAGTGTCTAAAAAGGGGGTCAGTGACCAGTGTCTAAAAAGGGGGTCAGTGACCAGTGTCTAAAAAGGGGGTCAGTGACCAGTGTCTAAAAAGGGGGTCAGTGACCAGTGTCTAAAAAGGGGGTCAGTGACCAGTGTCTAAAAAGGGGGTCAGTGACCAGTGTCTAAAAAGGGGGTCAGTGACCAGTGTCTAAAAAGGGGGTCAGTGACCACTGTGTAAAAATGGGGTCAGTGACTGTTGTCATTGTACTGTTTATACAGTCTTGTGATTCACATGTAAAACGCCTACAAAGATAAAAGAGTCAGAATTAAACGCACGGAAACAACAAGCGTTAATCTTTACAAATAGAAACAATGCGAGATAATTTGAACGCATTTATTCAACATTATTTATCAGCTAGAAATTACAAGCGTTTTAGTATTTGTATTTGTAGTTCATTTCATCAAATCTAGAAGTAAAGCTGATATAATATATTTTATAAACATATTTTAAAGTTAAAAATTAAAGCAAACAATTAAATAAACAAGTAACATATAAGGCGATGGTAATTTGTCAATAAGATTATTTAAAATGTTGACAAGTTTATAATTGAAATTAACAATACCAATATTATATCAAAAATGGTTCAAGTGAACTGATCGTGAAATCATGAGAGCTTATAAGTTCAGATTGAGTAAATCTCTGAGTCCTGATACATTTAAAACATCATTTATTATATTTTCAATCTTTTGTAGATTTTAATCCATTTTCATCTGTTATCTTCGCTTGTGGAGTCGACTCTTCCGTGCCTTTCATATATATTGATGTGTTCTAGAAGTAAATTCAGGCTAGCTTGTTGGGCGTTTAGAAGGACTAGTCAGGGTTTTTGGTGAGGGCGAAAAATGTTTAGGTGCGGGTAATTTTGATTTGCTTGTGGGTTAAGGTTTAGGTGCAGGTGGTTTTGGTTTGCTTGTGGGTGGAGGTTTAGGCGCGGCTGGCGGTGGCCTGGGAGCCGCTGGTGGAGCTTTTTGTGGTTTTGTTGTTGGTGTTGTCGGCGTTGTTGGCGTCGTAGATGTTGTAAGTTTTGTTGGTGTTGTCGGCGTTGTTGGCGTTGTAGGTTCTGTTAGTGTTGTCGGCGTTGTTGGCGTTGTAGGTGTTGTAGGTTCTGTTGGTGTTGTCGGCGTTGTTGGCGTTGTAGGTGTTGTAGGTTCAGTGGGTGTTGTCGGCGTTGTTGGCGTTGTAGGTGTTGTAGGTTCTGTTGGTGTTGTCGGCGTTGTTGGCGTTGTAGGTGTTGTAGGTTCTGTTGGTGTTGTCGGCGTTGTTGGCGTTGTAGGTGTTGTAGGTTCTGTTGGTTTTGTCGGCGTTGTTGGCGTTGTGGGTGTTGTAGGTTCTGTTGGTGTTGTCGGCGTTGTTGGCGTTGTAGGTGTTGTAGGTTCTGTTGGTGTTGTCGGCGTTGTTGGCGTTGTAGGTGTTGTAGGTTCAGTGGGTGTTGTCGGCGTTGTTGGCGTTGTAGGTGTTGTAGGTTCGGTTGGTTTTGTCGGCGTTGTTGGCGTTGTAGGTGTTGTAGGTTCAGTAGGTGTTGTCGCCGTTGTTGGCGTTGTAGGTTCTGTTGGTGTTGTCGGCGTTGTTGGCATTGTAGGTGTTGTAGGTTCTGTTGGTGTTGTCAGCGTTGTTGGCGTTGTAGGTCCTAGTGTAGTAGGTTCTGTTGGCGTTGAAGGTGTTGTAGGTTCTGTTGGATTTGTAGGTGTAGTAGGTTCTGTTGGAGTTGTAGGTTCTGTTGGCGTTGTAGGTTTTGTTGGCGTTGTAGGTGTTGTAGGTTTAGTTGCCGTTGTAGGTGTTGTAGGTTTTGTTGTTTTTGTAGGTTTTGTAGGTTTAGTTGGCATTGTAGGAGTTGTAGGTTTTGTTGACGTTGTAGGTGTTGTAGGTTCTGTTGGCGTTGTAGGTGTTGTAGGTTCTGTTGTTGTTGTAGGTTTTGTTGGCGTTGTAGGTTCTATTGACGTTGTAGGTGTTGTAGGTTTAGTTGACGTTGTAGGTGTTGTAGGTTTTGTTGTTTTTGTAGGTTTTGTAGGCTTAGTTGGCGTTGTAGGTTTTGTAGGTTTTGTTGTTTTTGTAGGTTTTGTAGGTTTAGTTGGCGTTGTAGGTTTTGTAGGTTTTGTTGTTTTTGTAGGTTTTGTAGGTTTAGTTGGCGTTGTAGGTTTTGTAGGTTTTGTTGTTTTTGTAGGTTTTGTAGGTTTAGTTGGCGTTGTCGGAGTTGTAGGTTTTGTTGTTTTTGTAGGTTTTGTAGGTTTAGTTGGCGTTGTAGGTTTTGTAGGTTTTGTTGTTTTTGTAGGTTTTGTAGGTTTAGTTGGCGTTGTAGGAGTTGTAGGTTTTGTTGGCGTTGTAGTTTCTGTTGGCGTTGTAGGTGTTGTAAATTCTGTTGGCGTTGTAGGTGTTTTAGATTGTGTTGGCGTTGTAGGTTTTGTTGGAGTTGTAGGTATTGTCGGTTCTGTAGTTTTTGAAAGTTTTGTAGGTGTTGTTGTAGTTTTTGTAGGCGTTGTAGGAGTAGTTTGAAGTGTTGTTTGTTTTGTTGTTGGTTGTGGTTTTGGTTTCGGCTTTGGTTTTGGCTTTGGTTTCGGCTTTGGTTTCGGCTTTGGTTTTGGCTTTGGTTTCGGCTTTGGTTTCGGCTTTGGTTTCGGCTTTGGTTTTGGATTTTGTTTTGTTATTGGTGCAGTAGACGTTGTAGGTGTTGTTGGCGTTGTTGGCGTTGTATGTGTTGTAGGTGTTGTTGGCGTTGTTAGGAGAGTGGTTTGTTGAGTAGTTTGTTTTGGTTTTGGTTTCGGTTTCGGTTTGGGCTTCGGTTTTGGTTTAGGCTTTGGTTTTTTTGTTGTTGTTGTTTGCTTTTTAAGTGTTGTTGTTGGTTTAATTGTTGTCGTTGGTGTAGTTGGCGTTGTAGACGTTGTTGATGTTGTTGATGTTGTTGATGTTGTTAGGAGAGTTATTTGTTTTGTAGTTTGTTTTGGCTTTGGCTTCGGTTTTGTTGTTGTTGTTGTTTGCGTTGTTGCTAGTTTCGGTGTGGTTTTAGGTTTTTGTTTAGGCTTCGGTTTTGGTTTCGGTTTTGGTTTTGGTTTTGGTTTCGTTTTTTTTGGAGTTGTTGTTTGTGTTATTGGCGTTGTTGGAAATACCTTTGGCGTAGTTGATGCGGCTGTTGTTGTTAATGTTGTTATCATTGTTGTTGTTGGATATTGTTTTGGTGTAGGTTTTGGCGTGATTTTAGGTTTCGGTTTTGGTTTAGGCTTTGGCTTTGGTTTTGGTTTTAGTTTTGGCTTTGGTAGTGGTTTTAGTGGTTGTGTTGACTTTGGTGTTATTGGTGTTGTTGTCGGTGTAGTTTTTGTCGTTGATGGTTCTGATGTGGTCTTTGGTGTAGATTTCGGAGTCGATTTTGGTGTCGGTTTCGGTGTCGGTTTTGGTGTCGGTTTCGGTGTCGGTTTTGGTTTCGGTTTCGGTTTCTGTGTCGGTTTGGGTTTCGGTTTCGGTGTTGGTATGGGTTTGGGTGTGGGCAATGTTGGTTCTGGCTGTGGCCGTTGGGTCTCTGGCTGAGGCGAAGGAATCGGGGGCTGAGGTCGTGGTGGTTCAGGCTGGGGAGATGGCTTTGGAGGTCTTTGCCATGGCGGTTTCGGCCAACGCCATGGTGGCTTGATCGGTGGCCGCTGGGGCTTAGAACATGGCGTTCGGCGTTTATAAGGTGCTATGGGCTTTCTTCTGTTTTTAGGAAGAAAATAAAAACATACATGTGTAACTCTTTACTTCTTTATTAATCCAACATTTTGAAAATACATTTCTCTTTTTTTTTTATATTACAGTAACTATATATCTATGTGTCTATATCTCCTTCTTTCTCATTTCCCATTGATAATATTTATCATCTATTCATTCTGCCTCTGTCTGACTTCATTTTACGTCTCGTCTAGTAACTCTCAGTCGAACTGTGTGTCTGTCTCTCAATATTTTCAAGAGTCACACAAAAGTCACATAACTTTACATATTTAACCCTTACAGTCCCGGGCGCGTATATAGCGGAACTGAAGGCAATAGATAGAAGTAGGTCGGTACGGGAAGGTTTAATTTATCTTATCTTATACATTACAGACGCTCCTTCTATAAAGAAGACTTTTGTGTCCAACGCTCATCCTTGGTCCGAGTCTAGTCTTGCATTTTTATTAATGTTTTAAATGATGTTAAGTTACTGGTTTTCCTGGTTTGTTCAGGCAACCCATTCCATGCCCTAATGCCACTCGGGAAGAAAGAGTATTTATATGCATTTGTTCTCGCATAAGATAAGGGACAAGGAAAGTGTTTTTGATCTTCTGATCAAATATTTAAATAGGCATTAAAAACATCCAGACGAAGTTGAATGTAGTTGGACGAACACCCTACTGGCCACATTATCCCTTCATCACAAGTTGAGACATTTGAAAAAACAATAAGCTTATTTTAACTTAATTAAGCTTATACATACACTTTTTTTGCCTTTATTATCTCTATTGAAACCTTTCCAAATTTTTTTTTTCTTTAATGGGTAACATTTTGTCTCATATATCTGGCATATTTGTACTGTATAGCTGATATAAAAGTTATAGGGAAATTGTTAATTTTGGTGATTGGAATAACTGAAATAAACCTAGAAGTATGTTTTGTTAAAAGAAACTTACCTTATTGGCACCCAGCCGCCCTCACGGCTCTCACTGCTACTGTCGCCGCCGCATTCCTGGAAATGAGAGATAATATGAAAAATTGTGAGACATAGAAATAGAGATTGAATGAGAGAGAAAAAGTGAGAGAAAGAGAGAAAAAGTGAGAGAAAGAGAGAAAAAGTGAGAGAAAGAGAGAAAAAGTGAGAGAAAGAGAGAAAAAGTGAGAGAAAGAGAGAAAAAGTGAGAGAAAGAGAGAAAAAGTGAGAGAAAGAGAGAAAAAGTGAGAGAAAGAGAGAAAAAGTGAGAGAAAGAGAGAAAAAGTGAGAGAAAGAGAGAAAAAGTGAGAGAAAGAGAGAAAAAGTGAGAGAAAGAGAGAAAAAGTGAGAGAAAGAGAGAAAAAGTGAGAGAAAGAGAGAAAAAGTGAGAGAAAGAGAGAAAAAGTGAGAGAAAGAGAGAAAAAGTGAGAGAAAGAGAGAAAAAGTGAGAGAAAGAGAGAAAAAGTGAGAGAAAGAGAGAAAAAGTGAGAGAAAGAGAGAAAAAGTGAGAGAAAGAGAGAAAAAGTGAGAGAAAGAGAGAAAAAGTGAGAGAAAGAGAGATACAGAGAGTAATGTTGAATTAGAAAATGCTTTCAATAATAGAATAGTGATTTGTGTACGTAGAGTCAGTTAAAAGAGAGGGTAATGTTTTTTCTTTTGTCAGAGAGAAAGAGATAGAAAGAGAGTAGATATATGCCTACGCCTGGAAAGAGTATGAAGTGTAAAACTGCGCCTACTCTATACGCCTATCTCTTTGTCACCCTTTTTGAAATCCTAGAAATGAGAGGTAAAATGAAAGAGAGAGGGAGTGTGATGGTATATAAAAGTAATAGATCTAGAGATGAGAACATATGTCGACAAAGGGACAGCATGAGAGATAATAAGATTTGGGAAAAACATACTTCGTATGAAATGAGCTAAGTGCAGATGTCGGTGACCTTTTGTTAACAGTGTGCCAAAGTGGAATTTCTAATTCAGTCAGCGTGCCAAGAGCCTGAAGGTCATCCTGCTCTAGAACTCAATGTCTCGTAGAAGATTGGATTTGGATTTTTTTTTTGTGTGGGTCTTATGCCATCGAAAATAACTCTGCGTGCCAAGTGTGGCACGCGTGTTGTAGGTTGCGAATCTCTGAGCTAAAGAATGAGATAGTATGTTTGTGAGTGCCGGTTTTCAAATCTTCACTGAAGGGCTGGACTAAATACCTAAAGTGAAACTCCGTCTTCTGTTTGTAATTCTTGTTTGTGATGTTTAAAAAAATTGTATGTGTAGTTTAATTGTGGACTCTTTCCTCGGTCCTAACGGGGTCTCCGCAATAATATGAAGAAGAAAAAGAACTGCCTGAAAGAGAGAGACAGAGAGAGAGAGAGAGAGAGAGACGTGGAGTGGACAAATGTGAATAATACAAAGAGAGGGAGAGAGAGACGATGGGAAGACATATGTGAATAAGACAAACAGAGGGAGAAAGCGATTGAGTGAGTACGATGGAATGAGAAGATACAGTGGGGCTACTTATATACAATTGTTGTATGAGACACGCTGTGTTGCAGCGAGCTGGGCTAGTATACCAAACGTCCCGGGCTTGAATCCTGGTGAAGGATAGGATTTGTTCCCGCTTGTGGAGGGCGTCTCCGAGTTTACCAATTACAATAGTTGGTCAAAGTAAAAAAACGCTGGGAATTTTACTAACTACGTAATTGCCTCTGAATGCCTCTCCGACGTCCAACTTCTACCGTGGCTTGACTGATTGTTTTTGGCAAGTTATTATGCGCAACACATGATCGAACCATGTCAGTTTGTGCCGTTTGATTGTTGTCATACTGTTTTCTTGAGGGCCTGCAATTGAGAATATTGTGTCCCAGACATACTCATTAGTCATGTATTCTTTGTCGGAGATTTGAAGTATTTTTCTCATGAATTTATTTTCGAATGCCTGCAACTTCTTTTCCGATGCTGATAGCGGCGTCCAGTTTTCACATTCATACATAACAATGGGCTCTGTTTGGAGACTAATGCTTTAGCTGGCCCAGATTCTGTTTAGGCTAGCCATTGTCGCCATGGCTGTTTCAATCCTTGCATTAACATCATTCTAATATGTATATAATTTGTTTACATTTCATATTTAGTCATTAAGCTACAAATTTATTGTCAATATTTCTATATTGTGCTCTAAATTGGGCTTACCTTTGTAGAATTGTTTTTAAAATACGTAACTATTTTTTGCAATTTTAAAGTAAAAATCAAAGTGCCTTTCAGCAGCACCCGTTTCTGTAGCCACGGCATACGAGGGGATGTGTGGCCAGCACAATGCCCAGCCGCCTTTACTTTACCCCAACTGTCAGGTAACCATCAGAGCTGGGGTGGACTCGGAGGCATCCTCAAGTCCCGGGAAAAAAAGTGTAGCCTGAACCAGGATTCGAACCCAGAACCTTCGGATCGCTAGTCGAACGCGTTGCCCACATATACCGTGCCCCATAAAGAGTAGTAAAATAAAATAAAATAAAAAAAACAACTTTATCATTGATTGTGAAAATAAATATCAGTTTTGAAAATGTTATGAATGACTATGTAATTTAACTAAGGATTAACATTGATTTGTTCCTAAATGATAAACAGAAAACAGTTAATTAAATCTATATTTAAATTTAAAAAAACACGGTGTTTATATTGCGTATAAGATTTACAATACAAATATTTTAATTACCTTTACATAGAGAGCGAAAATCAACAGCACAAACGCTAGAGTTACTTTAGGATTCATGTTTCCATCGCTTGATATTCGAAACTAAATGTCTCTCTTGAAATGAAAAAAAAATGATATGCTTTATATATATATATTCTTAATGTGACGTGTATATTTCACTTATTAGTGCACTTTGTTATCCGCCCATGCGTTTATTCGTCCTATTTAGTTTAACTCCTTGCGGGGCAGAACTAAGAGACCAATTGCTCTCAGTGTGACAACTTTGTATTCTTCGAGTTGTCAAATTCGCTAATGATGTTCTTCACAATATAAGTACTAGGCCTACATATTGTTATGTTAAACCAATATCAAAGTGAACGTTCCTAATCGACTGTAATGATGAATTTTAGGGACCATTATGTCGGGTGAATGCTTTTCTTTATCCAATTATTTATGCATACTTGAATTAATTGAACTAGAAAAGATATACAGACTATATGAAACAAAACCATAGATTTAATTTGGAGCTTTACTTCTTAAAATATATATATGTATATATCAAGGACTACTGGTATATATATATATATAGATAGATAGAGAGAATAGACCCATTGGTTCATCTAAAGACGTGACCTTATTGTGTCATATTTTACTTTCGCTATCTCGCATCCAGCAGGTGTTCTCCCTAGCTGAGTGGTTAGCTTATCCAACTGCCTTGCGGGCGCTCTGATAGCTCTATTTTTCATTTTCTTTTCTTTCTAAGTATTTTTTTTATATTATTAGATCTATAACTACCTGTACATTGAAGTTCATGTAAATTGTGTCTGTAGTTTATACAGGCCTATTTAATTCCCCCCCCCCCCCCCCCCCCCCCAGCAACGCCAGGGAATTTAGTTAGTATATATATATAGAAAGAGAGAGACATATTTTCGTCTGCAGTTCAAAATAGCTCGAGGCACAGATGACTCATTTCGTGTTGAAGAGTCAACAATATTGTTTCTCGAAGTCTCAGCCACTTCCTAGTATCCCTATAAGAGCTTAGGCCTACTTTTGCATTTGAAAAATTAATTCGAGTATTTTCTGCACTAATATCAATATATATATATCATCATTGGCTCCATAGTCTCAAGAGACGATTAGATTTGCGCTCCTGTGATTTGGCCAGCCCTGCAAAATTGACTGTGTCTGTGGAGACCTATCCTTTAGAGACAGGCTCTGTCGCATCTCTGGCACTTGAAAGCTGGACCTTTGGAGATTGTTAGGGGCAGCCTACTTTTCTTCGCTGCTCGTTTAGCCTCCGCCATAAGGCGAAGTTTGCCCTCTGCCGCATTTATACCGGTGTGTAAGGTGCCTCTCCAACTATTTCTGTGCTGAGCAAGGTTCGCCCAGTTTCCGACCTCTACATCTATAGCCTTTAGATCACGTTTGCAGACGTCCTTGAACCTGAGTTGGGGGTGGCCAGTAGCTCTCTTGCCTTCCGCGAGCTCAGCATATAGCAGGTCATTTGGGATTCGCCCATCCTCCATCCTGGAAACATGGCATTGGTGCAGTTAGTGTGAAGTTGTGAATTTTCGCTTGGCTACATACTACAAGAAAGCTAGTTATTCTTTAACTAATGAGTTTGAATGTTATTATTGTATATAAGTTAAAGTATACAAATATTCTTCTTTGAAAATTCATCGAGTGGCTTGAGTTTATTATTTCATTATGAACAAGATCCTATACAGACATCACATTATCTGGATATGTAACAATATATCTATCTAACTTTCTCTCTCACTCTCTCTCTCTGTAGACTATATTTTTCCATGGGCAACGCCAGGCAATTTATTATACTATTACAATATTTATTTTAAATTACTTTCCTTAGGCCTAATGTTTTCAGTAAATAATAATTCTATTTTTAAAATTATTCTTTGCGTTCTTTGTAGTTTATGAAATTTTTATCTGTAGCTAATACATGCCATTTTATTTTTGCCCCAGGCAACGCCGGGAAATTTAGCTTGTATAAATAAGCTATATATATATATGTAAGGGGTGGGAGTAGGGAGGAGACAGAAATGAGGGTAAGGAAGGGGAAGTAAAAGGGGGATGGATCGTGGTCTGTGCAACCTTGGCCTAAGCGAACCCAAGGTGACTGTCAAGTCTAAGGCTTTAGCTAAACTAAGCTAAATAAAATAACACTACTACAACTAGCTAACTAAAACATCACGACACAGCACAACACTTAAAAGAAACTGAGATATAGAAACAAAGGCCGAAGTAACGCTATAAAATCTAAAACTTTATTCTGCATAAAAATACTCTTAATCTAAAACTTCAAGAAACTATTACTATTACAAAAAAGACACAATTAGGCCTATCTATTAACAGTCCAACAAAAAAAACTATCTTACATTAAACTAAAAATAGACTCTTACTAAAACTAGAACAAACAATCAAATTTCTGCTGTCTAAGAAAACATATTTTATCAATCAACAAAAAAACCCAACCAGATATACATCGTCTGGCTTAGCAGCCACACCTTAATACTACAAAAAGATGACCACTGGACACTAAGTCCACACAAAGGTAAAAACAGGGAAGCACACAGCTTCATAGAGGGGCACACAGCCTTGCTTAGCACACGAATGCACATAGCCAAAGGCTCTACTAAACTCAGCCCTTATATTCTCACCAAAACTGGCGGGCGGAAATGGACAAAAAACATAGAAAAGAAGAAAACTTAAACCTGAAAACGGCTGCCAACTTAAAAATAGTTGCAAATCCATTACAGGCCCTCACATATAGTAGTGCTATTACTATAGCTATATAGGCTATATATAGTAGTGATGATAAACACAAGTCATGTAGTCCTCTACATTATTTAGTTGCCAACAACACAATTCAAGACAACAGTTCGGGAAACAAATACTAGCAACAGACCACAAATGAAAATTAGATATCTTCAACATGTACTTCACTAGCGTTCGACTTATTCTTAATGGGTTTTTCTAAATATTTGCCGCCGGAATCATGCGACAGTTATCCTTTGGGTGTAACACAGATCGCACAGGAATACCTAGCAATGAAATAGGAGATCTATGGCATCAGCTCTTATGGAACCAAGTATATTTATGAGTGCTAGCACCGCATTCCGTCAGCAGGAGATGGAAATGTGTTGTTTTTTTTATTTGAATGAGGAAGACAATGACCATAGACAGGCCCCACGAGAGGGGGGTACAGCCGGTATGCCGTACCGGGGCCCATGAGAGATTAAGGGGCCCATGAATATTAAAATTTAAAATTAAATTGGCAATTGCGCAAGTATTTTTTAATTGTTGCTATTAAACTAAGAGGAGATGCCCCAAAACCTCCTACAAAATCACGTGGCGCTGGGGGCCCTTAATTTTGGTTTTCCCTGTATGTGTACTTGACCATTTTGTTAAATATGCCAAAATGTCTCTAGTTGTAATAAAGTGCCTAATTATTTTCGATAGCATTTAGGATCTCTTTTTCTTATTATATTTCCCCAGAGACACTGACATCTATAAGACCTTACAGGCTTACAGTTCTCCCTGTTAGCTTAGTATCCCAGGCCTACATTCTTTATATCGCTGCATACTAGTACGGCAGTCAAAGCTTATTAGTCGATCCTTTAATGATTTTCTGTTGAATGTATCAGAATTTTAGACAAATGTAGGCCTACTGAAAATTTAAAACACATTTTTTTAAATCATTTAACAAAATGTATTTTAGGAAGTGTCTTTACAAAAAAAATGTATGTGTCAACTGTATTGCCACAGCAGATCTAACCTTACATTTGACTACACAACATTATGACAACATACTGGTGAATATTTACAACTGACAAGAGTAACTCCAATAGTTAAATCACTAAAACTAGAAACACTAGAGGACAGAAGGACAACGAGTAGTAATAATACATAAGGCATTAAACTCTAATTTAGAAATGGAACACAAAAACAATCTGTTACAATGCTCAAATAAACATAAGAACAAAGACACCTTCTTTATCCCTTATGTGAACTTATACGATAACAAACGCGCACAAGTACTTTTTCATCCCGATTGGCATCCGGGCAAGGAATTTGTTGCCTGAACAAACCAGGAAAACCAGTAACTTATCATTTAAAACACTAATAGAAATGCAGGACTAGACTCAAACCATGGACGTGCGTAGGACGCAATAATTTCAATAATCTTCTTTAAAGAAGGCGCTTATGTAATGAATAAGATAATAGGTACACTGATCAGACATGGTAAACGCCACATACATTATATTATAACCATAAATTATCGGCAGTTTTTTGGTATATCCTACCTACTTACATCCTACATATCAAATTATTTTTATAGGACAATTGTTTTAAGTCCGTAGCAAGACCAAGGCCAAAAGCAAAGGAGATTATTTATACAGAAAATCGTAAGGCGTTTTATATTTAATACAAAATTAACGAGCTTGTGATTATCATCCTTTATATTTGCATTTATAATAAATACAAAATTTTATTACTATACTTTCACATTTATGGTAATTACTATCTAATCATTTGATAGTGAAGATGAGGATCTAACACTTGCAAATGCTATTTATATTGTGATCACAATTCAATTAATGACGATTATAGTTTAGCTGAATAGATACGTAGTAATCATACAATCTGGGTAGTTAACGTAATGTTTAAAAACATACATATACATGCTTTAGTCTTTTAATATTTATATATTTTTTAAATACATTTTTACAGTTTGATCATGTAAAAGTTTGTTAATTGTAAGCCATTTATTTTTTCAAAGAAAAAGAAGGAACATATTAGAAATATTAGCTCAAATAAAACGGGTTAATTATCCACCTTTAATTGAAAAAAAAAAGCTTCCACATTTGATTCAACAGTGATGTCAAAAAAAGTTATGTTTGTAAATGCAACTACTAAAATGTATCGCTATGTCATTCAAAAACAACGGCTTCCACAGTCAGTTTTCCTCATTCAGAACCGCAAAATGTTGTCTTATTATCAATAAAAAAAAAAACACATCTTGGAGGTCTCTCGCGTGTCATTGAAAATCGCTCTGCGTGCAAGTTTGGCACGCGTGCCTTAGGTTGTCGATCCCTGATATTAATAAATGATCTAGATATGTTAGAAAAAAAAAGTGGGGGGGGGGGGCGGCAGAAACGATCTCGTACCGGCATCTTTTTTTTTCTCTCGAGGGCCCTGGCCATAGACTGTTTTGGAAGCAACTGAATCGTTCCGGTCGACTTGATTTCGTGGTGGAATGTCCACAGAAGGGAACAGGCCGCTAATGCCCACTTCCGAACTGGACATTGCCCGACAGAGTGGGTAACACACGAACCATCGGCTTAGAAACAGAAGATGAATACATATTGTGTACATGTACATGTGTAATTTGGGAAAGCTTGTTACATCTAAAGCCTCCAAAGTCCAACCACGCATTCATAATGCCATTACAAAATGGAAGGTTCCACTAAATTTTCCAAAGAATTTACTTTACTTTTTATGTGGCACAGATCTTTGTTTCTTAATCTGTTTTTTAAACAACAATTATAACGAATAAAAACAAATCGATATATTTTGAACGCATTTATTTAACATTTGTTATCAACTACATACAATAAGTTTTAGATCTACTGTTAACAACAATAAAACAAAAATGTATTTTTTTATAAACATTTTTAATTCCTTAGCTACATTCTAGAAGAAAAACTTGTTGAAACACTTTTATAAGATTATTTAAAGCTTCTGATTCAAGCATAGACGTCAATAAAGAAATTAAAGGCAAGATAAGATAAGATAATTATCTTTATTGATAAAAGGACACCAAACATTTATATATAAAAATAGTTGAAATGTTAACACATTAACAATTGATAATAACAAAACCAGATCAAAATTTGCTGAATTTGATTGATCGTGAATTGGCCAAAATCACATTGTTCACGAGGTCCTGAATAAATTAGATGTAAAATCTTTTGTGGAGTTTTAATCACTGTCTTTATTCACGGAGAGTCTTGTCTCTGGCTAATGCTTTTTAACATCATTTGGCAGTTGTGTTTTTAAAATAGATGTTTTTATAAATAAAGCTGCTTGGTTTTCGTTTGGGGTATTCAGTTGGATTTCCAGTTGTGTTTTCTTTTTTTTTGGACGCCTTGACTCTTCATTACCTTTAATATTTGTGTTCACGAGGTGGGTCATGCTACCTTGTTACGGGTTCAGAAGGATGAGGAGAGCTTATTGGTGTAGATGGTGGGGGTTTAGGTTGCCGGCGGAGGTGGCTTGGGTGAAGGCTTGGCTGCAGTTGGTTTTCGTGTGGGTGGTTTAGGTGTGGGTGATGGGGCTTTGCGTGCTGCCGGAGGTTTCGGTGCGGGTGATGAAGGTTTTCGAGTGGGTGGGGGTTTAGGTGCGGGTGGTTTTCGTGTGGGTGGCGGTTTAGGTCTCGGGGACGGCGGAGGTGTTTTGGGTGCGGGCGGTGGTGGTTTTGGAGCCGGTGCTGGGGGTTTTGGTGGCGCATCTGTTGGTTTTGTTGTAGGAGTTGAGGGTGTTGTTATAGCTGTTGTAGCCTTTGAAGTTAATGTAGGCGTTGTTTTAGCAGTTGTAGGCGTCGTAGGCGTTGTGGGCGTAGTAGGCGTAGTAGGTGCTGTAGGTGAAGTGGGAGTTGTAGGCGTAGTAGTAGGCGTCGTAGGCGTTGTTGTAGGTGTTGTAGGCGTTGTAGGTGATGTCGTAGGTGATGTGTGCGTTGTTGTAGGTGTTGTAGGCGATGTAGGTGTTGTGGGCGTTGTTGTAGGGGTTGTGGGCGTCGTTGTAGGTGTTGTAGGCATTGTAGGTGTTGTAGGCGTTGTTGTAGTTGTTGAATGCGTTTGAGGCGTTGTATGTGTTGTAAGAGTTGTAAGTGTTGTGGCCGTTGTTGTAGGTTTTAAATGCGTTGTAGGCAAAGTCGAAGGTGTTGTAGGCGTTGTAGGTGTTGTAGGCGTTGTAGGTGTTGTAGGCGTTGTTGTAGGTGTTGTAGCTTTTGTAGGCGTTGTAGGTGTTGTTGGTGTTGTTGTAGGTGTTGTGTGTGTTGTTGTAGGTGTTGTAGGTGTTGTGGGTGTTGTAGCTGTTGTGGGTAATATAGGTGTTGTAGGCAATGTAGTTGTTGTAGGCGTTGTAGGCGTTGTTGTAGGTGTTGTAGGTGTTGTAGCTGTTGTGGGTAATATAGGTGTTGTAGGCAATGTAGTTGTTGTGGGTGTTGTTGTAAGTGTTGTGGGTAATGTTGTAGGTGTTGTAGGTGTTGTAGGTGTTGTAGGCGATGTCGTAGGTGTTGTAGGGGTTGTAGGCGTTGTTGTAGGTGTTGTAGGCGTTATTGAAGGTGTTGTAGAAGTTGTTAATGTTGTAGGTAATGTAGACGTTGTTGTAGGTGTTGTATGTAATGTAGGAGTTGTAGGTGTTGTCACCGTTGTTGTAGGTGTTGTAGGTGTTGTGGGCATTGTTGTAGGTGTAGGTTTTGTAGGTGTTGTAGGTGTTGTATTTTGTGTAGAAGTTGTAGGTATTGTGGGCGTTGTTATAGGTTTCGTAGGCGTCGTAGGCGTTGTGGGCGTTGTTGTAGGTGTTGTAGGCGTTGTTGGTGTTGTGGGCGTTGTTGTAGGTGTTATGAGTGTTGTTGTAGGTGTTGTAGGTTTTGTGGGCGTTGTTGTTGGTGTTGTAGGTTTTGCAGGCGTTGTAGGCGATGTCGTGGGTTTTGTGGGCGTTGTTGTAGATGTTGTAGGTTTTGTAGGCGTTGTAGGTGTTGTGTGCGATGTGGTAGGGGTTGTGGGCGTCGTTGTAGGGGTTGTAGGCGTTGTAGGTGTTGTGGGCGTTGTTGTAGGTTTTGCAGGCTTTGTAGGCGATGTCGTAGGTTTTGTGGGCGTTGTTGTAGGTGCTGTAAGTTTTGTAGGCGTTGTTTTTGGTGTTGTAGGTTTTGTAGACGTTGTAGGCGATGTCGTAGGTTTTGTAGGCGTTGTAGGTGTTGTGGGTGTTGTTGTAGGTGTTGTGTGTGTTGTTGTAGGTGTTGTAGGTGTTGTGGGTGTTGTTGTAGGTGTTGTAGGTGTTGTGAGTGTTGTTGTAGGTGCTGTAGGCGTTGTAGGCGTTGTAGGCGTTGTTGTAGGTGTTGTAGGTGTTGTAGCTGTTGTGGGTAATATAGGTGTTGTAGGCAATGTAGTTGTTGTGGGTGTTGTTGTAAGTGTTGTGGGTAATGTTGTAGGTGTTGTAGATGTTGTGGGAGTTGTTGTGGGTGTTGTAGGTGTTGTGGGTGTTGTTTTAGGTGTTGTAGGTGTTGTAGGCGATGTCGTAGGTGTTGTAGGGGTTGTAGGCGTTGTTGTAGGTGTTGTATGCGTTATTGAAGGTGTTGTAGAAGTTGTTAATGTTGTAGGTAATGTAGACGTTGTTGTTGGTGTTGTATGTAATGTAGGAGTTGTAGGTGTTGTCGCCGTTGTTGTAGGTGTTGTAGGTGTTGTGGGCATTGTTGTAGGTGTACGTTTCGGAGGTGTTGTAGGTGTTGTGGGCGTTTTTGTAGGTGTTGTTGGTTTTGTAGGGTTTGTAGGTGTTGTAGGCAATGTCGTAGGTTTTATGAGCGTTGTTGTAGGTGTTGTAACTTGTGTAGAAGTTGTAGGTATTGTGGGCGTTGTTATAGTTTTCGTAGGCGTCGTAGGCGTCGTAGGCGTTGTGGGCGTTGTTGTAGGTGTTGTAGGCGTTGTTGGTGTTGTGGGCGTTGTTGTAAGTTTTGAATGCATTGTAGGCGATGTCGTAGGTGAGGTAGGCATTGTAGGTGTTGAAGGCGTGATTGTAGGTGTTGTAGGTGTTGTGGGTGTTGTTGTAGGATTTATATGTGTTGTAGGTGTTGTTGTTGCTGTTGTTGTAAGCGTTGTGGGTGTTTTAGGTCTTGTAGGCGTTGTGGGTGTTGTGGGTGTTGTTGTGGGCGTTGTAGGTGTTGTAGGCGTTCTTGGTGTTGTTGTAGGTGTTGTAGGCGTTGTGTGAATAGAAGGTGTTGTAGAGGTTGTGGGCGTCATTGTAGGGGTTGTAGGTGTTGTAGGTTTTGTGGGCGTTGTTTTTGGTGTTGTAGGTTTTGTAGGCGTTGTAGGCGAGGTCGTAGGTGTTGTAGGCATTGTAGGTGTTCTGGGCGTAGTTGTAGGGGTTGTGGGCGTAGTTGTAGGAGTTGTAGGCGTTGTAGGTGTTGTGGGCGTTGTAGTAGGTGTTGCAGGCGTTGTAGGCGATGTCCTAGGTGTTGTGGGCGTTGTTGTTGGTGTTGTAGGTTTTGTAGGCGATGTAGGTATTGTAGGCGTTGTTATTGGTTTTGTAGGCGTCGTAGGCGTTATAGGCGTTGTTGTAGGTGTTGTAGGCGTTGAAGGTGTTATGGACGTTGTTGTAGGTGTTGTGGGCGTTGTTGTAGATATTGTGGGCGTTGTTGTAGGTGTTGTAGGCTTTGTGGGCGTTGTAGGTGTTTTGGGCGTTGTTGTAGGGGTTGTAGGCGTCGTAGGGGTTGTAGGCGTTGTAGGTGTTGTGGGCGTTGTTGTAGTTGTTGTAGGCGTTGTAGGTAATGTCGTAGGTGTTGTTATCGTTCTTTTTGGTGTTGTAGGGGTTGTAGGCGTTGTTGTAGTTGGTGTAGAATTTGTAGGCGTTGTAAGCGATATCGTAGGTGTTGTAGGCGTTGTAGGTGTAGTGGGCGCTGTTGTAGGGGTTGTGGGCGTCGTTTTAGGGGTTGTAGGCGTTGTGGGCGTTGTTGCAGGCGTTGTAGGTTTGGTAGTCGTTGTACTTAATGTCGTAGGTGTTGTAGGCGTTGTAGGTGTTGTGGGCGTCGTTGTAAAGGTTATAGGCATTGTAGGTGTTGTTAGTGTTATTTTATCTGTTGTTTTAGCTGATGTAGGCGTCGTAGGCGTCGTACGCGTTGTGGGCGTAGTAGCTGTTGTAGTTGATGTGGGTGTGTTAGGCGTAGTAGTAGGCGTCGTAGGAGTTGTTATAGGTGTTGTAGACGTTGTTGGCATTGTTGTAGGTGTTGAAGGCGTAGTAGGAGTTGTATGTGTTGTAGGAGTTGTGGGTGTTGTGGCCGTTGTTGTAGGTTTTGAATGCATTGTAGGCGATGTCGTAGGTGAGGTAGGCGTTGTAGGTGTTCTAAGCGTGGTTTTAGGTGTTGTAGGTGTTGTGAGAGATGTTGTAGGATTTGTATGTGTTGTAGGAGTTGTTGTAGGTGTTTTATGGGTTGTAGGTGTTGTTGTTGTTGTTGTAGGCGTTGTGGGTGTTATTGGTCTGGTAGGCGTTGTAGGTGTTAAGGGTGTTGTAGGTGTTGTAGGTGCTGTGGGTGTTGTTGTGGGCGTTGTAGGTGTTGTAGGCGTTCTTGGTGTTGTTAAAGGTGTTGTAGGCGTTGTGGGTGTTGTAGGTGTTGTAGGTGTTGTGGGTGTTGTTGTAAGTGTTGTATGCGTTGTGGTTTTTGTAGGTGTTGTAGGCGTTGTAGGTTTTGTGGATTTTCTTGTAGGTGTTGTGAGTGTTATTGTAGGTGTTGTAAGCATTCTTGGTGTTGTAGGTGTTGTAGGCGTTGTAGGTGTTGTGGGTGTTGTTGTAGGTGTTGTGGGTGCTGTTGTAGGTTTTGTAAGCGTTGTTTTATGTGTTGTAGGTTTTGTGGGCGTTGTTGTAGGTGTTGTAGGTGCTGTGGCCGTTGTTGTATGTTTTAATTGTTTTGTAGGTTTAGTAGGTGTTGTGGGTGTTGTTGTAAGTTTTGTATGCGTTGTGGTTTTTGTAGGTGTTGTAGGCGTTGTAGGTTTTGTGGATTTTCTTGTAGGTGTTGTGGGTGTTATTGTAGGTGTTGTAAGCATTCTTGGTGTTGTAGGTGTTGTAGGCATTGTAGGTGTTATGGGTGTTGTTGTAGGTGTTGTGGGTGCTGTTGTAGGTTTTGTAAGCGTTGTTTTATGTGTTGTAGGTGTTGTGGGCGTTGTTGTAGGTGTTGTAGGTGCTGTGGCCGTTGTTGTATGTTTTAATTGTTTTGTAGGTTTAGTAGGTGTTGTGGGCGTTGTCGTATGTGTTGTGGGCATTGTATCTGTTGAAAGCGTTTCAATTCTTGGAGGTGTTGTAGGCGTTGTAAGTTTTGTAGGCTTTGTAGGCGTTGTAATTGTTGTAATTGTTTTACTTGTTGTAGGTGTTGTAGTTGTTGCAAGGATTGTAGGTGTTGTAGGCGATGTATTTGTTAAAGGCGTTGTAGGTGTTGCAGGCGTTGTAATTGTTGAAGGTGTTGTAGGGGTTGTAGGTGTTGTTTGCGTTTTAATTGTTGTAGGCGTTATAGGTGTTGTAGGCGTTGTAATTGTTATATGCGTTGTATGTATTGTAGGCGTTGTAATTGTTGTAGGCGTTGTAGTTGTTGTGGGTGTTGTAATTGTTATAGGCTTTGTAGGTGTTGAAGTTAGTATTGTATTCGTTGTAAGTGTTGTATGCATTGTATGTTTTGTAAGCGTTTCAATTGTTGTCGATGTAGTAGGCGTTGTAGGTATATTAGGTGTTGTAGAGATTGTATATGTTGTAGGCGTTGTTGACGTTGTAATTGTTGTAGGCGTTGTAAGTGTTGTAGGCGTTTTATGCGTTGTAATTGTTGAAGGTGTTGTATTTGTTAATGGCGTTGTAGGTGTTAAAGTAGGCGTTGTTGGCGTTGTAATTGTTGTAGGCGTTGTAAGTGTTATAGACGTTGTAAGTGTTGTAGGTGATTCAATTGTTGTATGCTTTATATGTGATGTTGGCGCTGTAGGCGTTGTTTGGGTTGTAGAGGTTGTAATTGTTGTGGGCATTGTAGGTGTTGCAGGCTTTGTTGGCGTTGTAGGGGTTGTAGGCGTTGTAAGTGTTGTAGGCGTTTTATGCGTTGTAATTGTTGAAGGTGTTGTATTTGTTGTTGGCGTTGTAGGTGTTGAAGACGTCGTAGGTGTTGTAGGCATTGTATGTGTTGTAAGCGTTTCAATTGTTGTAGGTGTTGTAGGCGTTGTAAGGGATGTAGGTGTTGTAGGCGTTGTAATTGTTGTAATTGTTGTAATTGTTGTAGGTGTTGTAGTTGTTGTAATGGTTGTAGGTGTTGTAGGCGTTGAAATTTTTGTAGGCGTTGCAGTCGTTGTAATTGTTGTAGGTGTTGTAGACGTTGTAGGTGTTGTGGGCATTGTAATTGTTGTAGGCGTTGTATGTTTTGAAGGCGTTTTATGCGTTGTAATTTTTGAAGGTGTTGTAGTTGTTGAAGCAGGCGTTGTGGGCGTTGTAATTGTTGTAGGCGTTGAAAGTGTAGTAGGTGTTGTAGGTGTTATTGGCGTTTCAATTGTTGTATGCTTTGTAGGTGTTGTTGGCGCTGTAGGCGTTGTAGGGATTGTAGAGGTTGTAATTGTTGTGGGCATTTTAGGTGTTGCAGGCTTTGTAGGCGTTGTAGGAATTGTAGGCGTTGCAGGTGGTGTAGGCGGTTTAATTGTTGTGTCCATTGTAAGTGTGGTTGGCCCTGTAGGTGTTGTAGGCATTGTAGGCACTGTTGCCTTTGTAGGCGTTGTATGGGTTGTAATTGTTGTAGGCGTTTTAGGTGTTGTAGGCGTTGTAAGCGTTGTAGATTTTGTAGGCGTTGTAGGTGATGTTGGCGTTACTGGTGTTGTAGGCGTTGTAATTGTTGTAGGCGTTACAGGTGTAGTAGGCATTGCAATTGTTGTAGGCGTTGTAGGCGTTGTAGGCGTTGTAATTGTTGTAGGCATTGTATGTGTTGTAAGCGTTGTAGGTGTTCTGGGCGTTGTAATGTTTGTAGGTGTTTTAGGCGTTGTTGTAGGCGTTGTATGTAATGTGGGAGTTGCAGGTGTTGTCGCCGTTCTTGTAGGTTTTGAAGGCGTTGTAGGCGATGTCGTAGGTGTTGTAGGCGTCGTTGAAGTGGTTGTGGGGGTTGTGGGCGATTTAGGCGATGTCGTTAATGTTTGAGGCGTTGTAGGTGTTGGGGGCGTTGTTATAGGTGTAGAAGGTGTTGAACGTGTTGTGGGCGTTTCAATTGTTGTATGCTTTGCAGGTGTTGTTGGCGCTGTAGGCGTTGTAGACGTTGTAGAGATTGTAGGGGTTGTAATTGTTGTGGGCATTGTAGTTGTTGTAGGCGTTGTAGGCGTTATAGGTGTTGTAGGCGTTGTAGTTTGTGTAGGCGTTTCAATTGTTGTATTCGTTGTAGGTGTTGTTGGAGCTGTAGGCGTTGTAGTCGTTGTAGGAGTTGTAATTATTGTAGGCATTGTAGGCATTGTAGACATTGTAGGCGAAGTATGGGTTGTAATTGTTGTAGGCGTTGCAGGAGTTGTAGGCGTTGTAGGTGGTATAGGCGTTTCAATTGTTGTATCCGTTGTAGGTGTTGTTGGCGTTGTAGGCATTGTAGGCGTTGTAGGTGTTGTAAGCGTTGTAGGTGTTGTAGGCGTTACAGGTGTTGAAGGCGTTGTAATTGTTGTAGGTGTTGTAAGCCTTGTAAGTTTTGTAGGCGTTGTAGGTTTTGTAGGCGTTGTAATTTGTGTAGTCATTATATGTGTTTTAAGCGTTTCATATGTTGTAGGTGTTGTAGGTGTTGTGGGTTTATTATGTGTTGTAGACATTGTAATTGTTGTAGGCGTTGTGGGTGTTGTAATTGTTGTAGGCATTGTAAGTGTTGTAAGCGTTTTTATTGTTGTAGGCGTTGTAAGTGTTATAGGCGTTGTAAGTGTTGTAATTGTTGTAGGTGTTGTAGTTGTTGTAAGCGTTGTAGGTTTTGTAGACGTTGTAGATGTTGAAATAGGTGTTGTAGGTGTTCCAGTAGGTGTTGTATTTTTTGTGGGTGTTGTAGGCATTGTATGTGTTGTAAGCGTTTCAATTGTTGTAGGTGTTGTAGGCGTTGTAAGGGATGTAGGTTTTGTAGGCGTTGCAGGTGTTGTAAGCTTTGTAGGCGTTGTAATTGTTGTAATTGTTGTAGGTGTTGTAGTTTTTGTAGGCGTTGTAGGTTTTGTAGTCGTTGTAATTGTTGTAGGTGTTGTAGACGTTTTATTTGTTGTGGGCATTGTAATTGTTGTAGACGTTGTAATTGTTGTAGGCGTTATAGGCGTTGTAGTCGTTGTATTTGATGTAGGTGTTGTAGACGTTGTAGGTGTTGGGGGCATTGTAATTGTTGTAGGCGTTGTAGGTGTTGAAATATATGTTGTAGGTGTTGTAGGCGTTGTAATTGTTGTAGGCGTTGTAGGTGTTAAAGTAGGTGTTGTAGGCGTTGTAGGTATTGTAAGCTTTGTAGGCGTTGTAATTGTTGTAATTGTTGTAGGTGTTGTAGTTGTTGTAGGGGTTGTAGGTGTTGTAGGCGTTGTAATATTTGTAGGCGTTGTAGGCGTTGTAGTCGTTGTAATTGTTGTAGGTGTTGTGAGCGTTGTAATTATTGTAGGCGTTGTAGGTGTTGAAATAGGTGTTGTAGGTGTTGTAGGCGTTGTAGGTGTTGAAGTAGGTGTTGTAGGCGTTGTAGATGTTAAAGTAGGTGTTGTAGTCTTTGTAGGTGTTGTAGGCGTCGTAGGTGTTGTAGGCGTTGTACGTGTTGCGGGGATTGTAATTGTTGTAGGCGTTTTAATTGTTGTAGGCGTTATAGGCGTTGTAGTCGGTGTAATTGATGTAGGTGTTGTAGTCGTTGTAGGTGTTGTGGGCATTGTAATTGTTGTAGGCGTTGTAGGTATTGTGGGCGTTGTAATTGTTGTAGGTGTTGTAGGTGTTGAAATAGTTGTTGTAGGTGTTGTAGGCGTTGTAGTTGTTGTGGGTGTTGTAATTGTTGTAGGCGTTATAGGTGTTGTAGGCGTTGTAGGTGTTGTAGGCGTTGTAGGTGTTGCAAGCTTTGTAGACGTTGTAATTGTTGTAATTGTTTTAGGTGTTGTAGTTGTTGTAATTGTTGTAGGTGTTGTAGTTGTTGTAGGGGTTGTAGGTGTTGTAGGCGTTGTAATTGTTCTAGGCGTTGTAGGCGTTGTAGTCGTTGTAATTGCTGTAGGTGTTGTGGGCATTGTAATTGTTGTGGGCGTTGTAGGTGTTGAAATAGGTGTTGTAGGTGTTGTAGGCGTTGTAGTTGTTGTGGGCTTTGTATTTGTTGTAGGCGTTGTAGGTGTTGAAGTAGGTGTTGTAGGCGTTGTAGGTGTTGTAAATGTTGTAGGCGTTGTAGGCGTTGTAATTATTGTAGGCGTTGTAGACGTTGACGTAGGTTTTGTAGGTGTTGTTTTAGGTTTTGTAGGCGTTGTTTTAGGTTTTGTAGGTGTTGTTGGCTTTGTAGGTGTCGTACTTGTTGTTATAGGCGTTGTAGGTGTTGTTGTCGTTGTTGTAGGTGTTGCAGGATTTTTAGCCGTTTTTGATTTTGTTGGAGCTGTTGTAGTTGTTTTAGGCGTTGTATGTGTTTTTTGCGTTGTAGGTGTTATAGGTTTTGTTGGTTTTGCAGTTTTTGTAGTATGGGATGTTAGTGTTCTTTGCTTTTTAGGTGTTGCTGCAGTTGTTGGGATTGTTGATTGTTTTGTAGTTTGTTTTGGTTTGGGCTTTGGTTTTTTATTAGGCCTTGGTATTGGTTTTGATTTTGGTTTAGTTGTCGCTATAGTTGCCGTTGTAGGTTTTTTTGGCGTGGTTTGTGTTTTTAGTGTTTTGTGAGTTGTATGTGTAGTCGCTGTTGTTTGTGTTTTTGGAGTTGTCTGTATTGTCCGTGTTGCTGGCGTTGTTGGTGATTTTGGAGTTGTGGGGATCGGTTTTGGTTTCGGATTTGGTTTCGGTATTGGTATTGGTTTTGGCTTTGGTTTATATGTTTTTGTTGTAATTGGCGTTGTAGATTTTGTTGTTTTTATTGGTGTTGAGGTAGTTGTTGCTGTTTTTGTTGTAGATGGAGTTGTTTTCAGCGTTGTTTGTTTTGTAGTTAGTATTGGTTTCGGTATTTGTTTTGGTTTCGGTTTCGGTTTCGGTCTCGGTTTTGGTTTTGGTTTCGGTTTAGGCTTTGGCTTTGGTTTTGCTTTTTGTGTTACTTTTTTTGTTGGCGTTGTAGTAGTTGTAGGTTTCGTTTGTGTTGAAGGTGTCGTAGGTGTTGTTGATGTTGTCATCGTAGTTGTTGGTTTTGTTTGTTTTTGTGTTGGTTTTGGCTTAGGTTTTGGTTTCGGTTTTGGTTTTGGCTTAGTATTCGGTTTTGGTTTTGGTTTAGTATTTGGTTTTGGTTTAGGATTCGGTTTTGGTTTTGGTTTAGGATTCGGTTTTGGTTTTGATTTAGTAGGTGGTGTTGGAGTTGGTGATACTATCTGTTTTTTTGTTGTTGTTTGAGTTGTTTTTGTTGTTGTAATTGTTGTTGGTGTTGTTATTTTTGGTGTGGGTTTTGGTGTGGATTTTGGTGAAGATCTTAGTGTGGGTTTTGGTGTGGGTTTTAGTACAGGTTTTGGTTTAAGTTTCGGTTTTGGTTTCGGCTTTGGTTTTGGTTTAGTAGGTTTTATTAAAGGTGGTGATGTTTTCTGTTTTTTTGGTGTTGTTGGAGTTGTTTTTGGCGTTGTAGTTGTTGTTGATGTTGTTATTTTTGGTGTGGGTTTTGGTGTGGGTTTGGGTGTAGGTCTTATTGTGGTTTTTGGTGTAGGTTTTGGTAAAGGTTTTGGCTTTGGTTTTGGCTTTGGTTTTGGCTTCGGTATTGGTGGTGGTTTTTTCGGTGGTTTTGATTTTGGTGTCGTCAAAGTTGTGGTTGGTGTTGTTGGTGTCGTTGTTAGTTTTGGTGTGGGCTTTGGTGTGGTTATTGGTGTGGGTTTTGGTGTAGGTTTTGGTAAATGTTTTGGCTTTGGTTTTGGCTTTGGTTTTGGCTTTGGTTTTGGCTTTGGTTTTGGCTTCGGTTTTGGCTTCGGAGTTGGTGGTGGCTTTTCCGGTGGTTTTGATTTTGGTGTCGTCAAAGTTGTGGTTGGTGTTGTTGGTGTCGTTGTTAGTTTTGGTGTGGGCTTTGGTGTGGGTTTTGGTGTGGGTTTTTGTGTGGGTTTTGGTGTCGGTTTTGGTTTTGGTTTTGGCATTGGTTTAGGTTTTGGTTTTGGTTTCGGTTTCAGTGTTAGTTTCGGTTTCGGTGTTGGTTTCGGTTTCGGTGTGCGTTTGGGTGGACTCTGTGTGGGTTTCTGTGTAGGCCATGTTGGTTCTGGCTGTGGCCATGGTGTCGCTGGCTGGGGCAGTGGAATCGGAGGCCGAGGTCGTGGTGGTTCAGGTCGGGTAGGAGGCTTTGGAGGCCGTTGCCATGGCGGTTTCGGCCAACGCCATGGTGGCTTGATCGGTCGCCACTGGGGTTTAGGACATGGCGTAGAGCGTCTATAAGGTAGAAACGGCCATCTTCTATTTGCGGGAATAAAATATAAAAAAAAGTTATCTATCTATATTTACAAATTTTTAATAATTAATTGTGTTAAGTAAGTAATCTAATCTGTGTAACCCTTTACTTCTTTATCAATCCAACATTCAGAACATGCATTTCTCTATTTTTATATTAATCTCCATTTAATAATAATAAATATTAATAGTAATATTTGTACAGCGTTGCCAACAAACATAATGTAGGCTTAGAACGCATTTAACATACAACTAAGCAAACGGAAATAGTCTATAGACTAAGAAATCTAAAACTAAATGATGATTTAAAACTTTACAAACATAGAAAAAATCAAATAAATGAAGCAAAAAAAAAACGACTTAACATATTGGTAAGACAGTAAAGCATTATATATAAGGTAAATATTAAAATAATTAATTTTAAGTTCTTTTTGAAAGTATCAATCCCCATTTGCGTAACTATCTGTATTTGTGACTCTATTTCTCCATATTTATCGTGTATTTATTCTGCATCAACTACATTCTAAGTCTCGTCTATCGAATCTCCGTCAAACTGTTTTATCTGTTTCTGAACACTATCAATAGATCACATAGCTTTATACATTTATCTTCTGATCAGACATTTCAATAGGTGTAAAGCAATATTCAGAAGTAGTGTTATGATGTGAATAGCTTATTTGCACCAAAATATTTAGTCCACGAATAATTAATTTATTTAGCCATTTCAATAATCCTGCTTTTATTTTTAACCAGAGCCGGCTCGCCCATATAGGCAACCTAGGCGGCCGCCTAGGACACACAATTTTGGGGGTGGGGGCGCATAATTGAGATTTTTTTTTTAAATGTGGGGATTTAAAAATATTAATTAAATTGAAGTTTAGTACTTCTGCGCTCTGATATCATAGGCAGAAGAATTACAAGGTAATGAAAGGCGAAGGGTATTTTATTTAAGTTGTTTACATTAAGTTATTTAAGTATGCCCTAACACCAGGAAAGTCCCCAAATACCGAACACTTAAGGAAATCTGCCTTTTTATAAAAAAACAACAGAAGATAGATCGTTTTTTAACGGGAATTTTAATAAAGTAAATAATCAGCAACATTCATACCACTTTTTGAGGAAAAAAAATCAACATAAAATAAAGTTATCTTAATTGTAAAAAATGAAAATTATGTTCGGTATTACAAGACGTGTTACCTAAATCCGAACAAAGAGGTTCAAATTCCAAACAACCAGAACCAATGTTACTTTGACTGACAAACATCGCAAAAGTACTCTCTTTGGCTTTCTGTTATTCCAGCACAATCCACATGTACCCAATTTGAGCACATCATGCATTGAATCATGTCCTCACAGGTGCATTCTTGGCACAAAAAACAGAACCAGTTAGCTTCCTGCTGACGATTTACGTTTTTAGCCCTCTTCTTTTCAGCTTTCTGTTTCTCTCTGATCTCTGTGTTTGGCTTTGTTTTCTTTGTTGTTTTTTGTTTTGCCTGCGACACTATAAGTTTACGTTTGTAGGGACTTGACGTGATAATTTCAGCTTCTGTTTTTCGGGCTTTTCGTGTCGCCGCTATTTTTTGTTGTGAAGCACTGGGAGACGGAGAAATCAGCGACACTGAGACTGCGAACCCAAGGACGCAGTCATAGTGTCCTGCATTGTCCCCATGAGGTGAGTAAAGGACTGACACTGGTTGAGCCAATGGAAATGAGTCATCCTTGTATTTGACAATGTTTACAAACTTTGCATTGATGATGTGGATGGGCTGCTGCAACACCTCACTTGTAGCAGAAATTTCCATCCCTTCCACTGGAAAAGTTGGATTAGCTATGTGAAGAATCCTTTCTTCTAGGGAGGAAAATGCGACAGATGATTGCATGTCACTGTTTACTGCAGCTGACACTGGGCGGAAGCCTTCAATGTTGTTGAGCATGTGACTGATCATCTTTCCTCTAAGAGCATCAGCTTGGATCTGTTATTGTATTCTCGTTTGACACTCTACGGCTAACCCATTGCCATCCCTTTGGGCACTCTGGAGAGCTACATTGTTGCCGATAACAATGGATCTAAAAAAAGCAGCGTCCATCGGGATTAGTTTGGATCACTGTTTTGTTTGGAAGTGCCAAAATGAGGCCCATGTCTTGCTCAGAGCATGGACTAGGTGGCTCAGGAGGTGAGTTTGCTGGTTGTCCAGTTCCCTCAGAGCAGGGTCCTGTTGGTTCAGAAGGGGGTCCTGCTGGTTCAGATGGGAATCCTGCTGGCTCAGACGAGGGTCTTGATGGTTCAGAGGGGGGTCTTGGTGGTTCAGGGTCTGGTCTTGCTGGCTCAGAAGAGGGTCTTGCTTGATGGAAAGGTGACTCTTGGACTGTAGGCCTAAAGGGTATGTGGAATGAATTTGCGGGACTGGAGCTTTGGCCAACCGGAATGTTAAAGGCATCAAAATCTTCCATCGAAGGGAAAATGTCCACCTCGCTAAACACATGCCGGTTGCAGGGCCATATGCCTGTTTTTTCAAAGCCATTGGTGGCTGTTGCTGTCGAGGCTGCACGAACGTAGGCTTTGTATAAGAGACCAGCAATTTGGAAAGCAGTTATTTTTCTCCCCGGATTTGTTCGCAGCCAAGTTTCCTGCTCCTGGATGTAGAAGCTCTGCAATGGTTTGAAGAAGGAGACGTCTAGAGGCTGGAGCCTATGAGTTGAATGAGGAGGTAGTGACAGCATCACTAACCCGTTTTCTCTGGCATAGTCTATGGCTGCAAGAGACCTTGTATGAGATGCGTGTCCATCCATGATAAGGAGAACGGTCTGTGAGGTGACGGCTTCACATGAGTGGTGAAATGACGTATCCAAGCCAGGAACATGTCTTTATCCATCCAGCCAGATTCATTGTTTGTGACAAGGCTCCCAGTAGGTGCACCGTCCCCAAGTTCACTGCACTGCCTCTTTCTTTTAAACAGAATCAAAGGAGGCACATAGTGTCCAGCACCATTTACACAACAAACAACAGTTGTGTTTGTCCCCCGTTCCCCACTGGAGATAGCTCCGATCTGATGCTTGCCCTTTTGCCCTAAAATCTTCTGGCATCGTTTCTGCACTGTTGAAACACCAGTTTCGTCGACATTGTATATCGTTGTGCCATTAAATCCTTTGTTCTGTATTTGTTCTTCCAGAAGGTCAAAGAATCTGTTCACGCTGTCAGCATTGAAGCCCCGTGCTCTGGCAATAGATGTTGATTCCGGCTGCCTCACGGATATTTGAGGGTGTCGCTGTAGGAAGAGCTTTAACCATCTTTTTCCAGCTGTTTTTTTTTCTTGGTTGAAAACATGTTGAATGCCATTTCTGGTCGCTATTTCGTATGCAAGTGACATAACGTCTTTTCTGATCAGGCCAAAAAACCTGCTCTCACATTTCATGATGTGGTTCACCAGTTCTTTTTCTAGTGCTAGTGGAAGAATGGACGGCCTCCCCAGTTGTTTTGTATCACCTATGGCATGTCTGTGTTTTCCATCAAGATGATCTTTAAGTGTGGTGGTAGGGATGCCATACGCTCTTGAAGCTGCTCGAAGTCCAAGTCTCTTGTCTTTGACAGCTGCCATGGCTAATGCCAGTGACTGCGTTGACCATGTAGCCCTGCAAAATATGCTCTAAGTATTAGCCACACTCATTACTCTGTGCTACTTCTGGCATACACATGCACAGACAAATAAAGAGAGAGAGAGAGAAAGATAAAGAGAATGATTAAACGGTTATAACATGAGAAACAAGATTTAGACATGAACAGACGTTACACAATCACAATCTCTCCTTTCTGAGCTATACATCTTAAATCAATAAAAGATGTGAAAGTACAAAAGAATAAATAGATATCATATTAATAAGACTGTGAAATAATAACAATGATAATACTAATAATTATAAAAGAGACAAAGAGAGAGAGAGTCAAAATCCGAACACAAAAGTTCAAATACCGAACACTGTTCGGTATTTGAACCATTGGGATGTTCGGTAATTGAAATCTACCTAACTTTTTAAAAAACAAATGGTGCTTAGGCAAGATTAAGACGAATGCTTGCAAACAGACATATTTGTGTAGCAGATAGATCACATTGTTCATTTCAACCAACACTTTTCACTAACAGCAAATAAATTCATACTATGATTAGTCTTCTGTATGTCGAAAATTGCTTTGAGAGTAATGAAATCTTAAAATCACTCACCGTTTTTTTTGTGCAGCCTTTTTCCGCCATCATTTTTCGTACAGGATAATAGGGGACGGTACTCTAACGCATCGTGCAGTCAAATTTGAGCTGTCTTCCCTTGTTTTCGAGAAATCAGCTGTTCGATATTAGTCACCTGTTCGGTATTTGGGGACTTTCCCCTACTCAGTTTCTCCTCACGGAAGGCAATTTAATGAGGGCGCAGAATTTGTTGTCAAAAACCCTAGAGCCGGTGCAGCTTTTAACCTCACAATTAATTCATAGTGTCAAAGTAGAGACTCGGTCAAACGGTTACGGACTATTTACGCGCGGTACTATAAATCTTCCATGCGTGACAATCTATCGCCCTTTCGCTCCTTTGTTTATTTGTACGACCACAGGGACGCAGGGCACTGACAAGACCCCCATCGTAGATACAAGCCAAACTGCAACTTTTGTACGTGATGCGTTGGGGGCCTAAGGCTTGCGAGGCGTAGTGTTATAGTCTCCTTTGCAATTAGGCACTCAAAATACCTTGACCACGGCATGTGATATCTATCCAATAATTCAACATTGTATATTACTTAATATCAATAGTAGGTTAAATAACACACTCGTGACTGCACGCTTCTCGTTGCGCCCACCACCGGTGACAGGTAACGTAAGGCAATGCGACATCGATCGTATGGCCCATAGCTTGTGACGTCACGATCGTGACGCGCTTCGGTAGTTTGGCCCTGTATTTGATCTTGGTACTGGCCGTTATATTGCTGGCTCGCGTGGCGGTCAAAGCACCACCTTTACAAACCAACGACGATGTGCTCTGGGGATGAATGGGGAGAATGGACTAATCACAGCTCCTTAGCACAGTTGTCCTTAGCACAGTTGTTGGTGCTTTTTTGTTTGTTTTACCTTTCCACCCTCATCATCTGGTACTGGAAACAGAACTCTCACAAATGAGATATCAGGGAGAGATACGCTCTACAAATGATCATCACTATCATAATTTCAATATGTGACCTACCTGTTGCTACTTTCCAATGACACGCAAATGACCCCCCCCCCCCAAATGGCAATTTAATTTCTTCTTCAAGAAATAGACGGCTAGAGCAAGATGATTATTGGGCTATTGGCACGCCTAATGAATTAGAGAACGTACTTTGGCACACGATATTCAAAAGTTTGCCAACCCCTGTTACTAATGACTCCAATACTTAAAAGTTATATAAAAAAATAATGTAAGTAGCACGAAGTGCACGGTAGAGCGCGAAATATACTGTTAATGGATCTATTGCTAGTACATACTTACTTACTTACGCCTTCTACCCCTCTCTGGGCATAGGCCACCAACATGGGCTCTCCAGCCATCCCGGTCTTGAGCGAGTCTTTCCAACTGTCCCCAAAAATTACCTGATCTCTTTACGTCGGCATCCAGGTCACGGTGCCAGATGTTTCGGGGTCGGCCCCTCTTCCTCTTTCCTTGGGGGTTCCACGATAGGGACTGTCTGTTGATGTTGGATGCTGGTTTTCGGAGTGTGTGCTCCAAACATCTTTATCTTTTGTGCATGATCTCCAGGTCGGCTGCCTGTTGACCTGTGCGTCTCCAGAGCTCATCGTTACTGATCATGTCCGGCCAGCGTATATGCAAAATTATCCTGAGACATGAGTTTATGAAAGTCTGGATCTTCTTGGTGTTAGTAGCTGTGGCCCTCCACGTTTCAGCACCATAGAGTAAGACTGACTTCTCATTTGAGTTGAAGATCTTGATCTTTGTTTTCAAGGATATAACTCCTGAGCTCCAGATATTCTTAAGTTGGAGGAAGGCTGTCCTGGCCTTGCAAACTCTTGCACTCACATCGGCGTCGGTTCCACCCTTCTTTTTAACGACGCTGCCTAGATAGGTGAACTCTTCTATTTCTTCTAGCGCTTCACCAATGAGAGTGATAGGCATTGTGTTTTCTGCATTGACTTAAGGAACTTGGTCTTCCCTTTTTGAAGGTTGAGGCCAAGGAGAGTGGGGTTTTCTGTCACGACGTTAGTCTTTTCCTGCATCTGCTGCTGAGTATGTGCAAGTAGTTCCAGGTCATCCGCAAAATCTAGATCATCTAGCTGTGACCATAGCGTCCACTGGATGCCATTATGCTTATCTGCTGTGGATGTCTTCATGACCCAGTCTATCGCTAGTAGAAACAAAAATGGCAACAGTAAACACCCTTGTCTCACTCCTGTCCATACTTGGAATGCCTCGTTTGGGTGGCCTCTATGGATCACCCTGCATTTCATTCCTTCATAAGTATTCTTAATTATAGAGGTAATTTTCTCAGGGACCCCATAGTGTCTTAGCAGCATCTAAAATGATGCCTTGTCCACGCTGTCAAATGCCTTTTCATAGTCTATAAAGTTGACATATAGGGGTGGGGGGGGGGGGAATCCCACTCGAGCGACTGCTCCAGGATGATGCGCAGAATAGCTATTTGGTCAGTGCAGGATTGCTAGTACATGGCGGTAGGCCTACTTTAACCGCGGGTATAGGAACTTTTATTCATAGGACCGGTGAAGCAGCGTTCACCAGTTTCTGTGGCCCACGACATAGTAGGTGATTGTGTGGCCAGCACTATGTACAGCCCCCAATTGCTTTACCACAGCTAAGGCCAGGTACCCTTCAGAGCTGGGTAGACTCAGGAGAGCCCCCCAGACCGGGAGAAAAAAAATCCTAGTCTTCACCAGGATTCGAACCCGGGACCTTCGGTGCGCATGTCAAAGGCGTTGCCGCTCGACCACCGTGCCATTGGTTTTTACAGCCCGAAATGATTTTTTTCTTTGGCCTGGTTCCGTGTCGCGATACAAATTATACCCTGAAACATGTATAATTGTCAAACGTGTGTGAATGGAATAACTTAAAATTAATCTGGATGTATTAATTGTTTACCCTTCCCGTACCGACCTACTTCTATCTATGCTGCCTTCAGTTCCGCTATATACGCGCCCGGGACTGTAAGGGTTAAAAGAAACTGACCTATTGGGCACCACACCGCTCTCACGGCTTCCACTGCTGCTGTCACCGCCTCTGGGGCGACCACCGAAACGCCCGCCTCGTCTTCCGCACTGTAGTAATGAGAAAGATAATATATAAAAGTGTGAGAAATTTAGAGAGAACAAGAAATAGAGAGAGAGAGAGAGAGACAGGGAGAAGTAGATAGAGGATGATAGAGAGAAACAGAGAGAGAAAGAGAGTGGCATCAGGATATGGAATGGGTTGCCTGAAGAAATCAGGAAAACCAGTAACTTAACATCATTTAAAACACTAATAGAAATGCAGGAGTAGACTGAAACCGCGGAAGTGCGCAGTACACAATAATCTTTTTTTTATTATAACAGGAGCGACTGTAATGTATAAGATAAGACAGTGACAACAACTTGTTATCAAACTATATTTAACCCTTACAGTCCCGGGCGCGTATATAGCGGAACTGAAGGCAGCATAGATAGAAGTAGGTCGGTACGGGAAGGGTTAATATATACTTGCATACATAGGCCTCACAAGCCTATGTAGCGCCCCAGGGCAAAAGTTTCAGCGAGGCACGCATGCACATTGTAACTGCCTTGTTCAGTGCCTGCGCTCAGTTAATAATTAGGCCTATGATCAAAGAAATTTTAAAATGCAATTTTTGTATTAAGAATATCCTTAAAAATGAATGGCAAGTTGCAGATTAGAAAATTACATCAACATTTCCCGTGTATTACGATGAGCAAATTCTTTAATGTGTAAAACATTTGTATAAAACAGTTTGAGTGTAAATAAATAAGAAATTAACTTTTACCATCTGTATTCGTTATTCCTTTTGTTCACAATTTGAGTTTCACATTTTATTTCCCCTTCAACTTTCTTAAAATTTCTGATATGAACTTAGATTATATTTGCCCCCTCCCCCCCCCCCCCAGAAGTGTCGCCCCGGGCATATGCCCTCTCAGCCCTCCCCTTTGTGAGGCCACTGAATTCAGGTATAACGCAAACGTCGGTTAGTTATTCAAATAAATAAAGCTAATTGCCGAAACTTAACAAATAGAAGAAAACACAATAATAAAATAATTTGCAATTCACGGTGTTTAAAACTAAATTGCAATAGTACCTTAAAGAAACATTGTGACGATTAAGCGAAATTTCGACAAAGCAAGAAATATTTGGACAATGACAGTTAATGAATATTATGAAAACAGTGAATTGATATTGTGTATAATGAATTTAAAACAACGTTATTTTAAATTACCTTTACAAAGACAGCAAAAATCAACAGCACAAGCACTATGCTAAGTTTACGAGTCATACTTCCATTCTTGAGATTCAAATTTAAAGGTCTCGTTTAAACGAAAGATGATTTGCTTTAATACAAAATATGATATTATAATACTTATCGTGACGTGCATATATCACAGTTGAGTGTATTTATTATTCCTCGTAAGTTCTTTCGCCGTTGTTTGGTAGATACCCTTGTGTGGGATAACTATGCTGTAATTTTTTCAATGATAAGCTTATAGTCTTTGAATTGTCAATTTGTCAAAGCTTTTCTTCACATTGTAAGTACTACATTGTGTAATTTTCACCCCATTAAGTGAAAGTTCCCGTTCAACTGTCATGAATGAGTTTCTGACTATTTGAACAGTTGAATGTTATTTCATCAACATATACTTATATTTGAAAAAGTAAAAGTAAAGGATCCCGTCGGATCAGATTGATCCATAGGGCCGGTGAAGCAGCGTTCACAAGTTTCTGTGGCCACGGCATACTAGGTGATTGTGTGGCGGGCGATATGCACAGCCGCCTTTACTTTACCCCAACTAAGGTCAGGGACATCCTCCAGACCCGGGAATCCTAGCCTTCACCAGGATTCGAACCTAGGACCTGGGTTACTTGAAGAAAAATCTATATAACATTTGGAACTATTGGCTCCTCCTCAGGTTAGCTATAAAGCTAACTCCCTCTCTTTCTGTGTCTTTTCTGATTCCCATTGGTTGTCCAGAAAATACACAAGTATAAGCGAAATCGCAAAATTATAACGCAATAAGATAACGTATCAGGACATTTTGCGATTTCTCTTATTCATAAGTCTTTCATGGCAAACAGGTTAGAGTCCCCGACTGGCGTTTGGGTTATCTAGGTTCGTTTTCTCGCTAATGATTATTTCAAAACGACAACATATAAGCAATAAAAAATCAACATTTTCATGATTACAACTTTTCTAATTGTGAAGATTCTCTGGTCACTTCTTGAGTTCATGGCGATGGGGAGAGAAATAACGTCCCTTGTGAAACATGCTTTATTTCTTGCAATAACCTTCATACATAAGTAAGTATAAGTACCCGCCCGGACCAAATAAATCATAGGGCCGGTGAAGCAGCGTTCACCAGTTCTCATGGCCAAGCATGCATTCTAGGGGATATGTGGCCAGCACAATGCCCAACCGCCTTTGCTTGCACCCCCAGTTAGTGTCAGGCACCCATTAGAGCTGGGTAGACTCAGGGACACCCTACACTCCCCGGGTACAAATACTAGGTCTTCACCAGGATTCGAACCCAGGACCTTCGGTACACCATTCGTACGCGCACTCAGCTACCGTGGCCCATAACAAACTAGAGAGAAAAAAAATTAAGTGCTAAATGGATTTAAGAACATAATAGGCATTACAATATCCGCCTTTCTTTAACTGACAAAAAATACAAAGGCTGCCTTCTGGATTATTATTCCATTACTCGTCTAACCACCCACGTTTGAATAGCATTTAATGTTCAATGTGTTAGCTCTAATTTCACTATTAGAGCCATATCACCCTTTTAAAATATCTTCAAACGACTTATTACTGAGGAGTCTTTAATAAACTTGAAAAGGTTTTTTTTCTCTCTCGGTGTCTTTTTTTTAGTTAGTGGTTTACTCTGCTTTCTTCTTGAATCTGCACACCTCTTGAATTTGCACACTTCATGAATTTGAATACTTTTTGAATTTGCACACTTTTTGAATTTACACACTTCTTCAATTTACACACTTCTTGAATTTGCACACTTCTTGTGGTTGCCAAGCGGCAGCGCGTTCGGCCGGCGAACCCAAGATCCCGGGTTCGAATCCTTCCTGGTGACGACTAGGCTGTTCCCGGGTCTGGAGGGTGCCTCCCTGAGTCTGACTTTAATTGTGGTAAAGTAAAGGCGGCTTGGTATTGTGCTGGACACACAATTCACTATGATGACGTGGCCACAGAAACTGGTGAACGCTGCTTCACCGGCCCTATGATCAATTTTGTTCGACGGGTACTTTATTACACCAGTGATTCCCAAATAAGGTTTCTCAGTACCCTGGATAGTTTTTGGCTAGAATTCTCACAGAACTCCGCAAGATTGTGAACTAATGATACAATTTTGGGGGGAGGGGGGGGGCTTCTGATTTTAGTGTTTACATGTATACGTATCTATTTCCGGAACCAATTCTAAAAAACAATAACAAGTTTGTAATATTTTATGTTTGTCTATAACCTTGGGAAGGGTGTCTAAATGAGGTGCACTATTTCACCCATACGTGGGATACAAAAGTCGAGAAGACTGTTGCAAACGGAAAACGGAAACGTTAAACCATTTCCAAAGCAAGTTTGTAGGATCTTGATATAGGCCTGCTTATCGAATATCTTACAAAATTTAAGACAGTGGCGTAGTTGGGAATCCAAAGGAGGGAAGGGGAGGGGGCGGGCAAGGCCTGAGAGGGGTGCATGTGCGAAGTAGGAATTTTGTATAAAAGAACAATAATTGGAATGAGGGAAGCGATGGTAGGCATATTCTGAACGCCTGCATATTTTCATTCTATACTTATAAAAAAAAAGAATATATTATTTAACTATTATTGACAGAAAGAGAAAGTAGATTCATTAAATATTCCACAGCTTCAATTTCTCATTTACTGAAACAAACAATGTTATCTATGTTACACAAATTAACATTGACGTAGTCATGTTTCTTCTTCTTCTTCATATTACTATGGAGACCCCGTTAGGACCGAGGAAAGAGTCCACAATTTAACTAAACATAAAATAAAAAACATCACAAACAACAGATGACAGAGTGTCACTTTAGGTTTTTAGAGCAGCCCATCAGTGACGATTTGAAAGCCGGCACAGTAGGGGCAGTGATGGAGGCCTGGTCCAGGGTGTTCCACAGCCTAATGGCTGACGGAAAAAAAGAATGTTTGTAGACGTCGGTGCGTGCATGTAGGACATGCAGCTTGAGCTGATGGCCTTGGGTAGAGCTTGCAGAGTTGGGAGATGGGGCGGAGGCAAATAATGCATACAATAAGAAAGGAACGTGCGGGGGAAGGGGAACGCTATGGGGGCAAATAGTTCTTATAATTTGGAAGAGGAGTTGGGAGCTAGTCCGAAAAATATTTTCTAATCAAAGCCGAAATTATCGCTTTTTAGGAGAACGTGAAATTGTCATAAATTTCTTGCACATGAAATAAAATGACATAAATAGCTTAACAGTTATTAGGTTTTAATTCCCATTTGTAGCGTGGCGGGCACTCTACGTGGTTATTTGGCTCGTGTAGAGGCTGATTATTGCGATGTTATAGAATTATTTATATTTTTCCGTATCCCACGTGGCTGGCGCGGTTGCTGTTGATTGGTTAGAGTAATCCTACTAACTACAATACACGAATACTAATACATAAGCAAATACAAGAACAATGATTGATTCAATGCCGGGATGAATTTCAGATACTGAAAGTCGATGAATTGCAGAGGTAATCCACATTACAAATTACAGTGTATCAGTATAATTGGACCGGCCGAAAGACACGACTGACGTGTTCTGTGTCTACGACCTCAATGGCGTTTTCGTGCTTTCTTAGCTAAAGTGCCCTCTATATGGGAGGGGGGGGGGAGAGGAGAGGGGCGATTAACCACGTGTCTTTAATTATGAGTCACTGGTAGGGGGAATGGGGGATGTAAAGGGGAGGGTGGAGTCTTAGATACCCCACACTCCGAGCCGGCGTACAGAGGAGGAATACATAATATGTGTCAATTGACCAGTTTAGCCACCTGCGCTGGTCGTGGTCTAGCAGGTAAATGTTATCTACAAGACCTGGCTGGTGATCGGTTGAGGTAAGGGGGGGGGGGGGGTTAAAGGGGGGATTACTCTTTGACGAGGGGAGGGGCGGGGAAGTTTACAGTACAGACATGGGGAGGGGTAAATGGAAGCATTTTGAATTATACAAGACAGATAACTATGTTTTGTGTAATAATGTACATGTAGAAACAGTTATTAAAGAGAAAGTAAATACATTCATATTCATATATAAAAATTAATGCAAGGTACAAATACAATCATAAATCCTTCATTCATTTGTGAGCACCGCAATGAGCCAGGATTAATGATAGTTTATAGGTTGGATCCATTGAGAGTAAGTGCCATGGCGCAAGACTGAGCGATTGCGCCACTAGTGAGTCTACGACACCATTCCATCCCAAAAAAAAATCCTTTAAGAAAAAAAAAAAGGTGGATTATAATATAATCCTGGAAGGGGTTAAGGGTCACCCTTCCCACACACACACACCCTCCTGTCTGATCTAGATACACACCGCTAACAAAAGGCTACCAAATTTTACGGTAAATGAAAAAGTATTATTCCATGCCGGCCAATTTCTATTGAGATTAAAGTGATTGCAGACCAATGCGCAAATACAATTTTAGAAAAAAAAAAAAAGAATACTTAATGGTTCATTTCGAGACTATAATGAAACTGGAAGGGTCTAATTAAAAAATGCTTGGTTCTTCTAGTTGATCCCGCTTACTAAGTTAACAGAATATTTAGGTATACTGGATTTTAAAATATTTTACAAATAAGTTGATCCCATTTAAAGCTCAGACACTTTAGTGATAATGGGTTTAAAAATACCTTTTTTTTTATAAAGTATAGGATTTGATATGCGGATTTGTTGGTTCTTTAGTTCGTTCTGTGGGGTTTAAAAATGAAATCTTTTATAATCGCAGGGTAATTGACTAACACAGAACATAAAATCAAAGATCACTCTTATCCTTTTTTTTAAAGCTTTGACGAGACGCTATTCGCCAAAAATGATTAATTATACGCTTTACTTTAAGCGACCTGGTTTGCTAGGTAATGTTTGAAAGTGGAAAGACCCGACAAACAAAAGACGTACCGGCAGTGATTCATAAATCATAAGGTTCATGAGGCTGAGAATAAAAGAAAGGACAAAACTAAAAAAAAAAACTCTATGGTTCTTTGCCTTATCGGTAACAAGTCACTTGTGCAAATTGCATTTGAAACGCTAGAAATCTTGTCGAGTTTCCGGGACAAAGCAAGGTGAAGTGACTATTCGCACACCAAGAATGGCAATAATAATTCTATAATATACAGTGGATACTCGGGTTACGAACAGTGCCTCAGGCTACGAACGATTCAGGTTACGAACAAGAATTTAGAAAAAAAAAATGCCTCAGGTTACCAACGAAGAGAGACAGAGAGACAGGGTTAACGTTGGAGACAAACGGTCGCTTACAGTACAAACGAAGACCTCGAAGTACTTAGCGCCTATCCTAGTTTTGCACGCGTTCGCAGCCTCGATTCCATTGGCCTTACTATACAGCAGTAAACGATTCCTTAGCCATAGCACTCTGTTCAGTTTTTCTCTTTCATTATTCATTGTTAACCCCGTCAATTATGATTTAGAAAAACGGTAGCGGCGCTTCTAGGAAGCACAAATTGTATAATAGTTAAGGTTAAGAAAGAAATAATTGATTATATAATCTGTAAATGACTTTCGTGTGTGTTTGATCGCTAATCAGTACAGCTTGGATACACCATCATAAAGAACATAGAGTTCCTCAAGTTTAAATTAGAAGCAAACACCTCAAATTGTTGAGAAAGTTGAAAATCTTCTCTTAATCTGTATCAATGAAAATCAACTTTTATTTTATTTAGTTTTTTTCTTTCTCTGTATTTAATACGTTTTGTCAAGTAAACGACTGGATGTTAATTTTAAAAAAAAAAGAACGATTATTTTTATATTGAAACGTGTTGAGTTTATTGCATTTATTTCAGTGTTTCAAGCTACGAACCGAGTCCAGGAATGAATTAAGTTCGTAGCCGTAGGTACCACTATACCAGTAATGTGATTAATTCCAATAATATACAATCTTTTGATAGCTCTTGAAAGTTATTTAGCATTTGTCATCATGGAAAATTCCTTTTTACTTCCGGTGGAGGGGGGTGCATATCTAACTGTAACCTAAAAAAAAAGTAATGTTAAGGATTGTTTCAACATCAGCGGAAGTGGAATAATTTTCCCCACGACCGTTGGAGAATGAGCGATCTAGTTATTCTTCATCTATGATTTACACCCAGGGGTTCAGGTAGCCCCCGCGTGAGTGACTTGGCACGCGGAAGAAATTTTTCACTATTACAAACGAAACGAAGTCATTCTAGTCATCAAATAGCAGAAATATTAAAGCAAGCGGTCCATCTTATTAAAGTAAGAAGTTATTCTCTGCATCTCTGCAGACTACATACAGTACAGACAAAACTAACAGTTTCATTTCTCTTAAAACGAGAAACGGACCCAATGTGTGCTTTCTGCAATGTCATCAAAACAGTTTCTCACATTTTGTTGCAATGCAATACATTTAGTGAAAGTTGACGCAAATACTATTACTTTAGTGCTCTTTATGAACTTTTTAGCAAAAATAAACCAAAATATATAATAAACTATATGCTATTAAAGATACCCAGCTGTACTACAGAATTTAAAGATTTAAGAACAAGAAAATGGATACAAGAAAAACATGACAACAACGTTTACAAAAAGGCCTTATATAACCTTCGATGTTGATGGGCGAAAATACAACAATTCAATTTAAAAAAATGCAGGACTAAGACTAAGTGTTATTATCCGCTACAGATTAGAGCAAGTTGAGAACCCCTTACCAACGACTTTATCAAACAGGAGAGAACAAGAATTGGAGCTTTTAATTTTAATGCAAGATGAATTTGATTACAATAGAATGGCGCGGTGGCTGAGTGGCAGTGCGTTAGGCTTTCGTACCGAAGGTCCTGGGTTCGAATCCTGGTGCAGACTAGGATTTTTCTTCCCCGGATATGGAGAGCGGTAGTTCCTGAGTCTACCCAGCTCTGACGGGTACCTGACCTTACATGGGGTAAAGTAAAGACGGCTGTGCATTGTGCTGGCCACACACCACCTAGTATGCCATGGGCACAGAAACTGGTGAACGCTGCTTCACCGGCCTAATGGATCAATTTGGTCCGACAGGATACTTTACTTTGTTTACCCGAAATCGATACTCGACTGTTTAAGATCAGGAAAGTTTTTTTATGCTCAACGTTAGACTTGCTATCTGTGTCAATTGTTATGGTTGTCCACTGTATAGTTTCTCACCCGTTTATGAATTAACAGGTATTGTCTCTAACTAACAGGTATTGTCTCTAATTAACAGGTATTGTATCTAATTAACAGGTATTGTCTCTAATTAACACGTATTGTCTCTAATTAACAGGTATTGTCTCTAATTAACAGGTATTGTCTCTAATTAACAGGTATTATCTCTAATTAACAGGTATTGTCTCTAATTAACAGGTATTGTCTCTAATTAACAGGTATTGTCTCTAATTAACAGGTATTGTCTCTAATTAACAGGTATTGTCTCTAATTAACAGGTATTGTCTCTAATTAACAGGTATTGTCTCTAATTAACAGGTATTGTCTCTAATTAACAGGTATTGTCTATAATTAACAGGTACTGTCTCTAATTAACCGGTATTGTCTATAATTAACAGGTATTGTCTCTAATTAACAGGTATTGTATCTAATTAACAGGTATTGTCTCTAAATAACCGGTATTGTCTATAATTAACAGGTATTGTCTCTAATTAACAGGTATTGTATCTAATTAACAGGTATTGTCTCTAATTAACAGGTATTGTCTCTAATTAACAGGTATTGTCTCTAATTAACAGGTATTGTCTCTAATTAACAGGTATTGTCTCTAATTAACAGGTATTGTCTCTAATTAACAGGTATTGTCTCTAATTAACAGGTATTGTCTCTAATTAACAGGTATTGTCTCTAATTAACAGGTATTGTCTCTACTACAAGAAATCATTACTGAATATGGAGATCTGCTGTTGCACACCGTGTTCGCTAGTTTAGAAACTTAAGTCTTGAATTGATTCGTTACTTGTCTTGAACCAATTGACGTGTTTCTTGGTGAAAAAAAAACACAATAATTTTTCGGAATTAACTGAGATGGACATTTAAAAATATACCTCCAATTAAACATTGAAATAAATACTATAATAGTGGTTTTGTTTATAAAAAAATAATTAAAAAAATAATAGTTATATTGCAAAACATAACTTTTTTGTAGCATCATTTGAATTGGTTAAAGGGAGATAAATTTCCTTATTCATTGTTTTAATATATAAATACGTTTGTTATATTATTATTTTCTTTATTAAATTGTAAATGGTATGCAATTTATAACTTTAAAAATTATCAAGTCATTATCAGTCGGTTAAAATTTATGTAAATACTATAAGACTAAAAATGTAATATGTACTTTTTTAAACATTACAATAGCCACCCAGTTTGTATGATATCTAATGCTTATTATTATTATTATTATTATCTTATCTTCTCTTCGTTAAATCAATGATTCCGTGATAAAGGATAAAAAGTATAATATACATAATGGTATCTCAGTAAAACTGAGATATAAATATTATCTACGGATCTAAACAAGCTGTTGCTGGCATATAAGTTACTGATCTTAATACGAATGGATATGCACCTTCATAATAAATGTGTGTGCGTTTGTGAAATTGAGGCTAGAATTGATTACACTATTTACATTATTCACTTATCCATATTAGCCAGTTATAGGAATAAACTACCTATAATTAGTATAAATCTATCCGATAGAAAGGAAGTTAAAGTCACTTGAAGTAGGACTAAGTATAAGGTCAGTGTTTAGGAAATCTAATATTATAGATAAGTGAAAGTCACGTAAACGCTATTAATATTTTTCATCAAGAATATAGTTTCCGGGCCCTATCCATTATTTTAATAGATTAGCTATTAAATCTTACAATTACAGTAATAAAAATTTTGATTTGCTATAAAATGAAAAAAAAAAAAAAAAAAAAAAAAAATAAAAAAAACAAAGACAACAAATGTTTTTATTTGTATTATATATTAAACTTTTAAACTATTTTCTAAAACAATTGTTAGATCATAGACTATAGTAAACATGGACCGCTTGCTTTAGTATTTCTGCTATATAATGACTTGAAACACTGATGTTCGGAATTCCCGATTCTAAATAACGTAATTGCTATACAGGAAATAAAGTTATTGAAATACAACTTCCGTTTTATTTAATCGCTATGATTTTCTCAATGAATAATTAAAATTGAAAGTTGTATAGAGCGGAAACATTTATAGATCAGTATTGTGTGGCCACGGAAAAAGAACAAGCTCTAAAAATAGAGCAAGCGGTCCATCTTATTATAGTAAATGATAATAGGATGAATAAGCCTACAAGTATTCATTTAAAGTCGAAAAAAATGCGATTTAATAAAACGGAACTTGTATGACAATTACTTTATTTAGAATCGGGAATTGCAAAAAAAGAAGATAATAGCATAAAAAACTAAAGCAAGCGGTCCATGTATATTATAGTCTATGATTAAATCTAGTTGTAGTTTTACTCCCTTTATTTTAAGTTGCATTTTCTGTCTGTCTGTCTGTCTGCAATCATGCGTGGTGCAAAAAGTGGCTTCGATTTTTCGACCACTTCCCGTGGTCCGATCGAGCTGAAATTTGGACAGCAGATTTGTGGCGCCTAACAATACATCCTATCAAATTTTCAGTTAAAACGACTTAATAATACTACATTTATGACAATATTCATTTCTTAAAAGGAAAGTAAAAGAAATATTTTAATTTCGCGTAAAAAATGCCTGTGCAACTTTTTATAGTTTTTCGGCGCAAAGCTAGAAAAAAAAAAATTATGCGCTACGATTATTTTTAGAACAATTCATACGGAGAAAGGAGATATTTTTGAGATTTGCAACACAGATATTTTTTCTGTACGTTTCATTTGCAGTAGTCAATCAATTATTTAATTACATGATGGTAAACTTAGTTTGCAAATAAAGGGAGTATAATAAAAACTTCGTTTTTACGGTTTTCTTGTTACATTTGACGTTTATATTTGCGCATAGAGAAAAAAAATCTACCCTTTTGTCTGTGCTAAAATATATTATTCAGGCGTAACTGATTGAAATCAGCATGAATTCAAAAGCCATGTTAATGTAACAATTTTTATTTAGAGGTTATTTATTATTAAACAACAAGCTACATTGCCCGGCGTTGCCCGGGTGAAAAAAAAAAGGACTGTCTGGGGTGCAGATAACAAATTTATAAACTACACTTACTGAATACTTTTAGGAAAGTAAATAAATATTGTAATAGGGTAAAAAAAATAGTCAAATATTTTTATTTATTAAAATCTATATTGCCTATAGATTTACAATGTATTTTGTTTTTAAAAGCTTGAAAAATTTATTGTCGAAAAAAAAAGTATAGTCTAACTGGAGAATCGAACCCTGGTCGCCCGTATAGCAGTCCACTACGTTTACCACTGAGCTATCGAAGACACATGTCCGATGTGAAAAATTATTAGACGGTATATTGGGCTAGGCCTAGATAGGTCAGTGACACACGTGTTTTCAAATTGACCAATGGGGATCCTCGCGAGCTTAACACTGTCTTTATATAGAGAGAGATTAAACACTTTCCGGAAATGCGCCATTGAAATTTGATCAAAATAAACTTTTTGTACACTGAACGAACATTTTATGAATATAGTCTCGTATTGCTTTTACTAAAATTATTTGATATGAATTTAATTTAGACAGCTCAGTGACATTTACGTAAAAGGAATAA